>JBBPBO010001986.1:1873589-1929935 GCA_037974295.1 Cicer cuneatum
ATTACCATACATTTTATACCAAATGTGCTTAGCTTTATTAATTATTTTATAATTTTTTTTATTTTTTAATGTAAATATTACTATCTTTGTCTTTAAATATAGGATCTCTTTTGATCAAATCACTGACAAATAAAAAATTTGATAATAATAATAATAAGAATAATGTTATTGAAACACAAAACTTGATAAAAAAAAATACAAATACAATATCATATAAAATATATAGAATATCATATAAAATATATAGAGATCACATTTTTTTATTAATGTTCTAATACACGGTATTACATTTATATATTATTTTATATTCTAATAACATTACTCTAATAATAATAATAAATTTATTGATAATTGATATTACTTTTATAATTTTATTCAGCAAGAGATACAATTAATTAATATTTTTATTATAATATTTATTATTGATCGCAGAAAATTATTTATATAAATTAAGAGATAAATTCAAAAAAAAATAATTAATATATTTAAAAATTCAAAAATAGTCTTATAAAAAGAAATAAATAAATTTCTTGAAACTACGAATGACTCAAGTCATGGTCTATCTGGTCCTTGTGTCAAAAACAATAAAGGACGGTCGATCTGGTCCAATGGCAATCACGAAACTAAAGAAAGTAATGTAATAATCCAAACTTTTGGAGTATTATTGTCCTCTTGTCGTTGTTAAATAATGTAGCCATATCCTCAAAAGTATGGCATGTGTGGATTATAAAGTTGAAATTTAAAAAAAAGTATGGTGTATATTTATAGAGATGTATATATCTTAAGAGATAAAAATATTAATGTGAGAAATATGATAGGTTGATGATGTGATATAAATAGAAAGATAAATATAAAATAATGTATTTAATGAGTATATGAAAATTTAAAATACATATATATCATTTGTTAGAAATTTTATTTGATCAATCAAGAACAACCTACTTTTTTGTGGAAATTTTTTTCATGGAAATTCAAGAGTAATCTTAATTACAAAGAAAATTCTTTTTTACGAGAGATAGGTTTTAATATAGTAGTACCTTTTTAGAATTATGTAGGATATTTGCTTAGATTTTGTTGCACAATTAGTAGTTAATTACAACATAATCAATTAATCACACGTGGTCTTGTGGGTCAAAGTCCGAATCGACTTGTTTAAGATAAGTTATACACAATACCAACCTGAACAAGAAAACCCAAACAACTTTCAAATGTAATATAACAATCCAATAATAGAGTCACGCCACTTCAACTCATCTCTTCCATGCATATATCATTAACCAAAATATAAACAACGTTATACACTAACCTTTAATTCTTAACCACAATTTGGTAGAGTAATTATATCATGCCATATTTTAACTATGAGTCACTCCCATAATTTTCCAAATGACGAACTTGTTCCAAATGTAATGTGGTCCTGGTCATAAGGAGCTATGCTGATAATGCTCCTAAGTGGAAAAGTCAAACTTTTATCTATTTTTTTTTTTTAATTTGGCATGTACCTAATGCACCTGGCTTTTCTTTTGTGATAGAAAGCAAAGCCAAAAGAAGTAATGTGCAGGTTGGAGATATCTGGATCTAATGTGTCTATCCATGATTCAGTTTACTTATTGGGGATTCTAATATACCTCAATATTGTAATAAAATCTAAAAAATAAATGCATGTATTTGATTTAAAATGGACCATATTTGTACATATTTTTTGTGCTTACTATTTTATTCCATTTATTTCACAAGAATTGCCACATTTATTTATTTATACAAATTAAGAAAAAGTAATAAATGAAAAAGATTTTTTTAATTAATTTTATTAAATTATTCATATTAATTATTAGTATATTCTTTTTTATCATAAATACAAAGTGACAAATAATAATTTAAAAATAATACAATTAATAAACTAATATTAATTAAATGAATAATTGAAAAATAAATTGAAATTACATTGTGAATTAAATGTGACATTTTTTTAAGACAAATAATGTACAAATATGATAAGTTCTTATATAGGACATAGAGTATCATATAGGGAGTAGTAGTCAAGAATTGGATTTTGATTTGTTTATAGTTAGAATTTAATTTATATATATTATTAGTATAAAGAATATTTATACTGTCAATCAATTATATTTTTGTCATAACTATTTATAAAGTCGTTCACATAGTTAGTTGAATATAATTTATTGACCATGTAATTTTTTTTTCTCCGAGTGTGGATAGAAATTAAACTCTAATAGTTAATACTATCCACTACGCCAAAAATTATCTTTTACAACACGCATTTGGCAGCGCTTTATAACTAAAAGTGCTGTTGTATAATATTTTAAAATTAACGGAGGATACAACAGCGCTTTTCTGACAAGCGCTTTTGCAAAAGCATTGTTGTAGGGTCATATAAGGTTTACAACGCTTAGTTTACAAGCGTTGGAGGATACAAGCGTTGTGAACTATAGCGCTCTCACACTTAGTTTACAACGCTTTTTAGAGCGTTTTGTATATAAGCGATGTAAACACTGTAAATGTTTTGAAATTTAATTTTTAAAAACCTTTTACAACGCTTATGGATAAAAGCGCTATAAAATTACAAGTTCAGTTAAAGTTATATATTAGTGATAAATAAATAAATAAAAATATATTTAATACGTTCTCTTCCTACAAACTCTACGAACCCTCCTCTCCTCTACTGTGTGTCATCTTCTCGTTGAACCATCCTCTACTGTGCACCCATTTCTACTGAATGATTGTTGTCTCAGGTACTGTATTTATTAATTTATTGTTGTCTCTAAAATTGATAAATTGTTACCTGATAAATTGTTGTTGTCTCTAATGTGAGTACTCTTTTTTTCTTCTTCATTTTATTGAAATTTCTATTTAATAATTAATTTTATATTTTATTTTTATTTTTCTTTTATTACGATAGTTTATAGTGAATTCAATTTCGGATATTCTATATTTTTTTCAGGTTGAATTGAGTCTGCTTATTCAAATCGGAATTTTACGGTGATATAACGATAGAGAAAGTAACATCGAAGGAGAGAAATTGGAAGGTTGGAAAAGGGAGAAAAAAATTGAAGAGCTTAGGGAACAAGTATTTGAAACCTGAAACTCTTGCTCAGATTCAGTGTAACAAGTCTTTAGGTTCGAGATCAGGTGAGGTTAATGATGGTAAAATGTTTGATAAAAGTCCGAGGAGAAGAGTGAAGTTAATGACAGTAAAGTGTTTGATAAAAGTCTTCTTATGCTTTCTCCTGTTAATTTGGTTAAACAGAGTGGTTTGTTGGGGACGCCGAAAACTCCGAGAATTGAAGAGTGTCAATTGGAATCAAGACTTGAGTCTCTTCCTATTGATTTGTTGTTCATTTAATTGCACTTAATGTAGTTGCAATTTAATGACTCGTTACACTCAAACTAGTGTTTATTTTATATTTATTTTATCATAACAAATATCTTGTTTATAGGTTGAGATTGCGGCTTTTAATTAACTATCGTGTTGTGATCATTGATATTGTGGAATATTGCAGTCAAATAATGTGTCGTAATTGTGGTTGTGAAATATGTATAAAATTTGTTAATGTCGTTGTCACAAATTGTAGTTGAGGATTGTTATTTAAATCTTTCGTTAAGGTCACTTGCAGTTGAAAATTCATGTATTCAGATTTAAATCCTTTGTTGCTTTTGTTGATTGTATGGTGATCCAAAAGTATTTGATTTTCTATTTGGCATCCCTCAAATTACTGAATGCGTTATTGTATGACTGTGATTTGTTTTGGTGTTTTTGATTGTTTTGATTTGCTAGTTGTAATTAATTATGAAGCATCATATGAAATTAATGAAGCTTGTTGAACATTATTGAAGTTGTTAACAACTGCACAACTACAAGTAAAAGATGTTTACACTATTTCTTTATATTTTCATTTTACTATATTCAATCAATTGCCTCTAGTCATGTCTTTTTGAGTTAGCTCTTCATTATATTTTGATTTTTATATATAAACTATATATATATATATATATATATATTTGATTCAAACTTATTTATGTTCAAATATTATATCGCATAGTACTTTGACAACTTCAATTCAACATACTTTCAAAGTGATCTAATTGAAATAAAAGAAGACTGTTGTCAGTATGTGCTCCAACTGAAAGTTATATAATTTGTTAATAGGTGAGTTTCACATTGTTGGAAATTGTAAACTATTATTGTATATTTTGGTGTGAACTGATCATTATTCTAATTAATTTGTTTTATTTTTTGTTACAGTAGGGTAAAGAAATAGATTGCTGAAAATTGCTACTGAACTAACATGATATTTGTTGCTGTGAATATGTAATTGATATTGTGATTATGTTTCTTTTGTCAATATTGTTACATTTGTTGCTACTGTCATGAACTTGTAATTTGTTGCTGTGAATATATATGTAATTGATATTGTGAATTTGTAATTGATATTGTTGATATTTGTTGCTGTGAATATGAATCTGAATCTATATGTAATTGATATTTGATGTTGATAATAATCTGAATTTGGAAAAAAAAAATTGAAATCCCATTTTAAAGATAACGTTTTTTTTTAAAATGGCATACAAGACATGTTTTCACCATTTTACAACATTTTTTTGAAAAAGCGTTGTAAAACTAGTTGATAATACAAGCGTGCTATATATATGTGCCTATTAGAATAATTTTTTGAAAAAAGCGTTGTAAAACTAGTTGATAATACAAGCGAGCTATATATATGTACCTTTTACAACGCTTTTTTGAAAACGCGCTGTAAAACTAGTTGATAATACAAGTGCGCTATATATACATGTACCTATTACAGTGCTTTTTTGAAAAAAGCGTCGTAAAATTAGTTGATAATACAAGCACGCTATATATATGTACCTATTACAGCGTTTTTTGAAAAAAGCGTGGTAAAACTAGTTGATAATACAAGCGCGCTATATATATGTACCTATTACAACGCTTTTTTGAAAAAGCGCTGTAAAACTAATCTAAGAGAAGCGCACTATATATTTACCTATTACTGCGCTTGTTTATTTTCAATAGCGCTGTTGTATCTTTTAACAGCACTAGATACTACATTGCTTAAAAACGTTGTAAATGACTTAATAAAAGCACTTTAAAAGACTATTTTTGACGTAGTGATCATATAGTTATCGTTGTTTTTTGTGATATATGCTCTAACTTGAGAATTTGTAGTGTTCTTAATATAGTTTTGTCACTGCTTGTGCTAAGATCTATGATATATTGGTACATGTAAAATATGATATTTTATAAAAAAAATTAAAGTATGTATATGTCAATAAAAAATATGATTTTTTTTATATAATTTAATTAAAAGTGTTAAAATATTCAATAAATATACAATATAAAACTATAATAAAAGTTTAAATAATTACAGATTGTATTCGCTTACATATGAATTTTAGCTTATGACACCTAAAAGTTTATATATAATTTATTTTTTGTTCAAATTTTTTAATGTTTTGTAGAGAGATTTTTATAAGAGAAATAGTCAAATTACACCATGAAATTTTCACCGATGTTACACCGTTTAATAACATTTTATCCAATCGATATATATTTTATAAATTTGATCATTTGATTGAAAGATTATATCGTATAGATATTTATATAAATTTTACATAAATATAAAATCATTTAATATATTATTATATCAAGATTAACATCATATAATAAAAATATTTAAAACATTAATTTTGACGAACATTAGTTACATATCAAACGTTTTTAAACAAAACTACGAAAATTATTCAAAAATTTGAAGTGCAAGTGAGAATTAATTTAAAATTAAAGACAAAAAATTGTTGAAGACTAAAAAATATTTAAAAAATAGTTTATGAATTGAAAATAAAATATTAAAATTTATTAAAGATTAAAAACTTATTTAATTTTAAAATAATTAATTAATTAAATGATAAGATAAAATAGTTTGAGAAAAGTCCAACGAAAAAGTAAAACATTTTTTTGTTTGGTCAACTAAATTTATTAGCAAAGGCTCGAGGCATAGTCTAAGTCTAGATTAGTACACAGGAATTATAGTTCTTTGTAATAGTAGAGGAGCCTAACTTACATACATTCACCAAGATAGAAAGATAAACCTAGTGTGGCATTAAAAAAAAAAAACGTTTAACTCACCAAAAATGCATGGTTAGGTTTGTGTGCTATATATGCCTATGCATAAATATGTCGGTTGTGGTCCTTGGGCCGTAAAGGGGGAGGAAAGAACGAGAGTTGGTACATAAAAAATGGACATTTTTGAAACATTGAATATATTTTTTTGAAGATATCTTGTAACATTGAATTGAATCATAATGTTAAATATGTTGCGCATTCTTGCAACTTTCTAACATTTTTTTCACCCGCTCACAAATATAATAGAAAGTAAGTTAATAAATATATCTAATTTAAATTTTAAATTAAATATATTAATTTTTGTCGACTCACTTTTATTTTATATATTCTATATTAGAAAAATTAATTGAATTATGTTGATAATAAGGATAAACAAGGGTTATATAACTATTTAGATAAACAACTAACTATAAAATAACTAATAATTTAACTAATTAACCACTAAGATTTCTAATATCCCTACAGGCTACGTTTAGTACTGTTCGAGTTTGGAGAATGCTAAGAAAGAAATACCGAAAAAGAAATTAGCTAAAATGATTTGAAACACATAAAATTCATCGTCTAAAATGAATTTGAAATGCCGAAAGTTCATCGCTAAAAGAATTTTAAATGCCAAAAAATCATTGCGAAATAATATGAATTTTATGTTTGACTATAACATTATGAATAGAAGCTAACCTTAAATTATTTAGTTTCCTTAATTATCGATGATCTTGATGAATAGAAGCTAAAATGCCAATAAGGCTTGTTATAAGAAGAATATCACAATTTTTTTTAAGGAATTCTTCTTTGTTTTAGACAAGAAAATCATACTTTTTTTTTTGCTTTGATTTTTCTTTAGGATATTTGTCCTTGATCTCCTGAAATTTTCATCCAGAATAATATTTTTCTTGAAATGATACACTTTACTTTGTACCTTAATTTTTTTTTAATTGCCATAAATATCTATAATTTGTTTAGCTTTTTTTTACACCACCCCAAATCCAATTGACATTGTCTCTGAGTTATATCTTCCTTGTTCTTTTCTTCAATATCACAAGAGTCATGTTGGTTGCAATCTTCATGTGGTTGCAAGATTTTCTTGTATTTAAGAATCTTGAATTTTAGCACTATATCTTTTTCATTGTAGTTATCCTTACTAATGCTATTTCACCAATGTTCTTGATCTTATTATTATCTATATTGGACTAAGTTTTAATCTCTGACACACATAACCATACACAAAAAATATTATTTATGACGAACGAAGAAAAATGTAAGGGTTTGAATGAAGACAATAAAAACCAATGCATATATAGTGGAGAAGGGTTAGTGAATTAAACAATTTTTCATGAAATTTTTTTTAAAATTGAAAAACTAACGTTGCAGAATAATTATAGCTCTGATACGATATTACGATTATTGATTTAAACCATTGATAAAAGAGAAATAGAAAAAAAAGTAAATTAAATCATATTGATAATAAAGAAAATGAATTAGATCAAAGGTTATAAAGAGTTAAATAACCGCTCATTAACCAATATAATCATCACTATTTAGATCTCTTGAGTATATTCTGTGAGATGTACGATCTTCAAGTTTTAATATTAATTTTAAGATGGAATTTAAAAGTGTGGTAGATCAATTTTACAACAATAAAGAAAATATTCCAGATTTCAGTATTATATTCCTTCGTCCGTTGTTATAGGAACTCCTAACCAAAAAATACGGGGTATTAAAAAAAGTCGTTGGGAGGAAATATGTTTTATTTTCACAAATTTATCCTACAATTAATGATATAATAAGAAAGATGAAAAGCTTTTACGTTTTCTAATTGTAGATTAAATAGGAGTATTTTTATAAAGAAATCATTAATTCATATTAAACTTTGTGAATGGTTTTATATTAAGGGACAACGAAAACGTGAAAATGTGTCTTATAATTAGGAACGGAGGAAGTACTTTTCGATAGTAGACACAATTTTTCATTCCATTATGTAAACTCTCTTGTGTTGGTTAGGAGACAAGCAAAAAATAGAATTTATATGTTTTAGCAAATGTAGTCACATTCTTAATTAATTTCTATATTTTTATTGATATTTATTTTTTATTAATAAAAATATATCCATTCATTTAAATTGATACAGAGGGTATCCAAGACGATACAAATTGAAAGTCACTAAAAACTACAAATATATCCACTTCTTATTTTGTAGTTAAATTAGCAACTTAATATTATTTTGTTAACAATTCTCTCATATTTTTCCTTCAAATCTAATAAAATAATATTAAGTAACTAATTTAACTGCAGAATAAAGAGTGGATTGTTAAAATTATATAACACATTATTTCTTTTGGCACATCTACTCAACCGCTTTAACTTTCATGTATTTTTTTTTCTATGAAATATATTTTATTTGATTTTATTAATATAATTTTGGACATGAAAAATAGGAGGGAGTTGTTAAAAAATAGAATTGTGTTACTATTTTATCTGCAAAATATTATGAACACTTTATTTATTTTGCCACATTTACTCAACCGCATTAAGTAGAGGTCAACGCGGGTTGGGTTGAGTGGATTTTGACAAAATCCGATACCTGACCCGATCGATTATATTTGAGTTGAGTTAAGTTCTAAACCCGTATTTTTTTATTTAACCCGAACCGATTCGATTAAGAGCGGGTTGGGTTGGCGGGTTATACATAAATAATAACCTGTTTTTTATTTTACGGAAAAATATATTAAATAAAAATATATTTAATACTTGAATGTCTCAAAAACTATAAAATTTCAATCACATCATTCAATTCTTTCAAAAAGCCAACAACGTCTCACAAAAAAAATCCAACAATCTTCAAATACATAAATAAATTCAACAACAGTAAATCAACTTCAAGTTCAAACACTTAATAGTTAAGTGTTTGAACTTGAAGTTGACATTGCTTAAAAAATTGATGAATTTTCATATTTTTAGGAGTATACGCGACTTTGGTTGGACATATTTTGACAAAATCCGATACCCGATCCGATCAATTATCTTTGGGTTGAGTTAAGTTCTAAACTCGTATTTTTTTCATTTAACACGCACTAAACCGACCCGATCAAGAATGAGTTGAGTTGGGTGAGCGGGTTGACGGGTCGACCCGCGCCCATGTACACCTCTAGCATTAAGTTTAATGTTTTTTTTTTATTAAATGTATTTTGTTTCATTTTATTAGTATTATTTTAATTTTTTTAAAATATTTTTATTTATTAAATTAAAAATATTTTATTTTTATTTTTATTATTATTTTTTATTTATTAGATCGGTGAAAAAATAAGGGAGATTTGTTAACAAAATAAAATTGTGTTGCTATTTTATATGAAAAATATTAGGGGGACTTTATTTATTTTGGCAAATCTACTCAACCATTTTATTTTCTATTAAATATATTTTGTTTTACTTTATTAATATTATTTTGTTTTTTTAAATATTTTTATTATTTTTTATTTATTAAATTAACAAATATTATTTTGTTAAATTTAAACAAAAATATTAAAACGTAGTAGATGACACCACCGAAATACGACCTCCTATTAAAAAAAAAATGCATTCATGTCGCAATTGGAATGTGATTGAAAGTGGATAAAAACATGACATTTTAATATATATTTTTGAATCTCGGTATAATAGTTAATTTTTATGAAAAAGAAAGTATATAAATAAAAAATCCAAGTTACTGCGATATGTGTGCCAAAAACTAAAGTGAGCCACCATATAATAAAGCAATAAATGGCGATGGTTATCCACAAATCTTTGACTTTAATAATTATGCTTCAAAGATGCTTTTATTCGATCAAGACACCCGCAAAAGAAAGTTCTCTCGAAACTATTTGTATTTTGATGCACGATTCCCCTTTGCTTCGCGTTATGGGGTACCATGTCACCTATGATGCAAGTAAAATTATAGAATAATAATAACGCAGTTGATATTTTTTTTACTCAAATTATTTTTGGTGATTTTATTTATAACGTTGAAATTCAAATGTAAGTGATTAGTCTTTTATGGACTATGAATGTAAAAGAATGTTGAATATATAAGATAAGTGACTTATATATCTATTAGATTAAAGTTTTAGGTTGGGATGTAGTGTCAAAGTCTTAAGATCATGGACGAGTTCGGGAGAGCGACAACAACAATGGACTAAACGTTCAGCATCCTTAAGAGACATTGACACCACATATCAACTCAAAATCTTAAGGTAATGGATATATGAGTCACCTTCATTATATATCCAACATTTCCTCCATTTCTAGTTGATGTTAGACTAACCACTCACACGTGAATTCCTACAATCTCCCATTCAAGTGTAAGTCATTCACAACACTATACTTGATACACACTAGGATCTCTCACTCCCCCACGAAACCCAACCATGACTCCGATAGTAATTGTTAGAATAGTAACACGAAAGTGCGGTCAATGATGTCTACGTCTCCGACCACAAAGCAATTGTAGTTCCCTTTTATTAGATGAATGAATTAGGCTTTACAAAGTACAAATTATGCTTAAATAGTTATAATAAGGTTAAGGTTACAATAATACCCCTAAACCATACCACATGGAGCTATTTCTCCCCGCACTTCCAATTGTCCCACAATAATTAATTGAACTAAACTGTCCACTTGATACTTTATATGAGCAATACTTTCCATACCAAGAATCTTCTTAGCATCACCCATGTCTTTCATGCCAAACTATATTCCTACATGATTTTTCGTTCATTTACATCATGTAAATGATTAGCAGCAATCAATATATCATCAACATACATTAATATGAAAATAAAAGAGCCATCATCAAGTCTCCTAAAATAACCACAACAATCATACTCACACCTTCTGTAGCCAATCTAAAGCTTGTATGAATTAAAGCGCTTGTACCAATGTCTTGGAGACTGCTTTAAACCATACAAAGACCTCTTCAATTTACAAACTAGTTTGTTGTGTCTAGTATCACTAAAACCCTTTGCATGTTCCAGTATCACATCCATCTTCTCTAAATGCATGTCCCGATTGGATACTAAGGCTAACACTGGCCTGATAGAAGTATGTCTGAAGACTTAAGATAAAATCTCATCATAGTCGATCCGCTTTTGTTGTGAATATCCCTTTGCTACAAGACTAGCCTTGAACTTTTCCCTTTTTTTTCTTCTTACTGTTGGTTTTCTTGGTACATGCACCAAATTATAACTGATAACCCTTTTCCCTTAATGAAGCTGAACAAGCTCTCAATTCTAATTTTTCTTTAAGGACTCCATCTCATATACAATAACACACATCCCTTTATCTTTCTCCTAGCTAGCTATAGCCTCAAGTAAGGTGGATGGATCTCCAAAACTAGTAAGAAGTGCATATGCTGCCAAGTCTTCAAACCATATATTTCTAGTGGCTTGATCTTACGGCGCTCTTGATCACGTACAGGGGAGTATCTTGTACTCCACCTGAACTTTCAGTGGTATCAGGGTCTGGTTCAGCTTGTGGATCAGGTACTCTCCGAGTATTGCTTACAGTTAATGACTCAACATCGACTTGAATCACCTTACTTGTGGTAGTTTCTCTCTGATGTAGATGCATTTGTTTCAACATGAACTGCTCATCAAAAAATCATATCTATATTGATCACCATCTTATTTGAAACTGAATCCCAAAACTTGAACCCCTTCACACCTTTTGTGTAACCGACGGAGACAAAAAATTTCGACTTTGGATCAAGTTTAGATTTTTCTTCATTGTGTATATGCACATAAGCTAGACACCCAAAAATTATTAAATTGTCAAGATTAATGGGGTTACCTGTCCATACGCCCTTTGCAATTTTCCTTTCCAATGAAGCTCGTGGTGACCAGTTGATAAGATAACACCTCAAGTTAATAGCCCATGCCCAAAAACCCTTAAAGAGTCCAACATTTAACATGTCAGTCTTTCTGCTACACCATTATTTTGTGGTGTCTTTCGAACTGAAAAATGCATGAGTATCGTATTTCGTACAAAATTTTTGAAAATTTGAGTCAGTGTACCCCGTTCCATTATTTGTTCGCAAATACTTAATTTTTTCACCGATTTGCTTTTCTAAGTCTCCTTTCCACACCTCGAACTTGGAAAAAACTTCAAATTTATGTTTGAGAAAATATACCAAAACCTTGCGTGAAAAATCATTAGTAAAATTCACTAAATACCTGGAACCACCGATAGAGGGCTCTTTGTTAGGCCCCACACATCAGAATGCACATATTATAGGATTTCCTCTATTTTGTATTTCCATATTTAAAACAAACACGACACATTTTCCCAAGTATACAATACTTTCACAAATCTAGCTTACAACTGTAGGCGCCATTTGGAAATGTCTCTTATGATGTTCTATCATCCCACGCTCACTGAGATGGCCCAGATTCATGTGTCACAGTTTTGTTGCATCATCATCAACTCAATTGATGCAACATCACCTACAACAGTACAACACAACATTTTGTATATTACATGCAGTCCTCGTTGCTCTCATCACTGCCAATGCACCCTATCTAAACGTCAAAATGACCTTTTCTCCAATAGACCTATATGAGATTCCATTTGCATGTAGAGTATCCATGGAGATATCATATTCTTTCTCAATTATAGAATATATCTGACATCATTTAACCTTCATACGATACCCTCATCCATGACAATTTTAATTTGTCTCATTCTAGTGACAACACATGTTTTATCATCACCCAAAAAAACAAAACCAAAACTGTGTGATTTGAATGTGGTAAACCATTCCTTGTGCAGCATCATGTGATAAGAGCAATCAAAGTCAAGAATCCACACTTCTATGCACTTGGTAGATGAAATATAAAGAATATCTCCTTCACTCCTAGAGTCGTCAGTTTGAGCCATGTGACCTTCACCTAAAGATTTTTTCTCTGCATATATAAAATTTGATATTTATTTATTGTAAATTAAATCAACTGAACCCCAATTTAATTGAAACTGCCTTTAGTTGGATCAAATCAAATCAGTTTGAGTTTTTTTATTTAAAAAAGTCATCCAAACCAAACCGAAATGCAATGATTTTAATCTTTAAGTCAACTGATTTAGATTTTTTTTCAAAATTGATTCAAACTGCATCACAAAACCTTTAGGAGACTGTGACTTTTATACTTATTAATAAATTGTTATATATACATAAAGCTATATTAAAAAATTAAACAAATAATTAGATAACAATTTAAAAAACAAAAGGTATTGAAAAAAGACATTGATGAGTGTCCATCGTCCGATGTAAAACTATTTTACACATTAAATTACATCCATTCATACTTATTAAATTAAAATTTTTACTTATTAAATTAAATTGTTATATATACTTTAAGCTATACTGAAAAGTTAAACAAATAATTAGATAACAATTTAAAAAACAAAAGGTATTGAAAAAAGAGACTGATGGGTGTGCCGTGTAAAATTATTTTACCCATTGAATTACAACAATTCATAGTACGGTATTAAATTAAAAATTAATAGTTCTGATTGACCGTCAGTGTCAAATTAGTTTAAGGTCAAATTAGTTTAAAGTGCATATTCTATTGTCTTTTGAAAAAATACGCTGAAAGCATTGCATAAAGTTATGGTCTCAATTATCAAATCTCAATGCATTCTCTAGACAACAACATTTACATAAGAGGCATGAACATAGGCAATATTTCATAATCTTATCAAAATTACTCAACTTGCCATTAATTGAAAAGTTGTTACTGGTCTGCCTTTTTGTATTTTTAAAACCAAAACTAAAAATTAAAAAGCAAAACTAGTGTAAACTGTTTTGCTTTTTTTTAATCCTCAAAATCAAAAATCAAAAAATTTTCAAAATTGATTTCTAAAAATAGTTCACCAAACAAATTTTATAGTTTTTTAATTTTTAAAAATTTAAAAATAGTTTTTAAAAATTTGTGGGTTCTAAAGTTCTAATTTTTGTTTTTTATAGAGATTTTATTTTTTTAATATGTATGTTAGAACGGTTCAATAAGAACAAATCTAATAAAATTTGTTTTAATAACAAATTTGTCACACCTTATTTTTTACATTATGTGTATAATAATTGAACTAATATCGCTGATGTAACAAAGTTAAGATGCATTAATGAGAGTTCATTGATACCGTGGGAGTTTAACTATTTATACTTCGGAGCAACAAAAAATGTAGATCCATATGTACTAGTACAACTTGCAACGGAAAGAAAGAAAAAAAGGTGTAAAACTTATTTTATTTCAGCTAAAGTTGGCTTCCAAAATTGGAATATCTCATAGCTATTTAGAAGCTTAAATAAAATACATCATTCGCTCAAATTTAGGTAGCGATGATATGGCTTCAACAGCATTTCCAAGAGGCCATGCAGCTTCAACAATAGCATCTTGATATTCAATTTCCTTTCCAGCTGTAATTTCTTGCAATGGATCTAAGCCTGTCGATGAATGAAAACAATAAACGCAAGACGTTAACCATTTTAATTTACAAAAATATTTATAAAAAATGTATATTAAAGTTTTAAATCTCGGTCGCAATAGCTAACATAATATTAATAAACATTATTGTAAATAGCAATCAAATGTGGTTAAGTTGGCCATAACATTAAAAACTCAAATATTTTGACCTAGATCATATTGCGCTCTCAAACCTTTATTTAAAACCTTGATTAAGATATAAACTTTCATAGTATAAATTAAACTTACCAAATCCATCAACGAGCAACTCATACTGATATAAAAGATCCATGCATGCATATGGAACTATTTTGTCCTCAACAAGAAGTGGATAAGTCGATTTGGCATCCTCAAATGTTAACGAACAAGCTCTCTTAGCTTCCATCTCGAGATCCACAGGACGAATTTTGAAGTTATGTGTCTTTGAATCAACCATACCAACCTAAAATAATAAACAATGTAATTAATAATGCTTAAGGAATTATATATCAAATCAAAATAATTGGAAAATTACTGTGACTTTTATATACATGTATATGATTTTAAAAGTAGTTAAATATTTTTATGAGTTTGATGGTATGATTAATTGATAGTGCAAAAAATATTTAAATTGACAGTGTATATAAATTAAATGATTTAATTTATATACATTATCAGTGTAAATAGTTTTTACAATGTCAGTTAGTCACAATTATTAAAAATATTTGATATTTACTACAATTATTTATAAAATTATTTACATAAATGATTGTGATGTGCAAAAAGTAGTGAATGAGAATTAAACTTTAAATTAAATTTTAAGAAAATATTACTACATACATCTTCAGGCAGGTAAAAGAAAGATGAAGCAGAGAAAAGGTGTTTTTGTCCACTTCCCCCTCCACCATTCCATATTCCACCAAAAGTGCAATTCTGATAGGAACATGGATAATTCAATTTAAGAGCCTTACGAATTATCTTTTTGCATTTATTGAAGTTGGCACCAGAGGCAGATGCAGTGGCCTTGTATTCTTCTCCTGAATATGTATAGATCCCTTTGGAAAAAAAATAAGAACATAAAAACATATTAAAATTTAAAGCTTTTTCAAACTTTTTAAGAATTTAAAAACACATTGAAATTTGGGTGAATTGATCACTAAAAGTAATGAGGTTAAAAATTTGAAATTAAAGATCATCGATCATAATAGTCTTTTGTTGCAGTTAATTTAATCTCTAAAATTATCGCATAGAAAATAGTATGATCAAAGATTTTTCATGGGCGCCATGGAATAATTAATATTACAACAATATTAAGTAATCTCAAGGCATTAATGTCACCTTTATTATTTATTAACAATAATTACTCTTATCCCAATTTTATTTATAAAAGAATAAGTAAAAATAAGTGTGTTTATACCATCAAATCCGGCTAAAATACAAGGATTAGCAGAACCCTTAGTGACCTTCAAAATCTCTGCTCGAGAAGCTTCTCTACCAAAGTGTAAGTAACTGCAAGAAATAAGTTAAGAACTCTATAAATTGTCAAGTATATATGCTATTAGAAATTTAATACTTCCTCCCTCTTATCTTTTTTACAAGAAAGAGTTTGACTTAAAATTTAGTTGAGAAAAATTGATATATCTAATTCAAAATATAATTCATAATATGATATATCTAAATTTTAACTCAAGTGTCTTTTATAAAAATGACTAAAGGGAGTATATACAAATAACTGAATTAGAAGAAAACCTGTGAACATAGAGATCATATGGTTTTCCCTTTAGTACAATCTTCTTAATGTATGGATCATTTCCATCAGCAACTTTTGGAGCATTTTGAGCTGTTTTCTTTGAGACAGCATATGCCATTTGAACTGATCCACCTCCAAGGTCCATTACTCCCACAGTTTTAGTGTACTTTTTTCCCAAATTGCCCAATACATAGTTAACTGTCACCTATTAAGAGAAAGTTACAAATTAAAATTAAGCTAGTTAGAGTATCTCTAGATATTTACATATATTTTACTCTAATGGCAAAAAATTAAACAACTAAAAAATTCACACTTTTATGTTAAAATATTTAAACTCAATTTTATTTTAAATTAAAATAATAATATTTATAATTAATACCTAAAAATATATTAAATATAAAATTTGTTTTAATTAGTTTTTATCGTAGCCTGCAAATTCATTTTTGTTCAATGCATAAATAATAATTAATTCTAATCATAAAAAGTAACAAAGATGAATATACATATTATTATATAAATATGATGAGAAATATTAGTTTTTATGGAGATTGAGATGAGAGATATTTTAATAAAAAAATATGATAAATAATATTTTCAAATGTTAATTAAGGAAAACTCACCTTGTAGGATAAACTTTATAAGCATGTTTCTTAAAATTAAGAATCAAATTTGCCCCATAATTAAGCTCTTATGGTATACAAAATTAAAGAACATTGCTTATTTTTAAGGGATTGCAGTTAATATACTTTTTAGCCGTTTAAAAAATAGATGTTTATATATATATATATATATATATATATATATATATATATATATATATATATATATATATATATATATATATATATATATATATATATATATATATATATGTAGCGGATTAACAACTTAAAAAGTGCACAAGATATACTAATTGAAAAATTTTCATTTTAATTTTGTATAAAAAATTAGACTATATATAATATATTTTTTTCAAATATCGGTTTCAAGTCATTTCAAATCAATACACCAACACAACATATAGATCATGTTAAAAAATACATTGTATTTGCACCTAAAAAAATAAAATACATTGTATAATATATTTTCATTTTAACTTATATACTTATTTAATAGTATAATATATATATATATATTATTTGATTAAAAGACATTATTGTAAAAAAATATTGTAAAAATCAAACCAAATCGATTATTGTTTATCGGTTTGAATTTATTTTCTTCCCAAAATCAAAGAAACCAACCCATTACAACCATTCTCAAGCTTTAAAAAAAAAACTTAATTGGTTTTAAAAATGTAAAGAAACTTGCAATATTTTTCCCATATCCATATGTGGTAGAACATTTTTTTTACAAGAATGTGGTAAGAACTTTTGGTAGATCTGAAATGTTTTCAAGAAATTAGTGAATGTCAAACAATTTGGAATAAGTTTCCCTTGTTTAGTCATTTGTCCAATGTCATGCTTATTACTTGAGTAACAATGTGTTTAAGTATCCCTTATATTCGTTATTAATTAATGTTATTAATTAATGCATCTTGCTTATAAAAAAAATTAAAAAAAATCAATTAATGTCAAACAAAAGTTTAGTTTTAATATTTCATACCCACAGATAAGAACCTTCTTGGGTTCCATCTATAATAGAAACTGCATCTGGTTGAACATTGAAGCTACTTCTGTTGCTGAGCATATCTCTAACCTAAGGTAATTAAGAAAAAAAAATTAATTTGATCCCAAAAAATAAAAAATAAAAAATAAAAAGAAGAGAAAATTAAGCTTGAAGCATTGAAAGCCTAGATTGTTCTTGATGCTAATTATAATTATAATTATAAAATTGATTAAGATAAAGAAATAAAGCTCATTGTTACCGCTTGCAATATGTTTTCAGAAGCATCCCCATCTAAAAGCCTTAAACCTGCGGTTGCCTGTATTATTATCAAGTAAATTTGGTTAAAAATTATTTACTAACTTCTTTTACATATTGAACCAATTAAAAGTGATTACTAATTTGAGATTTTTTTTTATCACAGTAATTTGAAACTTTTATATGTTATATTTTCAGCAAATAGGAACTATAAAATAAAAATACTTCAGCAAATAGATTATGTCATTTGTCTATCCTTTAATCCAAATTTTAAAACATTTGAAAAACAAACTTAAAATAACTAAAAAAAAAGTTAGGATACAAGAAAAAATGCACCTAATTTTTTTTCATTATGTAGACTAATTTATAAATTTTTTTATTTTCTTTTTAAAATTTTGTCACGAGTTCAATCTTTTGTGGTAGTAACGTAGATGAAAGAACCTTACACCAAGTCTAACGGGTGTTTTGGGGTGCAGGTCCTCAGGGATCACATTTTCTGCTTGCTCTAAAAGTGGAATCAAAGATTTTGCAGCTTGTTCAGGATTATCAGCGTATGCACTCAAACCGGGTTTGATCTACAACAAAACATAAGAAATAATTAAGTAAAATTGAATCAAAGAAAATTGACATAATTTTATTTAAAAATTAATTTTTTATAATTTATTTTTGTTTATATTTTGAGACGCATAAAATATATAGTGAAGACAATAATAAATTACAAACTTATAATGAAATTCCAAAAGAACGTTGTTGTGTCACCTTATTATAAAACTCAACATCTTTTACCAATATGAAGAAGGTCTAAGTTTTGATCAAAATGGTAAACATGGACACGGCTTCCAGTGCTACCAGCATCAAAAATAACAGCGTAAGAGGAAATTGTTTCTTGTTTTTGGAATATCTTTCGATTAGTGAGTAGGTTGTTTCCTAAATATTGTGAGGAGGAAGTGATTGAAGGTATTAAGAAGAGTAGAGATGTGATGAGTGTAATTAGGAACTCCATGATCTTAATTAATTTGCAATGTACTAGTAATTTTGAAACCAGTCACACAGCTTAATTAATTAACTAACTCCACTATGTAATAATTCATGATTCACACCACACCCACTATGTATAATAACGGGAAAAAGTACTGTCATTAAACAACTAATTTTTTTTTATTTGGTCTGTCTAATAATTGATTATTTAAGAGACACGATTAACTCGCGTTTATCTTAGATTATGTTAAATTTCGCTGTCTAATTTTGACTAGTAAAGGTGCTCTATTATTTTTTATTCTTCGGTGAACGCCGTTTAATCGTGAGAAGCAATTAAAATATTTTTTTATAAATGTTTTGTTGATGGCACTTATATATTCAATTAACCGGTGGCGGCATGAGCTGAAATATTAGAGTGGTCAAATATTTAAAATTTTAATAGATAAATAAAAAATATAATACTATGTTATATATAAGAATTGTAAGTTATAAATTTATAAGAATATATTGGAGAAAGGTAGTAGATCAAATTTTAGTTTATTTTTTTAATAATTAAAAATTAGTTGGAATTTAGGTTGAAAAATTGTTTTATTTTATAATTATAGTAGTTGTTTTTCTAATTTTTTTATAAATTATTCCCTCCAATTTTTTTTATAATAGACATCTGAATTATAATTTTTCTACAAAAATCGATGTATTTGGTCCGTTTTAAAGATTTTGAAGGTTGTATTCTAATCTTAAAAGTTGAGCATAATAACAAAAAATACAATTTTAATAATTAAAAAAATTGATAAAATAAATCTTAGTTCATCTACACATACCAATCTATATTATGCATGTCATTTGGTTAAGTTAATTCGTGTAATAGAAAATATGCACATATAGCATATCACTTCACATATTATTTAGATTCAAACGTACATCTCGACAAGAGTAACTCAACAATCACAATTCAACTCATAAAAGTAATTCTACTCATTAAATACACCGATTATAGATCCAAAAAACAACAATATACAAAACAATATCTATATTAATTAGTATATCATCATGTCAAATTTAGTCGGAATTCATCACAACCGATTAGGATATACCAAACAACACAAACCACAATTATCCTACACACTTATATAATTTGGTTTTAACAGTTAATTATTTTTTTTTTAAATTTTTTTAACATAAATATATTTTTCTTCTTCAATTTTACCTTTGACTTTGAGATCATCATTCTTTACTCATTCACGTAAATATAGGAAGAAGATAAAGAGTGGAGTTACAAGAGTAATTTCAAAATTTGGGTATTTTATATATAAAATACAAATATAAATTTTTTTTAATGACAATGTGCGAATGATTTGCAGGTTTAGTTATTTAAATATTTTTTTTAAAAGTTACTAAAATACTCCACCTTGAAAAATATATATCAAAATACTCTACTTTTTTTTACAGGTCGCACATACGACCACTTGAAGAATAATTTATAATTTTTTTACATAGTAGGAGATTGCATCCCGAGAATGCGACCATCTATATGTTTTAATTTTTTTATTTTCATTTTAACAATTGAATTATTTATTATTTAATAAATTAAAAATAATTAAAATATTTAAGAAAAACAAAATACTATCAATAAAATAAAATGAAATACATTAAATTGAAGAAAAAAATGTGTGATTGAGTAGATGTGTCAATACAAATAACGTGTTAAATTATTTTAACAACTCTGTCATGTTTTGTAGAAAAATTTATATTATTATAACAACTATATCTTATTTTACAGATAAATTAGTCACTTAATTTTATTTTGTTAACAATTTTCTTCTATTCTTTATCCGGATCTAATAAATAAAAATAATAATAATTAAAATAATTATAATTAAAAAAAATAAATTATATTAATAACATGTAACAAAATTAATAATGTTATATAGAAGAGAGGTGTTTGTCACTTTTAATATAAAAAAAAAATATATAAGGAAGGGAAGGTTAGTGTTTAGTTAAAAACTAGAAGTGTTGGTATTATTTAAGAAATTTTAACGGAAAGTGGGGCTAATTTTCCCTTAATTTTTTTTCAGTCTATTAACTTAGATTACTTAGATATTCAATTTCTTCTGTCTTTAAATTTTGTCGATAATTTTACTTCTTTAGTTGGTAATTATTAGAATTAGTTGCAGATTAGTTAAATCAGTTGTAAGTTAGTTGTAATAGTTATTTTGAGATTTATATAATTAATAATTTATTTTATTTTATTTTATGAATACAATTTTATTTTTGTTTTTTTCTCTTCCATAATTAATATTAATATTTTACATACTCTATTAGTGAGCCAAAATAAATAAAAAAGTATGAAACTATACTTGTTTATTTTAAATAAATTAAAATTAGTGAGCCAAAATTACCTCATTAGGATGTGTAACTTCACTCATGAATGAGTGTAGATTGGTGTTTAGAGATAAAAAGATATGTTAACGATGAGATAAAAAGGAGATGTTATATACTACTAAATGTTTAAAAATTAAAGGTATTAAAATATAATTTCTCTCTTCAAAATGGGTGGCCCCCAATTTCCATTTTAAGGCCTTACCGAATTTCTATCCCTGACAATGAACAGATGTGCATGGGCATTATTGGACAATAAATAATCCAAGTTGAAGTACTTGCTCTTCTATCACTCACATTAATATATATATATATATATATATATATATATATATATATAAAAATAATAACACTTCCTGTCAAAAAAATATATACAAAATAATCACACGCCACTCACGCGTATCGGTTACATCGTATTCTACGCCAAAGGTAATTTGTTCTTTATTCAGTGCCGTTTTTAAGAACGAGTAAAATATCCTCCGTAACATTTGCTTAAATAAATATTTATCTTTTTTTTATAATAAGTCTCCTGTAAAGTTTTTAAGCATGTTAAAAAATATAACAATTTATCCTCTCCTTCAAGATAATAAAAAAATGCAATAATTAATAAATAAAGAGAACTCATTTTACAAAATTAAGTAGAGTTTGTGCCTCTCCTGACATCTATTTGACAAGTGAACCAAATCGTTTAAACAATAATTAAAAATTGTTTTCACATATATTGTTATTAGTTTAGTAATGTGGTGGTAGACACTTGGTAACAAAAAGATTATATTTGATTTATAATATTAAACAAATATATAATTAAATAGAGAAAATTCATTAGAGAATTCGAATCACTTTAGTTTTATTATGCAATTATTGATTCACTATTTTAATAATTTAACTTATTTATGTTAAATTAATAAATTAGACTAAGACCAATTCTTTGACTCAAAATTCCTTTTTTATAAGAACGAATTTTAATTCCTTATTTGATTTTATAATTGTATAAATATTATATAAAAACAAAACTACATAGATTCAAGGAGGTTCATATATTCTCTAATTAATGAAAAAATTAGCTCATAATTAGTAACATAGTAACAATGAAGAAGATGAAATTACACATAAAAAAGATGTAATGAATCTTCACTTCTTGCTTCCAAGAGTGAAATTTTCAAGTTCCTAGCCTCTAAAATGTGACTAAAATGAGTTTTTAGTTTAAATAATTTTTGGGACGCGTGTTAGCGCATTGCTACGATTCTGGGCCCATTGCTCTAGTATATGGAGAACAAATTGTGCCACCAAATGCATTGTAGTGCATGGTTGAGAGCAATGCACTACCATGGGCGCAACGGCTGAGCGCAATGCTCGACAATGTTAAATAAATAGTTTTGTTCTTCCAAAATTACTCACCCTCTAATCGACTTGTACTTTTCATCCTTTCACGGTCCAAATTGAGTTTCGGTGTCTTTATAAACGATGTAGCTATGGATGTTAACTTTTATGTACAATTGATTTGATTTGATTTTGACATCTACAACTCCATATACGATTAAAATATTGCACAGGGTCATATTCTTTTTTAACCAAAATTTAGTATTGTGCTAAACCAATGAAACAATACAAAACTATACAAAATAGCTAACTAATCGATAAAATAAAAGCATAAACATCTTATTTAATCGAAAAACTATTTATTCAAAATAACTCTAAAGCGAACATTAAATTAAAAGAAATAAGTTAAACAATTGACTTAAAATGACTATAAAAATAATGACTCATGAAGATTCATCACCTCCTCTAAAACAATTATATATATAGTACATAGTTATAATATTATCATTTAACAATTAGGAATGAATTTATATATAATTTGTGAAACATAAATACCGACGGCATCCACATGTATACTCGTAATAGTTTTAAAAAATTAAAGTAATTAAATATATTTATACGTGTTGGTTTCGTGTCAATATATAATACCAACGCGTATCAAATAATTTATACACTTTTAATCTTAAGTATACTTTTAGAGGTTTAATATAAAGTGTTAGTGATATATAATATATAATAAAGTTATTATAGTATATCAACGGTGTGTGGTACATGTAGTAAATATTTGGATTATTTAATTATTTTATCAGAGATTTAATCATTAACCGTTGACTAATCCTTTAAATGAATCTTAGTTATATCCATGATTGAGCTTCACAATTGCACTTTTCATCTTACAAAAAATAAATTTTATTTGATTTTAAATATAAACAAAATAATACATGTATTTAGTTCAAAAAAGATGTAGAGAATAATATTTATTATTAAATCTATTATAGTCCCTCTAAGATAGATTTATGGATTCTTTCTTGTGTAGATAGTAATTATTGAAAGTTAGTATAGAAAAAATAATTAAAGTTGCATTTAAAATTGATAATAATTTTTATTTTGAGACAATATTATTTGTTAAAATGACACTCATTGTGAGATAGAAGGAGTCTTCTATAAGAAATATTTATATGAAATGCATTTTTGAATATTTGATCTATATAATTGTTTCTCTAAAAAATCTTTTATGTTATACATCATTGATAAATATTTGTCTTGTGTTTGAATCAGCAACACATTTGTCCTAAATACTTTTGTCTATATTAAATTAGAAATAGAGAATAACTATAGACAAAGTAAATTAAAGCATAGTTTTGACAAACTGATAATATTTTAATAATTTAAAAAATAAAAAAGAATAAATGCAATTAATTGTTAAGAATTTGAGTCAAAATTATCAATCATTAAAAAATTATAGTTGTTTATCAATATAGTTGTTATTTATTAAATTTTATATGATTAATATGCGTCTTTAGCTTATATTTTATGGAGACAAATCTTAATTTAATCATAAATGGTTCATTTTATCTCTGGTATATTAATGTAAATGATTTTATTATCAATAATTCATTTTGTATCATATATACCAACTCAATTATATTTAAATAAAAAATATAGAAGAATTATATGCAAATTAAATCAAGACAGATTCTCGACTAATCGATAAAAAGGAGATACCTTGTAGCTTCCAGGGTTTAGGCCCATGCAAGAATTTGATTGAATGCTCCTTTAATATTATTGCATTATTTTGACTTAAGCTACACATTATCTTTTGCTTATTAAAAAAAAAATCTATTTATATGTGGATGTGCTTTGAAATTGAGACATAAGTTTTTAATAGTCTGCTGCTTGATTTACCAATTATTTTTAACAAGATCCATGTTTTCTCCTTTCAATTTAATATTAATTTAATAATTTCAGCTTTAGTTTATAAACTTTGCATATAATTTTCTCTTCTATATGTACACTAAGTAATAATTTAATTTAAGATTTAGAGTAAGTTTGATAAAATTAGACTATAAAATAGTTGATAGTTGAAAAATTAGGTGATGATTGAAAAGCTATTTTAAAGCTGATAATTAATAATTTATAGTTGAAAAGTTAACTGATGAAAAATTAAAAATAAACTCTTTGGTAAATTTTGTTGTTGTAATTGTAAAATGAAGTATATAATTATTTAATGTAAAAAAATATGTAAATGTATGAATTTTAGTTTTAAAAACCATGAAAATTATTTTAGAAAAATAAATTGTATCTGATTTTTTTTATATGCAAGGTCAGTTCATTCTTAACATTAGAAACAACGATATCAAATTTTTTTGCTGAGATAGTTTTTACTGGTAACGTTTAGTGAGCCATTTTTACAATTGTAAAATTAATAATTGCATTGTTTTTTTTTTTTGGCTTACTTGATTTTAATATAATTTTTTAGTTTTATTTTGATTTGTCTAGGTTCCTTTACATGTGATATACAATGATTTTATTGTTTTGTTTTGGGATTCTTATATTTTGTTAGATAGAGTTGTTTTGTATGACTGAACATGACCAACCTTTTAAAATATAATCCTTTGAACAATGGACTCAAAAAGAAAAAAAATAATAATTTGAGCATCTTTAGTATTATTTACAAAAAAATATAAAAAGATATAATGAATGAGGGAGTAAGAGAGAAGGAGGAATGCCTAAGAGAATTAATGAATAAGTAGTTGGTGAGATTGTTGTTTTGTTTTATATAAGGATAAAATAGTAATAAAATTAAAATAATAAAATTACAAATGAGAAAAAATATAAAAAATTATAAACTCAAACACTAATTAAAATATCATCTAAAAAAAGTTATAAGTCAGTATCCAACATCGACATGTATTGTACACCAACTAATAAAATAACATACATAAAACATGCATGATGCACCCATCAATAAAAGAATATATATAAAACATCCATGACCATTGAAAAAAATCATACATAAACATAAAGAAAGGAACGTGGTTTAGATATCATAATTTAAACGCACAATGTTCATAAAAATTATAAATAGTGCATGTCCACTAGAGAAATAAACTAAGGATAATAAAAACAATAAAGTAAACAATCATGTCTCTTTGACATGCATATACAACCAAATTTTGTAGCACCATCATTCATTCTCAAGGTTATAAAAATTTCTAGTTTTGCTTCATCATCCGTCAAACTAACTACAAAGTACCATTACCACAGTGAATAGTGAATGTTGCTGCAATTTGAATTACATCAAAATAAATTTCAAATACTCTTTAAAATAGATATATTTAAAAAATTTGTTTTTATGTAGTATTAAGAAATGATAAATACTATTATAAAAACTTAAATACAACTATAAAATTCTAGTTCAAATTCGACAATTATCAACTGAATTAAGACTTAAATACAAAATTTATTTATCTATTGTTGACATAAAATACTATATTAATTTATTATTTATTGAAATTTTAGTTTTTTTTACAATACTTATTTTTTATTCAGGTAATAATACTTATTATTTTGTTACAATACTTTTGTTTAATATTTCATAATTTTTGATTTTAAATATAATTAAATATAATAAAAGAGTCAAAAATATTTTTATCTAAATTTCAACAAATACATTGAACTATCTACTTATACTTAAAATAGAGAAATTTTGTTCTAAACGTAATTAATATTATTTATAGTAGCATGATTGATACTTATTACTCCTAATTTTTTTATATTGTATATGTCATGTATTTATATGTTATTTGTGAGTCATTACTGATGCCAGTGCCACTTCTACGAAAAACCATCACTCAATGTCACCTTCTTAGCAACAAATTTCTCCTCCATTTCATAAATTGTCTTATCCAAACTCTCAACAACCTTTGCACCGTTAGTTAAGGGTGGACAGCGGCGGTTTCGTGCCGAAGTTGACAACAGAAACAAAATTGATGAGTAAAATGCAGTTCACTTTAGCCTAAAGTTAATTGATTTTGACATTGTTTCGCTGTGGAGATCACTGTCATTTATGTTTATCAAGAAAATAAGTTTTTCACAAATTAGGAAAGCAATCAAACTCTTTTAAATGTGACAAACTAAATAAAACACGTTATTTGTGTTTTAGTTTTTTCGACTGTGACATATACATAACTTCTAATATATCTTTATCTTTCTTATAAGTTCTTTTATTCAGGTGGTCACGATAACCGCAGTGAGTTTTTTAGCATTCAACCCTCCCCATTGAATTTCCACGAAATCCTTTATCACTTTCGACAAACCAACAACCCACTTCTACCCTTTCAGGCGGTGGTAAAATCTTATCTACCCCTGATTCCTTCGAAGTAGTTACTAAAATTCTATATTTAGAGTCATCTTTAACTATTTTGAAAATTCTGTTTTAATTTTAAAAATTAAATTTCTAATAAAAAGAAAGTGTAACTTCAACTATTAAAAAAGATAAAATAAATTTTAATTACAATGAAATTTCAAAATATTATTTTTTAAAATTCTCAATTTTGTAGTCTATAAATATTATTTTACTCCTTTTTAGTCTTCATTTTAAAAATATTTTTTTGTAAAATATTAATTTTTTTAGTCTATATAAAATTAAAATAGTTACTAAAAGTGGATAAAATTTTTTTATAGACTAAACTTAAAAACTCATAAAAATTAAAAATATGTCTAACCCAATAAAAAATTTAGCTCTACCAAGCTGGTTAGAGAATTTGATCTATCCAAATTTGATGTTAAAATTATCCGTGTTTGCATTATGGTTTTGATCGGTTTTAAAGTAAAAAATCGTTTGACTAAAATAAATAAATTATTTATGATTCAGTTTGGTTTGAATGATATCTTAAAAAAAATCAATTCAATTTTATGTAATTTAAATTAAATTAATTTTTCTTGGACCGTTTTTCTTTGCATTTGAATAGAAGGATGCATTGTCATGAAAGCAAAAAAAAAAAGTACAACCAAAATTTAAAAAACTTAAACCAGTATAACCCAGCAAGTGAGACTAAAGACAGCTGCAAAATCATTCAGAAACCACTTCGGTAAGAATAAATATATGGCAATTAAATTATGGATTTTGCTAGTGTAAAGCGCGCTTGTACCTCCCTTTCCTTAACTTCATCTTCAGCTATATCCATGTTATACAATAATAATTACCTCATTGACTGCCCATGTATTGGTACATTGATTCAAATGGAGCCATTGCAGAAGTTTGTAAATACAAAAGTCGTATTGACATACAATCACCTATTTGAAGCATACGATCAAATTTGAAAAGTATAGTGACCAACAAGTGTTATCTTCAGTATAAATAAAGGAAGTGAAAATGGACCTCTTGTAAGATAAGGATTTATTGCTCCCAGAAAGAAAAGCCCCGTTCTCTTGTTACTCTTCTTGTCTCAGGTTCGCGAAGAAAAGCTTTTTCCCTATCAGATTTACTGGGACTGTGTTTGAAATTCTTTTTAAGACTACCATGTTCCAATTGATTGTGTTCTACATCTTTTACTTGGCCCTCTGTTACTTGTGGTCTCCCAGAAAGCCATGCCTCAAGCATTTTTTCGGTCTTTGGTTCAGGTAGGAAACCTTTCTCTTGCATCTCTATATAATATCTGTATGCTTCCTCTACCTTTCCATTCAGAAACAGACCATGAATCAGTACAATATAAGAGCTACGATCATGGCTGATTCCACCTTCCCTCATAGCATTCCATATCCTAATGACTTCATCGAGCTGACGCCACCGGCAAAACTTTCTTATCAACATTATGTAAGTCTCAATCGTTGGATCACACCCCAACTCTCTCATTTCGTCCAAAAGCTCAAATACTTCTTCCTTGACTCTTAATATTCTGAAGAAAGCATGAAAAGTCCGAATAGACGGGCATAAGCGTCGCTTCAACATCTCATCAAAAAATTCTTTTGCTTCATCGATTTTGTGGGTTTTACAGAGAGGCTTGATTAGCGAGTTGTAAGTAATGGCGTCCGGAGTAACATTGTTGTCTTCCATTGTTCCAATGAGATTTACGGCTTCTTTCACAAGCCTATTCTTTGCAAGAGAATAAATGACTGCGTTATAAACCTTCCTATCAGGAGTGATGCTCCTTCTCTTCATTTGCTCAAACAGCTGAAGCACCCGATAAAGTTTAGAAGACTTCGAATAACAAGATATCATACTTGCATAGGAGACAACGTCATGTCGGATTCCTCTCTTACTCATCTCCTCCCAAACCCTTTCTGCATTGCGCGCGCTAACAATAAAACTGCACCATCCATTAAGAATGATGTTAAAGCTTTTGGTGTCAAGCGGGAAAACATTTTTGTTGCAAAACAATAAGTGCTCAGCATCCTCCACATTCTTGTACCTGCAAAGTGCAGAAAGAAGGCCATGAAATTCCTCCAACCCAACTCGAAAGTTAAACCGTTTAAAAGCATAGAAAGTGTTTATAGCCCTTCCAACATCATGCACAGCACAATATTTCCTTATCATAATCATGAGAGTTTGTGGAATGACAAGAGATTCACCAGTTCTTACTCCTCTCATTTCTTCAATTAAAGCCCAAGCAGTATCAAACCTCCTCATTTTACCAAGGATGGATATCATCAAATGGTATTCGCGGACCGAATGAGCATACCCTGGTTGCTTCCCAGCCCACAAGAAAAATGTGAAAGCTGCTTCCCAATCATTGCGAATTCTCGAAAGAATCTCCACAACTAACTCTGATGATGCCTTAACACTGCAATGCTCAAGCTTGTGCTTAATTTCAGATGGTCCAGTACCCGGTTCGTGCATTATATCCAAAATGGTCTTAACAACTGCGGCAAAACCATCAATGCTTAAATGTAACTGATTCTTATTCTTATCATGGTCATCATCATTAACATCATCATGATCGTCGTCATCATTATCGTCATCGTCACTCAAGGCCTCATCCAATCCTAAGACAGGGGCATTAGGGGACACTCCAAGGCTTTTGGTTGAGGATTCAGTAGAAAAGAGCCTAACTAAGAAACCGAATTTTGGTGCAGCTAAAAAAGTGTCATAGTTTGAAGAGTTAAAACCATTGAAAGAAACACTCATAAGAGGCTTATGAACTATATCACAGTGATTAACAGCGATTGGGTTGTGCGTTATGCGTAATAGCACAACAGAGAAAACAGATAAGTTAGACCTGATTCTGATCATGATTGAAAAATAGGGAAATCAATATATAGAAATTGGATAGAGCGCAAAAATAAAAATTTTAAAATATTGAGCCAAAGGTGTTTGCGAAAATGACTCAGAGAGAATCAAAGCGAAATCGTTCAGTGACGCAATTTACACAACAAAAAATATATGTACCGTGTGGTGTACCCAATAATCATAGGTTTAACTGTGAATGGAACGATTTACGGGAAGAAAGTTGTATTTCGCGGGAACATGAGAGAAAGATTGACATACCAAATCTATGTCGACGTAAAAGGGCATCAAAACGAACACTCAGCGCTACTGATCAAAGTTGCGTATTTATCAAACAACGCTAAGACAAGTAATGTATTTTAAAATTGATTAAAACTGTTTTTAGTCTCTGCCAAGTATTTTTGTGAGTAATGGCTCAATTAGTTGTTTGTCTAAAATAGGAATAATAGCTCGTGTGATTCCATAATTTAATATAATGTTTTAGTTATTTATATATTATTTTTTTTCATTTTAATATGTTATGTTTTTAAATAATTATAATTTTACCCTTTAAGTGAATTTCTGTTAACGCAACATTAAAAAAAAATTGATCCATTTTCTTCTCTTTCACATTTCGAAAACCATTGTTTGATCTTTTGATTTTCTTCTCACACTTATGAAAAGAAAATTCATTTAAACGATAACAAGAAGAAATCGAAGAATGAAATCGAAACTCAATCTTCACTTGACCAAGCCAAAACCAACCCACACAAATCCAGAGGAAGACCCAAGAAAAACACAACATGTCGGACAGTGTATTCTTCGATTCTTTCTTATTATTGTTCAAATGGATTTTTATGAGTGGGAGGAAAAAACGAGAAGAAAATCAAAAGACCAAACAATAATTTTTGAAATGTGAAAGAAAAGAAAACAGAGCAAGAAATTTTTTAACGTTGCCTTAACGGAAACTCACTTAAAGGGTAAAATTATAATTATTTAAAAATATAAAATAATGAAATGGGAAGAAAAAAAGAAGATAAAAGACTAAAATGTTACCTGAAATTAAGTTAAGGGACCACGGGAGTTATTATACCTCTAAAATATAAACAAAAAGATGTTTTACATATAAACAAAAATGTACATGTATTTTGTGAAGCTACATCTTATGGTTTATGAAGCTTACTAGTTGTTTATCTTCTAAACTAATGCCCTTAATCATTGGTGAGTAGTTGCTCACTTAGAATTGTGTGTATGCCAACTATCAAGTGAATAAAGAAATATCATAATGAATGAAAGTAGACATATTGGAACATATAATAAGTAGGGAGACTTGTGTATATGAAGATGTGGTGTATTTGAGATTGTAAATGATGATGTGGTGTTTAAAACACACAAATGGAAGTAATAAGTGAGGATGTATCCGACGATAAGAGACCGTAAATGAAGATGTGGTTTTTAAACCACTTGTATTGCAATCTGACAAAAAAAACATTTGTTTGTTCATATACTTTTACACATCAGAATATACTCCAGTCTTTAGATTATACAACCAATATTCTAAACTATCTTTCGATAATCAGGTTTTATACTTGAACAATATATCGATGAGATACTTTGGCTAGCACGGGAGTCTCGCAATTCAACTCTTTTCTTGTGACGTTGTAAATCACTTCAATAGTATATGATGATTCATCATAATACTTCTGAGTGCACAAAGAAAAATGACATCAATCAAACTTATTATTCATTAATCTCAGACAAGTTGGCTCACCAAAATTAGGCAATGAAAAACTAAATCATCAAATTGAAGATTGACAATTAACGAAGCCCCTCCCTCATTAATCTAGATTAAAAATAATGAGTTGACACATTATTTATGGCATGCTCAACAAGATGAGAAGAAATAAAGGATTAACTATCATCACCAACAAAACCAATTAAACAAAAATGAAATGGTGTAAGCATCACCATTTTGTTCATCTCTCAAGACAAGATATATAGATGCACTTAATGAATTTTGTTCATCTCTCAAGACAAGATATATAGATGCACTTAATGAATCGAATGAATCTGCCGGAGCTGTAAATCAGATAAATTGTGAATTAATTACATATGAAAAATAATGAAGCTATAATCTCCCATTATTCCTGAAAAGTAGATCCATATCCAATTCCAATTCTGCTTGAAGTAATTTCTGGTCATCATGAATGACAGTATTTCACCTCAAATCCATGCTCCGAGATTTCGGATGAGTAATCTAACGAATGATACTGGTGCTGTTACCTAGATGATACAGCTTCGATGGCGCTTCCTAGCGGCCAAGCTGCCTCGACAAGGGCATCTTCATATTTAACTTTCTTTACCAATGTAATCTCTTGCCATGGATATATGCCTGCCAACAAGTGAAAGCATTAAGTGCATGAAGATAATTTACTCAGTTTGTAGAAATATTGCCATGTATAACCAACCAACATTGGAATAAAACCTACCAAACCCATCAACAAGCAGTGTATACTGGTATACAAGATCCATGCAAAGATATGGAAGGTTCCCCTCTTCAACACGTGGATAAGTGGATTTGGCATTCTCCAGTTTTGTTTGACAAGCTTGCTTAGCGGCATCCTCAAAATCCGCAGGTCGAACTATTGCAACTGGTGAGTTTGGATTAACAAAACCAGCCTGTGGAGAAATAATGTAATTAGAATGCCAATGCTGTAGCATTAGAAGCAATTCTGTCAATTGTTCCAAGAAACACCAAATACCTCAGCAGCCCGGTCAAAGAAAAATGATGCAACAAAGAGGTTTTTTTGTCCATCCCCACCTCCACCATTCCATATCCCACCAAAAGTGCACTTCATATGTGTACAAGTTGACTCATTGACTTTGAGGGCCTTGAGAGCTACACTTTTGCATTCATTTAAGCTTGCTCCAGAAGGGGAGGATGAAGCCTTAAAGGACTTTCCTCCATAGTTGTAAGATCCTGAGAAGAATTATTAAAAATCCACTTGTGGTAAGAACTATAAGGTAGGAAGAAAAAACATACAGAAAATTTAATAATTTGGAGCTCTTTTTCCCGTATCAACCAATGAAAGGTTAAACAAAAGAGCTGAAATGCAACTCAATCAAAATAGCACCGGGCATACAGAAAAAAGAAGTTGTAATTACCATCATAGCCAGATAAGATACACGGGTTTTCAGCATCGCCAGAAGCCTTTAAAATCTCAGCACGAGCAGCTAGTAAACCATAGCGCAAGTAACTGAGAGCAAAAAATAAAAAATCTATTAGTCTACTAAAGAATATCTATCGATGGGAAGACTGAACACATGAAAAAAGACTGCAAAGTGGAAGTACCCAGGTCCATGAATTAATGCTAGTATGCTACTACAGGCTTAAAGGTTGTCAACAGAAAAAAAATTACATTATAAACTAGCATATCAAGTAAGTAGGAAAACCTGTGAACATAGAGGTAATATTTCCTTCCCCTGAGAAACATCTCCTTGACATACGGATCCTCTCCATCAGTTACTTTGGGAGCCATGGCAGCATCAGACTCAGATATGGCATATGCCATTTGAACAGATCCACCTCCAAGATCAACTACCCCAACAGTCTTAGAATAATCTTTTCCCAAGTTTCCCAATAGATAGTTAATAGTAACCTAAAATAAAACAAGAGACAAGGTAACACAAACAAGATACAGCATCGGCACTTTAGAGGAGAGAATGCACGACGTTCGCAATTCTGTTACCACCATTAGTTCATATTGATGCTTTTAACTGTTAAACTTTTGAACAAAACAAATGTCTCTACCAGTGTGAATAGGGGACTATGAAAATCTATCAGAGAATATATTCAGTATATTAGTCAATGAAAATATAGGATTTCTAACTTTCTAGTGTTCTAAAGACAGCGATTCTTAATATTTTAGAGTTCTAAATAAATTTTATTTTTCTGATATATCTAAGCATTGCTCATACCCTCTACAAATAGAAAAAACAAAATTCAATTATGGTAAAGAAAACATGGGGCAAAGATATTTATTTATGCAGTGGAACCTAGACCTTTTCATAGTTGAGCTGATTCGAATAAAACCATACAGTGGAACCATTTATGTTTGTCAGAATGTACCATAATTTAAATATCTAGGCTTTTTTTGCATTATGGTAGAATTATAACCAAATCATTGGAATCTAACAACCAGGAACAAAGCCAACGTCTTGCGTCATTCTTCATAGTTCAGATAATCTATATTTTAGAACACTAACAATGAGGCCCATCCATAAACTCTGAATGTCATTTCTTCAGGGCAATCCATGCTTTTCATTGTTAAGTTGACTCCCCAAAATTTATCCAGTAGAGCAATTACTTAAATGATTTCATTTGTCAGAATGTACCATATTTTGAAATATTTTGTTTTCCACATTATGATATAAATATAAGCAAATCTTTGGAATCTAACAATCAGGAACAAGAATCAAGCCAGCATGACTTATGTCATTCTTCAGAGTTCAGATCATTGATATTATAGATATCTGATAATGATCTCTAATAGTTGTCACCACTTCACACCAGTATGAAATTAGTTATGTAACATGTTTACTAACAGCATTCCTTAAAAACTAAAACAGCACCACTAAGCTGGACAAAAGACATTCTTACTGGACAGTCAACCAAAAAAAGTATTACTAATCACTGTAACTAAAAATCCAAAATAGTGTTCTTATATATATGATATATCTAACCCCAACATCACTACAGGCCAAATCAACAATTAAATCCCATTGCCTATCAAATAATAAAAGTGATGTACATTTTTTTATACAATTCCTTTATGGAAACCAGAAGGACCTAAATTGATGGTGACTTAAGTATGTATTTAGTGCTTCATCCTTTCATCTTTTGTGGTAGAGTTCTCTTTCAAGAGATTGAATCCATCTAGAGAAAACGCATTTTTACAACTCTGTTTTCTTATTTTCTGGTTGTGCTACGAGAACTCCTTATCTGCCTCTTTAGTACTTATTTTTTTTATCAGATCTCACTACATGGTATTGTGTTGAACTCAGTTACTCAGCAAACTTGTCATTTCAATGAATTTCTAGTTCTGTATTGTAGCCAATAGAGGGACTAGATAGCACCATTTGAGAATAATACAATAACAAGCCCCAATTGAAAGTTCAATGAATCAAAATGAAAACAAGGACTAAAAAGACTAAACTGGTTTCTTGTCCTGTCTCAAATAACATAGCTGTGTTGACAAAGAAAATAAACAATATGAAAACAAGGGGCAAAGGTAAGAATAAGGAACTATACTACTTGCATGTTTATATTAGTAAAAAATAAGGGATTATGCGGGTAATATAACCTTCTCATGTTAAATTCCGACACAAGGGGATCCAAATCCAATAAATAGCAGGCCTATTAATATTGAGTAGAGAAGTGCAATAGGACTCAACTATGGATAGTAATAGGGAAAGGGTAAGACTACAAGAACAGGTATGTCTAAAACTAACTTTCATAAACATAAAACATTAATAGAAGAGAGTTCGTTCGGCCCTATTCTTTCAATCTAATAAGGATCTGGGGCAGTTTCAAGCAATTAGTCCCTATACATTCTAGTCTACAACAATACAATCCGTGTTAAGAAAAGCTTGTCAAATCTCCTCTAGTTAGGATGCATTCTAGTCTTGAGGCATTCATAATAAATGGCAGCACAAAGCTATAAACACACCATAAGAAAACTTCAGAAAATCACTGATAACATTATGTTCATAAATCATACCCATTGAAAAGCACCTTCTTGTGTTCCATCCAGCACTGTAACTGCATCAGCCTCAGATCTCAGTGTGCTTCTTTTCTTAAGCAAATCCCTTACCTTAAAATCAACGAAAATTCAAAGCAACAAACAGTTAAAATAAAACCAAATGTGCACAGCTTCCAAAACCACTAATATAGAGAAAACACAAAGCAATAGTCACCTCTTGTAATATCCTATCAGATGCATCCCCTTCCAAAGCCCTCAAACCCGCAGTTGCCTGCATCACCCCACAAATTCAATTCAATTCAATTTCCCGTCATAGAAACTCAAAAGTAAAAACAATACACACACAAATGTGGTGCCAAAAAAATAACATAAAATAAACCACACACCCCAACTCGAACGGGTGTCTTGGATCGCAATTCCCGAGGAACAACACTCTCCGCTTTCTCTAAAAGCGAAACCAGAGTTTCCGCTGCTTGCTGCGGATTCTGAGCATACGCACTCAAACCTGGTTTAGTCTGCAACACACAAACCAACACTATAAGATGCATATATGAATATAAATATTATTTATTTATTATATTAAATTAATCTTTTACGTAAAAAGGAAAAAAATGTGTTGACCTGCTCGAAAAGTTCGAGATCTTTGCCAATGTGAACGAGATCTAGATTCTGATCGAAATGGAAAACGTGGACGCGGCTACCGGAGCTACCGGCGTCGAAAATGACGGCGTAAGTGCCACCGGATTTTTTATCAGGCGAAATTTTCCGATTAACGAGGGCGTAATCTCCGGCGGATTCATAAGAGGAACTCGAAGGCATCATGTAGAGAACGAACGTGATGAGAAGGAGTGGAATCGATACAACGAGCAGAGTTCCTCGAAATCTGTAGATCTTATCGGAGAGAGACTCCTGACGGCTGGGACGCTTCAGCATTTTGCTCAATTCGAACTCCGAAGGGTGTTGATCGGCGGTGTGCGATGGTGGAGAGTTACTGCTGGACTGACCGTCGAAAAGCTCGGCGGAAGACGGCGATCGGTAACGGATCTGACCGTTGGTTGCGGCGGCAGGTGGAGCCTTCAATTGCTTGGGATCTTGTAGAGGCTCCAGTTCTGTGTCTTGGGGATTTTCAGAAGTGAGTTATTAACGAAACGACGATGGTGGATCTGTAAACGACGTCGATGTGAAAACGGCGTGAATTTGTCCGTCGTATAATGGGAATGAGAAATGCACGTTGCGTCTGAGGGTCCTTTGTGACACTCTCTATCTCTATCTTAGTGAGAGAAGAGAAGTATGTGTTAGTGAATGGTTTCTAGTTGTGTGCGGGAAAAATGGTTAAATCGTGTAACTGTAATGTAAAATTGTAAAGGAAGGAAATGAAGACTACTGAGTTATCTTTCTTCTAATGCCGAGTCGGACTTACCGAGTTGGTCTTGTTGTTTCTCTTAATCTTTCCGCCTCGTGTGAGTATATTAATTAAGGAAATTATATTGTGAACCAGACCAAAATACTATTACAAGGAGTATCGTCTATCTTAGTTATAGATCTTTACACATCGGTATCTAGTTGGTGCACTTAGCCTTCACCCTAATTAAGTATAAGTAAATTGCATTTATGTATGAGTAAATTGCAAGGGAATAAGTTACGTATCATATACGATCTTTATTACGTATTACTTATCGTATCATATACGATCTTTGCTTGCAAATAATTAATGAACTTTTCACTTTATGTACTTTAGAATTAACTATTTCTTGTTGGTATTAGTATTATATGGCAAAAATTAAATAAAAAAAAAAAAATGAAACATACAACCTGTCCATGCACTACGCAAAACGCAATGATGATAGCTTGTCTAAGCAGCACAGTCCTTCTAAACTTAAAATTTAGATTTCATTTTTATATTGGCATAAAAAAAATTACACTATTTTTAATTTTATTTATAACTATTTAAAAATCTTTTAAAAAAATTGTTGTGATGCATTGAGTGTGTACATTTTTTTACACCAACTATATATAGAAACTAAACTCATTATTTAAGCATATTTTGTGTTTTATGAATTTTGGAGAAAATGTTTGTTTAACCAAAATGACAGGAGTTAGAAGAAGATTACCCTCGATACGTATTAGAAAAATTCAAGTTTAGTGTAGTGGGATTTGGTCTGTCAAAAAAAAAAGGGTTTTTGGGGTGACCCAAGCATATATGCTAAAAAATATATCGTCTATCCATAATAATTTTATAAAACTATTAAGTTATCCGACCAATACTATTATATCAATAAATTTTTATATAATTATACAGTACGCTATTATTAAACAAGAAGAAAAAAACAATTTAAGGTAAGAGATGTGCATCCACTGCATGGTCCTCCTTACCCCACTGTAAACCATCTATCATATTCAAGCCAAAAGCAAAACACAATATTTGTGATATTAAGTTATGCATTGCGAGTTAGTAGTTTCATTAATTTGTCATTTACTAGCAAATAACTCATACTATGTCAAAATATTGGGAGTAGGTAAGTTATTTATTTATCTTTTATAAAGATGGCCAAAGGGCCAAAAACAAAATAGTAACAAACAAACTCAATAAGGGACAGAGAACCCCATCAAGTCTTATTGCATCAAAATAATCCCTAAAGTTTTCAAGCAAACAGAACTTGGGTTTTTCCAGAAACGAACCAACAATGTGAAACAAATCAATATCCAGCCTAGATACTATTTAAATCATTATTGAATATTTCTAATTAGTAACTGAATATATGGGTCATGCTCAACCCAATATTTTAGCACTAACAGTTTCAAATTGATATTGTGCTTGATGAAACACGTTCCATTATGATCTGAAAGATGGAGGAGGCCCCAACAGAAACATAAGAGAGAATGAACAAGAAATTATATAAAATAAAACTAGCATGATGCTTTGATATTTGACAACTTGAAACATAAGAAACAAAGCTATAATTGATGCCTCTTCATGCTTTTTTCTGTTTTACTTCTGGTGGGGGGAAGATAGCGCGAAATAGCCAAGCAGCCAATATTGCTCCAGTGAAAGGACAAATCCAGTATACATAGAATTGGTCCCATGTGTTGTGCCGGTTGTTTATATATGCCCAACCAAATGCCTGCATAGCCAACAACCATAATGTCATTATTCATTGGCATTACATCAAAAGGATAAAAAAAATGTGCATAGGAAAGATATATACAAATGATGAACCACAATCACTAATTATGCCTCTGAAGTTCACAAAATTTCAATATGATTTCTTAAATTGAAAATTATCTATCACATTAGTCCTTTAGTTCAATTTCAGGGACAAAATTGACTGGTCCAAAAATCCTAATGTGGTCGAGAATTTTTAATTTCCAAAATCATTTTGGAATTTCACAAATTTCAAGAATCATGTTGTCTTCGCTTCAAAAAATTTGAGAACTAAAATAGTTTTACTCAATCCAATTATAAATTATTGGAACTTCAAAGAAATAAACATTATCAACATCAAAGAACTTGGAATAGAATGAGGAACATCAAATTGCTGATGTTAAGATAACAATTTGGAGTCAAACCATGAACCTTCAACTAGAGTATTGGATATTAAGCAAATCGATTTGCTTCTCGATTATTTATATACCCTGCCGGAAACAATATGGAAGATGGCAGGTTTTCCTGTCACGTTAGGAAATTCTGATGGACCACAATGTTCCAAGAGAAACACACTGAAACTTTTATCAACGTTCAATATTGGGGCGAAATCTCATGCCGACACCACTAATATAGAGTGAATCAAAGGTTATTTAGCAAGGAAAAGTGTAGAAAACGGAGTCTCATAGAGTGCATTACTGGCATTTTTGTATATTCCAAATAAGACTGGACGAGATCTGGCAAGCTTAGGTACATAATCAAGATTCTAGTTCAGTTATGAGTCCTTTCATTATGTCGACTCAAAAATTAGAAAAACAATTTCAATTTCCAAGTGGTCCTTGAAAAGATGATAAGTAGTCTAATTTGGTTGCATATCTGCATAACTTGATTATTGTTTTATTTAATTGGCTAAATGTCGATATTGTTTAGTTGGATATCATGTCCCGGGTTCGAACCCAAGACCTTGCAGTTGTGTGTGAATTTCTAGTGGTAATTATACCATCTCATCTATAGACAAAAAAAAAAATCAAATATTTGATAAATAATAAATCAAACACTTAACTAGTCTCAACCAATACAATAGTATACAGAGATGTACAATATTCAGAAAAATAGGATGAATGGGCAAATTGTGCTGCCAAAAATGCAATCGTAGTACATGAATCTGGAGACCTTGATTAAAAGGAACCAAGCTCTGCCTATTTTTGTTTTGTAATTTTATAGCAGTTGACAAAAATATATTTACAGTATAAACATTATAATATCACTTTAACAGTATTGACACCTTTTTAATAGTAATTACACATCCAAAAGTAATTTTTCAGTAATATATCAAACCATATTACTCCTATCATAATACTCACTTCCTTTCAGCCCCACTTTTATACCAAAATCATTTTTGCAAAACCATCCTTAATTGAAATCAAGTTCACATATACATCAACCAAACAATGATTCGAGTAACACAACCATACAAGAACAAAAACAACAACCACAATCAAGCCTTATCTCGCTAAGTAGGGTCGGCTACATGGATAAACGACGCCATAACATTCTATCACATAGCATATTTCTATCCAGCTCATTAATCTCTAGGTCTCTAGTAACACGACCATGAAAAAAATGGACTTTAACAAATCACTTCCCTTTAAAATCACTTCATATCAAAACCAAATTTACCAAGTCAAAATCATTTGAAAATCAAATTCACATATACAAAACCAAACATTCAATCCAGTAGCACACCACGCGTGAAAACAATAATATAAACAAATGCAAAAAAGTATTGACTCACATTGGCCGGGTTCATGGATGGACCAGTGTAAGCACCACCAACCATGACCAAAGTGACGGTTGACATGGCCAGCAACCAAATCTTCATTAACTTGTTACGAGGGCCCTTGAGGAATATGCAGAGGACAATAAAAGTAATCACAAATGTCAAAACCAATTCAGCAACAGCACCAGTATGCAAGTCCACTTTCAAAGAAGGTCCCCCAATCATGTGCTTGTATTTGGGATGAATCAACTCCGAAATTGCCATTGCACCACCCGCAGCACCAAGCGCCTATACAACAATTATGCAAGTTTTTGGGTGAGTATTTGATATACATTATTTATTTTGAATGGAGTTGATTTTCAAAAATTGATTGGGATCTAATTGAGTTTGAACAAAGTGACTCTTAATTCATGTTAAATTTAGCTTGAATTTCAAAATTAGCTAAAAGTAAATCATCAATATAGTCTCCAAAATCCAAAATTCTAAAAAGAGATTGAAAATCCCCGAACACATTATTCTCTTTTCCACAATTCTAGGAATAAACATACATGTTATAAAGTTCTTGTAATTCAATCAGGAGTACCCAAATTCGAACCTTGGCTGAAACGATCCTTTACCTCCATAGGGTTAAGACCCAAAAAAATAAAGTACATGCAATCAAAATATTGCAAATTCATAGATAATTCCAAATTTTATTCATTTCAGTTGACCAAAATGCACAAGTGCCTCATTCAAAACACATTTAAACCACTTCAAATCATAGTTTTCAAAGCTAAACGCTATTTTCGCTAAAATCACATTGCAAAGTTAATTCTGGTAACAAGCCAACACAATATATTCCAATCAATCACTCCTTGAAAATTCCCTAAAAAAAATTCAAAATGAATCCCAAAAAAAAAAAAGAATCCTAAAAATGTCAACTTTAACATCACAGAAAATCACCATCAAGAAAAACAAAAAACCCAATAGTACCTGAGCAGGGAAACGAAGAGCCATTGAGAAAAGTGTATCAGAACCAAGACCAGCAGCATAAAACGAAGCAGTCCCGGTAGGGTTAAAGCTAGCACCACCCATTGCACTACCAATTAAGGTAAACAAAAAAACAAGGAGAAAAACAAGCATAGTGATGACAATGAAAGAAGGGTAAGGGAAACCATTGTACGAAACGTCTTGAAGATCAAGGGATTTGGTTATAGCATTTGTAACTATCCCCAACATGGAAGAACAAAACACCCACATGAAAGTCAACACTGCATCTCCAATTGCTGACTTTATAGCACTGACCATCTTCGAAAAGGTTGTTGTTTTATGTTTTTGTCGATTGTTTGAGTGTGTCTCTCTCTCCGGTGAGGAGTTATAGATGGAGCAGTGACGTTGAAAGAGAGAGAGAGAGAGAGAGAGAGAGAAGGAATTAGGGAAAGGGTCTTTGTGTGAATGGGTGAATTGTGATAAGAATTTACTATGAATTGAAGAAGACGATGCGAGTGATTCACCTAATCAGATTCGTGGGATCTAACGTGGACCGGACCATTTCATAGTCAGCAAAAGTCCTCATTCATGTGTTCTTACTTAAATAACTTTTTTCTTCTTTCAAATAAATTTGTTGAAATTTTTTTAAAATATTCATAAAGGAAATTTTTATAATATTTTAAATATTTTTAGAAAAAACTTTTAATTTTTTTAATTAATATCCATGAGTTGACTTAAGAGTATAAACCAGAATTGTTTATAAAAATTATTTGAGGGACTAATGTTTGAAGAAATTTTTTTACAAAATTTAAAATGAAATATGATATATTTTTAAGATTTTTTTTTTCAAACTAAAATATCAAATATATTTCTAATTATTTTTTAAAAAAAGTTTATTTTTTGATAAAAAATTGACAAATAATTTTTTAAGTGAGAAAATAAAAATATATACCGACATCCAATAAAAGTGAACGATGTGACAAAACTATTTTACCCTGTTTATGCATAATTATTAAGCTTTTTATCATAAAAAAGTTTAAAATTTTGTAAACATTCATGAAAATAAATGAAGTTATACATTGTTGTGATTGATTGTTTACGCTAATAAGGCATGATCTTATTCTTTTAATTTTATATTGATATATGAGAGGAATTAATTATTTGTATATGCCATAATATTAAAGTGTGGTAATTTAATGGAATATACGGTTGTTACTAGATGTTAGTGTAAAACACTAAATGTGTTTACATTGAACGTGCATAATAATAATTATAGTGGATGTTTGTTAAAAAACAAAAGGAATGGTAGTAATATTAAATAATTTAATATAATTTTGTTTGTTTAATAAAAAAAATGATTTTATTTTAGGAAAACCTCATTTAAAGAAATTTAGTATATAGAAAATTATCAAAAAATAGAATATTATTAATTGAATTACCAAAAGTGAAATTTTTGTTGTTTGTGTTTGGAAAATCTGAGGGACCATCAAATAAGGGTTTTATTTTTAAAATGCATTGTATAATCAATTATTTTTTTAGGAAATTGATTAATTATTATTTTTAAAATTTTTAATTCCAACTTTTGTATGATTAATTTATCTACAAATAATTAATATTTTTCATACTTGTGGAGATTATATCTAAGTTAAGAAAATGCTAACCTATGCTCCAAGAGCATATTTTGAAACAAAATGTATAAGTTTTATGTTGAAACTTATGTGTTTCACTTCTTGAAAATTCAAAAAGTTATTTTTATAAAAAAAAAAAATTCCCTATCAAGTTATTATATGAATAACTTGAAGTAGATCTATTTTGATTAATAAGAACTTTAAATGGTGATTGAATCCCAACAATTCAATCATCAAATTCAAAATTTTTATTAAGTGCACAATTTTTTAAAATTTAAAAACTCTTTGTTGATTCATAAAATCATTTCAACTTAAAGTATAATATGATTTTAAATATATAAATAAACATCGACGATTAAATTACAGGGTTAAATAAGTTTTTAAGTCTTATAAAATTTAATTATTTTTTTTTCTCTCTTAAACATTTTTTAACTTTGTAGTCTTCAAAAATTTTCAATTTCACTCTTAATCCTTACTTTTAAGTCAACTCACGTGCATTACTCTAATTTTTTATAGTTATATTTAGAACATTATAAAGATCTTCCTTACCAAAATTTATAATTTTTTTGAACAAAATATGAATTAAATACGAATTCTTAATTGTTTGATACTTAAAAATTCATATTTTATTAAAAAAAAATCTCTTTTTTTTTTAGAGATTTTTATAATATTTTAAACATACTTAAAAAATCATTAAAATTTTTTAAAAGCACACATAAGTTGGTTTAAAATTAAAGGCAAAAAATAAAATTAAAAATATTTTAAGGACTAAAACATTGAGAAATTTTGTATAGACTATAGAAACTAAAAAAACAAAATGTTTAAATTTTTAAAATGTTATGATGAATGATTTTTTCTCAAACAAAAAAAAAATGCATGAAAATTGTGTCCCAAAAAATAAAAATAAACGATTTAGAGGCAGATACATGAATTTAGTTTATCGACTTTTCTATGGAGAAGTCTCATTTTCTCATAATTAATAAATCTAGTTAATTATTTTCTAGTATTTGATGACATATACTCCTTTTGATTTATGAACGTCTATCATTTGATGAACAACAGGAAAACATATTCTTTGGTAAAAAAAAACAGGAGAGCATCTATATCTATCTATCTATGTTACTATGTATTCTAAAATCGGGTAAACTTTATGCAAATTTGAGTAAACCTTATGCTTATGCAAGTGTATTAGTATTTGTTCCACCTTTAAAAAACCTCAAACCATCTCTTATTCTATTGAGTCAAAAAATTCTCTTATTCTATTTAATAATAATTAATTAATAACAATAATAATAATATAGTTAAATTTAGGTTACAAAACTTGTCACCTTTTCTCATTTTTGTTAATTATTATTGTGCGTGATAGTTGAATCAATATAATAATAATAATAATAATAATAATAATAATAATAATAATAATAATAATAATAATAATAATAATAATAATAATAATACATGTAGTTAAGTTTAAATTACAAAAATTTCTCACTCTTTTTTATTTTTGCTAGTTAAGTTAATGTCTGTGCATATAATTAAATGATAGTAAATTAATATAATAATAATAATGCATTATGAATGTGTAAAAAATGCATTATAAATTGAAAATCTAAAATATAATAACAAAAGTTTCAATCACTGAAATACATTATACACTCTAAAATATAATAATGTAATTCATTCAATCCATAACTAGACGTGTTAATTAATCAAATGCCTTCAGCTATTTAGAATCCGACCAAATATAGATCCAGTGGCAAAGTTAGGTTAATTTCTATGAGATGACCCATTTTTAAAAAATATATATTGACAAAGTATTTGATGACACTTTAAAAAGTCAAGTTAATTAATAATAACTAGTAATATTTTTTAATATAAATAATTAGACTATTTTTCAAAAACTTATTTTTGATTTTTCTTTTGAGTCATGTCTTTACAATTTTTATTGCTAAAAATGTTTTATGCATAGCTGTAGTAGAGATTGAAAATGTCAAAATAATACAAATATATGTCAAAAGTGATAATTTTTTGCTTTTTGTTTATTCTAATTTTATTATCAATAAACTTATTTGGGTAGCTAAATATATCTTATTGGGATAGCTAAATATAAACTATATTTAGTTGTTCTAACAAAAATATATTTTTTAGTAGCCAAAACTACCCATGATAATAGGTAACTTGTCTCTAATAGAGAAGTAAGATTTGTAACTATTCATACTTTGATTTTATTTAAAATTATTAAAACTTTAGTTATTACATATTGAATTTTTTTTTATATAGATTTCGCCTCTTAAAAACTAATTTAGTTTCTCATTTAATCTATCTATCAAGTATTAATGTATCTCTTTTAACTATTAAAATAAACTCAAATTCACTGGTTATAGTTATTCTCCCCTAAATGAATTTAATTTCAAATCATACAACTTCTCAAAAGTATGAGATTCAATTTGATCCCTTAAAAATATACTATGAACTTTTACTTCTTAGATAAAAATGGGACAACTTAGTTAATACTTAAACTATAACAATTAAATCTCTCACAATGATTACAAAAATAATTTGATCTATAACCATAATTAAAAAGAGAAAATTTAATCTCTTACTTTTTTGTTATATTTCATATTCCTCAGTTGATATAATCAATTACAATAGTTTTTTTTTTATCATTATTATTAAATATGTCAGTTAAGATAAAAAAATGTCAAAAATAATGTAGTATGTATAATAATATTGTTTAACATAAATTTTGAATTTAATAAAAAAATATTCGATACTCTATTTATAAATTTTATTTTTTATATAATTTTATATCTACTTTTACGACACACTGATAAAAAGTTGTATTACTGAAATATAGATAAATCTGTGAAATATTTTTATCACTTACAAATAAAATACTTTTTGTGTTATTTGTATTAGTCTTATTCATAAAAATTAATTATAGAGTCAAAACAATTCACTACTTGAATATCCTTAATTCACATTTTATATGTTAAACTGCATTATTAATATATAAAATTTATTAATTAGTTACAAATTTGTATTAATTATAGTATTCTTATTCATTAATCATATTCTCCACCTTCTATTAGTTACACTACATTTATAAGACTATAATTGATAATATTTTCACCAAAATTTTCCACACGGTCATATATATATAATTTATATACAATATTAGATATTTAATTTTTATTAAAATTATCTTTAAAGTCATCTCATAATTGTAAAATATTGATAATATAAATAACAATTAAACTGTATATCTCTCTTCCCACATATAATATATATATATATATATATATAACCTTCAAGCATATGCTTTTAAGGTGGTAGGTGATGTGTATTAAATCTCTTGGAATGATTGGCATGGTATTAAATAATTTAGGAAAAATCAATATATTTGTGAGTTTATTGTAGTGTATTTAATTTTTTATTGTTCTTGTAACTCCTAATAAACAAAATTTCGCGTGTTTTTACATTGAACGGTTTCATTATATTTTAGTATCAAAGTACTATGTTGTTTAATGCTACATACCATCAATTCTATAAAATAATATTGTCTTGGATTCTCTCAAATTTTAAGTTTGCAATAACAATTACCGTCATAAATATATTTATAATATAAATGAATAAAATTAAAGTCAATTGTTGGAATTGTCTCAAGTGAATGATACAATAATGAAATGTTTCTACTATCATGTTGTTATATAACTCACACGACGACCTCGGAAGATAAGGGTAAAGACAATAAATGTTTATGAAAAAAGTTGTCATAAAATAGTAACAATGTTATAATAATGTGTGAAATCCATTAACATTAATAATGTGTGAAATCCGTTAATATTTCTTGTATGATTGCATTATTAGGGTAAAATATGATACATCTCTTGAAAATTGTTGAACGTTATTAAAACCACAAAAAACTATATTAATTGATCTTACAATATTTATCAAATTTACATTTTAAAGCAATACAAATTCTCTAACTTCTAAACAACAATTTTTTTTCATTGTAAATTAATATTAAACATAATAATATCATCTTATTTTATAACATGTTAAATCAATGAACCATTCAATTAATTATACTTATCAAAATTATTAATTTCTCATTGATTAATATTATTTTAAGGACACTTTAATTGAAAGATATAAAATACAAGATGTTATATATTTCACTTTAATAGACTTAACCAAATTATGTGTTTTTTAATATACTTTTGAACTTTGGTTTCTTTATCTTTGATTAATAGGATAAATACAATTAAAGTTACAGGTTTCATGAATATGCCACAATATTCATATGAACTTTGGTTTCTTTATCTTTAATTAATAGGATAAACACAATGAAAGTTATAGGTTTCATGAATATACCACAATATTCATAAGTCGAAGAACTCTTAAAAAAATATAATAATACAAGTTAATATTAAAAGTTCTAACGAAAAATATATACGAATATTTACACTAATATGTAAAATTTGTGAAAAGTTCCTATATAATTACATTATAACGGTAAAATTAATACAGTAAGTCTTTTATATTTATCAAACTTACAAATATACACCAATAAAAATTGTCATATTTTTAAACATTTTTTTAATTGTTTTAATATACATATTTATCAAATATTTATTAATGTCAATTCAATAATAGTTTTTCTTTTTTCTCCTTCACTCTCGTTAGTGCAATCAAATCGGAGACACTTCACGAACCCTAATTAGAGATTCAAAACAACCAAAACCCACCGTTTTCAACCTCAATTCCATTATTCTCTTCGTCGGCGTCACGATTCTCGCCAATCACAGGTCCGAACTTCGCGAATCACAGTGCTGTGAACATCCGTTCGCGTCATTCGTCTCTGCGATTCCTCAAGGTGTTTATACTTCTCAGATCTATTGCAAAGCATGTTGCTTTAAATCCTTAATCATATATTATATTTATTTCTTTTATTTTTATGGCAGAGTATCTTGTAGATTGTACGATACTAATGGATTTGGTTTAAGTGCTATTTTTGTTGATCTGATTTGAAGGTTTGAAACTTTGAATTGTTTGCATTACTTTAAGATCTGTTACTGCTCAATTTGTCTGCTTCCATAGATTATTGTCCGTTTTATGGTGGATGGGTTGTTATCTTTATGACTATATTTCAGTGGCTCCAGCTCTTTAAGATTGTGTGTGTGAAGTTAGCATATTTTCATGTATTTATGGCAATATGTGTGAATGTGTGTATATATTGTGTTGAAGCTGATGAAATTGATGATTCCAAGGTTTCCCTTACAACTCGGGGAGGATGTCATGGACGAAATAGAGTTGTGAATGGCGGAGTGATGTTTAAAATGAGAGATCAATGCCAACAATGGATCAATGCCATAGTTCCTTACAATGATAGGGATTCTCAATAGAGAAACATTCATAGGTCAAACAATTAAGTATAAGCTGCTTCTTGAGCACAAACAGTAGGATAAATTTTCAAATATGGAAAAAAATGATTAAAACAAATCATTGTATCTTTATTTCTTTCTCAATTACAGTACTTATTTCCCTCTAGTGAAATCAGTCTATTCTAATCTAAATCTCTTAGACATCACAAAAAGTAAAGGGTTACTGCACAATAGAGCGAAACTAAGAACTTAATGCCTAATTAGTCAGAAGATAATCTATGATATATGTACGCTATTAAACACTTAGATGTGCTCATTTAACAGCTACTGTATGTTTTAATTAAATGGCACAAAGTTATTCAAACACCAACCAGTTTTCAGATATATAAACCCAAAAAATTATGTACCTAACCAAGAAGAGAGGGTTAACATACATCATTTATGAGTGACCCAAACTGAGTCCTTCTTACTCGGTGCTTTGCGCAAACATTTGTTGTGAACAACCTAATGAAATTTTAATGTAAGTTTTTTAGTAAAATTTGTTGTGATTTATTAGTTAATTTTTACGATGTACTGCGTGAATGTGTGTTTAAATGTTATTTTCTACTTCAGTAAAATATTTCTATTCAATTCCTGCTACTATTATTTACTGCATTTGCCCCCTCCAAGATCCTTGATAGGACTTTGATTTTGTAAACCATGGAAGAACCTAGTGAAACGGGGAAACAGAAGGTAGTTAGGGTCAGAATGATTCTAAAGCATTCCTTTAGCTGCACTTCCCATTTCTGCGACCAATACCATTCAGTGTCTTTACCAACAAATTAATACTAAAATAATATATGTTTCCATCATAAGTTTTGTCACAGAGATTTTGCCATTTATTTGATATTAAATGTGAAAATAATAATAAAAGAAATATAAAGTTGGATTTAAAAGGTCTATCATTTTTACTCAATTCATGATAAAACATTATAACATGGTTTTATTCGTGTTGTTGACATCAACTAGAGGCTGTTTGGAAGAGCTTGTTTCGGCTTACTTTATGACAATAAACATTTGTGTTTATGGAAGAGTTTATATAATTAGTTTATGAATTATGTCCATAAGCTTTTTCAGCTAAAACAACTTATTTTCACAAGCTCTCCAAGATAGCTTTAAAAGCAGCTTATACAAAATTTACCCTTATTTCCTCTTTGATTGTAGAAACATTATATATAAGCACTTATTGAAAAGCACAAGTGTTTCAATAAGTTGTTTACCTGAATGCCCCACATCGGTAAAATGTTTTGCGATGGTGGTTGTAAGAATAAAAAAAAAACAAACACAAGCCCCAGCTAATAATGCTGATAATGTTTAGCGCAATCAGAAAGACAAAAAATTCAAAGAATTGTAGACTGTTAAGTTAATATATTTTATATGAAATGTATGCTTTTTATTTTTTGGTTTATTATTAAAAGAGTAATAAGCAATTCTATTGATTTGCTAGATGCAATGGCATATGAATAATCTTACCTGCGTTAATGTCCATAACACAGACTGTCCACTAACAAAGTTACTTTATAAAGGTCATATTGCGAAATTGAATGTTGATTATTTTCAGCTATACTTTCCGAACATATAGTATGATAGAATTCAACTTTAAAAATGGATTGTGGTTACTTGAAGTATCTAGTCACCTTTCTGTATTACAAACTATAAAATATTTAATGTTGGTTGTTGTTCTGTTTTTGCAATTCACATCATTCTATTCTCTGACTTGAAAGGAAGCTGCAAATAATTATATTATTTTCAATTAGAACACTGAACTTTTTTCTTGATTATGAAATTTAATGAATTTGTTCATTATGTAACTTAGAAATCTCGTTCTTGGAATTCAGTTACCTTGGTTTTCTGTTGTATAACTAAAATGTTTTGAGCATTATATGTTTGACAGTAAAACAGTAAGTACAAGCCCCAGCTTGCTGTTGGTTCTTTTCGCACACGACACATCTTTCAGCTGTGATGTGTGTATTTTGTCTAACTGCATAGTAGAAGTGGGGATTCATAAAAGTAGCAAAACATAATTATGGATTAGTTCTTTCTGATTCTAAATTATTGCCTATGTTTAATTTTTAATTTATATGCAAAGCCTACATTAACTTTTAATGTTCTATAGACAGGACTTATATGATAATTGACTTGACATTTGTGTATTTATACAGGTTGTGGAAGTTCAAACAATTCTGCTCAAGATTGAAGTTTGCTTTCTCTGTTTCTCGTAGATTTTTCTTTTCCTTCGATGGCATATCCATTCTCAGATTTCAAGTACTCCGATGGCCTCACTGTGGTGGGTATCTCCTTCTGTACAGCTATTGTCTGTGAGGCCATCTCATGGGTTCTTATTTACCGCACCAATTCTTACAAGAATCTCCGGTCCTCCATTGATAAAGCCTCCAAGAAACTCGAGACTATGAAGACAGACAGCAACAAAATCAACATTAAGAAGTCCAAGACCAAAAAAATTGACCGTGTTGAGACAAGCCTCAAAGAATCTAGCCGTGACTTGTCTCTTTTCAAGTTCAAATCTGGTGGTGTGGTTGCTCTGGTTCTCTTTGTGGTCTTTGGATTGCTAAATTCGCTCTTTGAAGGCAAGGTAGTTGCCAAGTTACCCTTCCAGCCTTTTGGGCTTGTTATGAAGATGAGCCATCGAGGGTTGCAAGGTAATGATCCCACTGATTGTTCCATGGCATTTCTATACTTCTTGTGTTCCATTAGTATCAGAACAAATTTGCAGAAGTTCTTGGGTTTTGCACCGCCAAGGGGTGCTGGTGCTGGCCTCTTTCCCATGCCAGACCCGAAGACCAGTTGATCTAGTTTGGTTGTATTAAAGATTTTATCTCGCCATTTCTAGGTTGATGTTAATCTGGAACTGCATAATTTAAGTCAAGTTATATTTTATTCGGTTTTCTTAGGGAGACCAGCATGATTTTAATTAGTTATAACTGATACCGAAGAAGTCAACTTCAGTCTTATGGTTATTTGCTTATTTAGTGCAATAAAAAAAGGTTCTTTGCTTGTCTATGGACTATTGTTTTAACCGATAGTCTCTTAAAAGAGGAATAAAATTGTCATTATAAATTAATCATAAATGTCACGTGTTATTCAACAATTTGGTTCGAAGGTATCATTCCCCATTGTTAATGAGATTTTCAGTTGCCGATGCAGCTTTTATGTTTTTGTAAGAAACCTGAACTGATCCAGTGATTCCCCTGGCTGTAGTTTGTTGTGGATGGACATGCACATAAAAGTGTAGAACGTTTGCAATTATAAAAGTTGAAGATGTTAATATATAGGTGCAGAATGTTGTTACCAAGGTGTGGTTGGGGTGTGACACCTAAAGAACTTTGAGAAGGAGCTCCATAGTTCAAATTTAACATAACTTACTAACAATTACAATTTATTTCAAGATTATGTTCGAACAAGAAAAATGAAGAAGTCATTTAAGCAAAAATTTGGAAACTCAACATCTTTTCTGAAAAGACCATCTATTATGGAAAATCCTCAACAAAACTATAAGTGAGGATTGAAATAAACAAACGAAGGGTTTTATGCCCTAAATATGGTCTTCAAGCCGAAACCATTAATCATCAAGAACTAAGCATACAAAATAAATTGAGAGGATTAATTAAAACAAGATTTCTTCTAACTTCTCCTTCCACCACAACCACGTTCTCTTTGACAATTGAAATAAACCGATGCAACAATTACCAAATTGTTAATTTCTGCAAAGTTTCTAGTCTTGAAATTATGACGCCATTCTGGGGCGAAAACAGTGTCCCTGCCCAATTGCTTGAATAATACAATCACAAGTCGATGAATTCCTGCTGAAGGTTTTGGGCTCTCATAAAAAACTACTTCTTTCCCTGCATAAATATTGTCTCATCATATAGAAAGATGTATATGAACTTATATCACAAAGTAAAGAATTAGAGACTAAGAAACTATTTCATTTTACATCTAAAAAGTTGATGACAAACATCTACAAATTATATTTTTCAACGTGTCTTTGCATTTTGAAATTATTGCACCAATTTTTTTCAAAACGCTAAAATATTTTGTGTGCGTATATGAGACCAAACAATCACTCAATCATTTATCTCTTATATATACCATTGTGTATTTAACTATTCACAAATACAATTATTCAATACTTTCAACTTTGGTAACTATGACAATGCCCCCTATATGTTATATTTAAATAAACATGCTGAAGAACTTATACAAGCCAAATCTTCCTCAAAAAAACTTATTCAATACAAGCCATATATTTGTGCATACCAAAGTTTGCGCTTGTTGTCGCTGGAATATCCGTGACCATCCTGTGAAGACAGAAAAATGATAACAAAATTAAAACATATAATTAATCACTTTGATTTTCTTATATATATAAGTCAATTTTATTAAGCAATTGGTTTTTTGACAAATTGTTCTTCCATATATTTTTAATAACACTGGCACTTTTAACTAAAGAAAGAGGCAAGAGAACTCACCAATGCAAGTATTCCCTCAAAACAGGGTTACTAGGGCTAGGTGCATCTGCGTCCACCATAACCTGTTGAGACTCCACCAAACAAAAATTAATGCATATATGACATGAATTTGCTTTAACATAGTTTTGAATTGCACTTAAAAAATGTAAGACGATTTAATGATTTGAGAGGGGAGAGATACAAGTTTGAATGATAAAAAAAGTCAAGACTTTAATTTTTTCACTAACAAAATATCAACTAATATCTACTATTAAAAAAATTGTGATTGCCAATCGCAATTATGCTAACAATATAAAATATTTTAAAACATTGACATCCTTAATTAATTATAATCACATTAATGATCAACCACGTTGTTCTTTAAGTTAACTTCTTTTTTCTCATAATATAAAGGATTATAGATAGACTATATTAAATTAGATTTGGTATATATTAAACAAGGTGATAAACAACACAACTTACAAGTGTGTAGAAAGTCCTTAGATCTTCACCACCAACAGTAACCCTTGGGCGGTTAACTACTTGAGAGGGCTTAAGCACACAGCCATTACTAATCTCTTTGTTATTGGTGACAATACTAAAAGATACAGAGTTTGTAAAAGGATTCAAAACATCTCCTATCACCCCCCCTACAACAAGAGGGTCGACCCCCCCATTATTCCGTGGCATAATCTTGATAGGTATTTTACCTCCTTTCGTGTTGGCAACTTGCTATATATATTATAGTTTCTACACATTGAATATATAAGTCTTATGTATTATTTGATGTATTTGAAATTTTTTTATATATTTTTCTTTATTTTTATTTCATTTTATATTTCTATCTAGAATTGTAATATGATATAAGAGAGTAATTATTCCGCTATGTTATTTTCATCTTAGTATTTTTGTGAAATTTTTTTTGTTGAAACATTTTTTTCTCCTCCTCTATTATAATCTTTCTTCATCAACATTTTATTGCTTCATCCCCAATTTAATATTCATTATCTCAAAAACAAATAACAATGACAAAATAAAGTGATCACAACTCCAATGTAATGAATAAAGGTGGTCAATTTTTAAGAAATTATTATAAATGCATACGTCATAATTCTACCATCACGAAAACGAATGAGGGGATACAATTTGTCACTATGAAAAACACAATTATCAACCTCATAAATATATTTCTTCTTTTACAAAATTCATTATTTCTTTTAGCCTTAAATTACATTCTACAAAATTCATTTTTTCTTTTAGACTATATGGCATTTCGGCTTCTATAAAAAAATTATATATTGGATGATTAAGCACAAATTTATTAATTCTTTCTACCTTTAATTGACATTTCATATTCTATTGATATTAGCTTCTATTCATAATATAGATAGTCAAACAAAAAAAATCATATTTTTTCACCGATGTATTTTCGATATTACAAATTCCTTTTAGCTGATACCTTTTCTAACATTTATTTCTTAAAGTTTTCCAAACTCATAATATATTATACCCATTCTAGCTTGAGAGGATGTTAGATATATTTGCTTATTAGTTATACAATTTAAGTACAATAGCTAGTTAATATAGTTAGTTATACTAATAATTATTAGACATTTGTTATATAAATATTATGTATCATTTGATGAATTTGAACAATTTTATCATAATTTAATATCCTTTTTTTACTTTTCTCTCATTATATTATATATGTATACTCACTAAAATCTTAAATATAAGAGAAATTGAACTAACAAAAATATTTAATTCAAATTTCGAATCAAATATTTTAATTTTTATTCATCTAATTTTTATTTATTTTTATTCAAAATTAGATGAAGTATATATAAAAAGTCTTTTGCATCTACAACAAACCCAACTTTTGCTTTTCGTTCCATCAAATCATCAATTGATTCTTCGGTTTGTTTTTATGTGTGTTGTCTTACCGTTGATTCTTAGTTTTTTAGTCCGATGGTTTGTTTTTTAGGATAAACTCGATGACTACAACTTTTTTTTTTTCCATTTGTTTGAACAAACGAATCTTGATTTTAGGTGCATGGCCAGTAGTGAAGTGTGAAATGACGTTCAAATTTTTAGGTTCAACTCGTAATATATATAGTAATATATAGATTAGTGAATTTGATATCTATGATTGACAAATTATAACCACTTATATGTACACCATCTGTTTTAAAAAATAATATCACTTTAGAAAAAAATTGTTTTGAAACGAGTATCACTTTCTAGTTTTATATTTTAAAGTAATTAATTATTATTATTTTAATTGTACACTTAAATTAATATTATATATTTTATTTTTAATTATTATATTTCTTAATATGTGTAAAAAAATTAAAATTAAAATAAAATAATTTTAGAAGTAGTTATAATTAAAGTCAATAATTACATAAAGAAATGATAAAATAAAAAAAATGAAATTGCAGACATTTAATAAACTAATATTGAGATGTAATAATTATCTTTCACATATATATATATATAACTAAATAATATATTAATAAATATTTACCAAAATTTTATATTTAATGCCAAATTAATCTACCTAAAATTTTAAACCAGCAGTGTTATTAGAGTAGAGAGTTTACTGATTTTATTAAATTAACTTGGAACTCATAAAATATTATTGAAAAGAGAATTCTCATGTAAATTAGCCTCTTTCTGTGACGTAAAATCATAGATTCGTAAAAGTTTGATATAAAAATATTCATTAAAATATTTTTTTAAAATATCTACTATGGTTATTTTTATTAGTTAGTAATTAATTCGAGAGTTTGACAATTAACAATAACTTTATAATTTTAGAAAAATTCAAACAAATATATATATATATATATATATATTTAATAACTTCGTGTTAGAATAATATTTTCTAAAATCAGCTATTAGATTAAAAATTGTTATCGTATAGATATCTATAAATTTTGATATTAATCGAGTGTCATTTATTATATTATTAAAATGCATCAAAATTGACATCATATATACTTATATTATTGAAGTTGATTTTAACGCATCATGATTATATATATATAT
>JBBPBO010001986.1:1938856-2013905 GCA_037974295.1 Cicer cuneatum
GGGGGGGGGTTAATGGAGTAGAGAATAGAGGTGAAAGATTGTCTTTGTGGTTGAAGGATACTCGGTTGGTGCACAACGGAGAAGGGATAGAGAATTGGTTCAAGAATCGGGTAGCTAGAGTTGTGGGGGATGGTCGTGACACTTTTTTTTTTGAAAGGATCCGTGGGTAAATGAAGAGACTTTATGTGTTAAATATAGTCTTCTTTTTAATTTAGTTGTGGGTAAAAACGTTTCGGTGGATGATATGTTCGATAGTGGTGTGGAGGAGGGCGATGGAGGATGGCTATGTAGGAGGAGTATTTTTCAATAGGAAGATGATTTGCTGCGGGAGTGTATTTTTGGATTGGCTAACTTTTCTTAGCATGAACGCATTTTAGACAAGTGGACTTGGGGTCACACAAAGGGAGAATGTTACTCAGTGAAATATGCTTACCGCTTATTGTTAGACCATAGTCCTACTCTTTGTGTCCCTGAGCATGCTTTCGTTTGGACTAAGGTGGTGCCTTTGAAGGTGTATATTTTCGCTTGAAGGCTTATGAGAAATTGCCTTCCAACTAAGGATAATTTGGTGCGCCGTGGTTTTGCATCGTTGATCCTGTCGTTATGTGTAGGAGCTTTTGGAATGGAGTAATCAATATCTCATCTATTTTTTGAATGTTCTTCTTTTGGTGAAATGTGGCTTCTTGTTTTGAGGTAGTTGGGCATTAGTTGGCTTCTTTTTAATTTAGCTGTGGGTAAAAACATTTCGGTGGCTGATATGTTCGATAGTGGTGTGGAGGAGGGTGATGGAGGATGGCTATGTAGGAGGAGTATTTTTCAATAGGAAGATGATTTGTTGTGGGAGTGTATTTTTGGATTGGCTAACTTTTCTTAGCATGAACGCATTTTAGACAAGTGGACTTGGGGTCACACAAAGGGAGAATGTTACTCAGTGAATTATGCTTACCGCTTATTGTTAAACTGTAGTCCTACTCTTCGTGTCCCTGAGCATGCTTTCGTTTGGACTAAGGTGGTGCCTTTGAAGGTGTATATTTTCGCTTGAAGGCTTATGAGAAATTGCCTTCCAACTAAGCATAATTTGGTGCGCCGTGGTTTTGCATCATTGATCCCGTCGTTATGTGTAGGAGCTTTTGGAATGGAGTAATCAATAACTCATCTATTTTTTGAAAGTTCTTTTGGTGAGATGTGGCTTCTCGTTTTGAGGTAGTTGGGCATTAGTTGTGTCGCTATTTTTGCATGTTCAAGCTTATTGTGGGTTACTTCGGGGCTATTAAAGGGATAAAGGAAAAGCTAACTTTAATATGGTTTGCACTTGACAAAACATTGTAGGTTTCTCAAGTGTTCGACCAAGTGAAGGTTTTTCATGGTGCTGGTTGAAATGCTAGAATTGTGATTTTCAATATTTACTTAAAAAAATTATAGACAACTCCTCTTTATTATTGGTGGGGGTAATCATTGTGTGGCTTGATACTTGTAAGGGTGTGGCTTCGGTTAATATGTTGATTTTTTTAGGTTGTGGTAATATTTGTTGGTATATACCCTTGTTTGTTCTTTCTGCAAGGCACTCATTGTGCATCACATATTTTTAATTTAATATATTCATTTGGCTTTTTTAAAAAAAATTGTGATCAATCAAATATTTAAAATGCTAAACTTCATTTTTTATCTGTGTTCTAAAGTCAATTCAAGTGTACCTTTCAAATTTTTTTAATGATTTTTGCATATATGTTTAGAAGATTATAAAATATCTCTCATCAAATTTAGAATTATTTAATAAAAGATTAATTAAAAATAATTTTAAGTGGTAAAAACTTAAAAATTCATATTTAACTCATCCCTTAATTGAAAATTTTAAATTTTTGTAAAGGAGATATATATAAAATCCTAAATATGACTATAAAAATATAATTCAAAAATTTGAAAGATACATCCGAAATGACTTAAAAGCACATAGAAAAATTAAAAAGAAATTTTTTTATAGAAACTAAATGCAAAATGTTTAAATTTTTATAGGGACCAAAAATTTATCTAATAAAAAAATATAAACAAAAATTGTATATGAAAAATATGTATTATTTTGTCTATATTTTATAGTACATACATCAATTTTTTAATTACTATTTTTGTTTATATTTTATTTTTGATGAGTGCAAATTAAACTCCAATAATTATTGCTTTAGTTAAATATATGTTTATAATATTTTAAAAGAAAGTTATACTTTTTTTTCTTTCTTTTTTCTTAGTAATAACTTCACCATGAAATTATTATTTCATTACATATTTTCCTAGTTAAGTATTTTTTAGGTAAAGACTTGTGTGAGGTCATTTATCTTATTAAAAGATAATTAAATATGTGTGGGTTGTGTTTGAGAACAACAATGGTTGGGATTAACATCTTCAGCGGCCACCTTTTAAAATTTTTTCGTTCGAGAGGGGTGATTTACGGTCATTTTTTATCTAAAATCATCCCTCTAAATTATTTTATTCATATTTTTTACTTAAATTAGTGATTTTCTATATATATATTTACTTATTTTTGTGTGTTTTATTTATGATTTTGTTGTCTGAGTGCGACATTGATTTGTTTGTCATCGTAGTATAACATTTTTTGTTTTTCCATTTTAGTGCGGTGTTTATAAAAACAAATGACTCGTTTTGTAACTACCATATTTTGAACAAGGAGCTTATAGTCACTATCAAATTTAACACCATCTCAACTTTATAAATGACTTGTTAATACATGGTTGAATTGGTCATGTTAGAGATCACATATAGTTGATATGAACGAACACGTAATTTTTTTTTCCGAAGATAGATAAGATTAAAGACCGTAGATCTTGCATTATTCTTGATCATTGACCGGTGGAAGACATTAGTTTAGTTTTTAGATTTAAGATTTTGGTTAGGTTATTTTCATTGATTTATGTAATTTTTACGTGTATCGTTAACAAATTTTTTGTTTTATTAGTTATTAAATTTGACTCTATTTTTATTTTAATATGAATGAAATTTATTTTCCGATAAACAAAATATGTTTTATTTTAATAAAAATTAAAACTTTTTATAAAATAATTTTGTAGTATTAAAAGTTGTATTATTTTTATTTTACAAATAAAAATAAAATATAAAAATTTTATATAAATAAAAAAACATATTTAATCAAATATGCGGAGTATACACCCAAATATTTTTATCTTAACACAACCTCAAACCGAATAATTAAGCCCGTTATATAAAACACATAAAAAAAAAAACAGGGTATTTATTCAAATCTAAAGTGCAAACTACTATTTATTTTTAACAACTTGTACCACCACCGATATAGCACCCGACACATCTGCCACTGCCAAATCATGCATGTTTATGTATAGTGTTCACTAATGTTGGATTTTGATTATTAATTCATATAATAAAGTTATCTAAAGGTTCTTCCCCCAGAGCCAGACTCTCTTTGACAATTGAAGAACACAGCAGCAACTGGCAATTCAAGATTGTAAAGTTCAGCGAATTCTCTTGTATTGAAATTCTGTCGCCAGCCAGGAGCAAACACTACTTGTTGACACTGTTGACGAAATAACACAAACACGAAACGATGTATCCCCAAGTTGGGTCGTGGTTTTTCGTAACATACAACCTCATTACCTATACAAATCAATTAAAATCACAATTAGCCTATATTTATGATCCTTATATTCTTCTATACCTCATTTAAGGTAGTTGTGCAAAATAAAGAAATTGTTATATGAATTATTAGAGATCTTTGACTTTTATAATAATTACTTCTAAAGTAATGTTCATGAATGATTATGAAGTGATAAACAATTAAACTCTTTATTTTATCTCTTCATTAATTAATGTAAGTGCATAATAATTGATTGATATGGTAATGATATAACTTTTTTTTTGAAAAAGCAAAATGCATAGATAATAAACACTAATCAAAGTACATCCTATGCTAAGATTAGGAAAGGAAAAAACACAAGAATTGTTACAAAATTAAGACATCACCATTGCCATAATATATGGTAATGATAAAAAAATTAATGGAACATTAAAATTTCAGGATGACATATAAAAAAATAAAATTTGTTGCAAAGGGTGGCGTTTTCCGACCACCATCCTATAATGGTGTGTTCAAATGGTATGAGTAATAAGGAAGGTGTGTGTGTTTTTCGTTTTGAAAACATGTTGTTAGTGAACAACTCTTATCAGGGTGTGGTAAGTCATAATTGGAATGATAGGGTGGGCAATGCCTAATAATTTGAAACATATGGAAGTTGCATTGTTGGATTAGAAGGAGGATACCTTTCATGGGGTTATTAACATAAAGCCGACTTTGATTAGGAGGCTAAATGGTATTCAAAGACAAATTCAGTGTGGTAGAACTTAAAATGAACTCCTTAGACTTGAGAAAAGGTTGCAAGGTGAGTTAGCGAAAGTACTATATCAATATGGGTCCGTGGAAGGCTCCGGGACTAGATGGCTTTCCGGTGGGGTTTTATCAGCACACTTGGGAAACGATTGGTGCAAGCACCTATGATTTTGTGAGAGGAGTTTGGCGCAATCTGAACACGCTAGCTTCGATTAATTTGACATATATTTGCCTCATTCTAAAGGGAGACCGTGTTGAATTTGTGAACCAATTCTGTCCCATATATCTATGTAATACTTCATATAAATTTTTTATTAAGGTTGAGGTAAATATGATGAAGGAACCCATTCCTCTAATTATCTCACCTTATCGAACAAGTTTTATCCCTGGTAGCATGCTATCACTAGAGTACAATCTAATGTAAAATGGAATTGGAAGAGGGCAGACTACTTTAGGCCACAACAAACCATTAGATAAATACATCTATTATCCCTTTAGTTGGATATTTAGCTTCCTTCTTATTTAAAGAAAGATCCAAATATTGTAGCCTATATGTCTCACTTATTCAAATGGAGAGGGGTTTTGTTAGGGTTGGAAGAGAAAGATTATTTCGGAAGAAAAAGACAACTACCAAAAGAAAAAAGAGAAGAATAAACTCTATTCCTTATTATGTTAAACCGGTCTCAGAAAAACATTGATTGTGCATTCGTTAACCGTTGAATCGAGCTGATTTAAGAGGTTTTTTTTTCTTCATAATAAAAAATCTCCCAAATTTAAAAAATTAAAAAATTGTACCAGAGAAGAATTTTGAAGGATATTGAAGGATTTTGACTAATTATTTAAATCATTTCAACATTATTATAATACTCTAAATTAAAAATATATTAGTCACAAACATTTTTATACCATTCTCTATAAAATAACTCTTACAAATAATGTGCAATTTTTTTTTATAATTTTCTATTTTCTACTCTCTCTAAAACCTCTCCCCTCCAAACTTCTAAACAAAGCCTAAAATTAAGGTCACCTAGTAGAGGAAGAATTGACTCTCATTTATAAGAATGTATTATCAAGCCATGTGTCATGTGAAATAAGAGTTCAATATTATCATTTCTTTCTATATTTCTCTTCATATGAATAACTATTTTTTAAAATACTAGTAAAATATATCTGCATCCACATTAGTCACATCGAGATTGTGAGGTTTGTAGCTATATTAAGGTAAAAAATTCATATAAATAGTTTAAAAAACATATTTAATCAGAAAATATAGAGATGAAGAAAAAGAGAAGAGGTGAAAATATTTCTCTTTATTTTCACAAAAACTTTAATTTAATATTTTTAATTATTATATTATTTTATTAAAAAATTGTTGACATAGAAAATACATATTAAAAATATATTATAATTTTATATATTACATCATTGTTTTTGAATGGATGAATGCAACAAAAATAGAAGTGAAAAAAATTTGAAATAATTGAAAATTTTTTTACGACAAACATCTAATATTGGAGGAAAAAAAATCAAGATTAAAATCAAATTGACCTTATAATAAAACGACTAAAAACTTAAAGATGGTAGAAATTGGATTTTTGCTAGCCTTTTGGTTTATAAATAAGGGTTGATAAGTACCTTCATTTTTGAGGAATTTTTAAATACACCTCATTAGTGAATTGTTAGCATATATATATATATATAATATGAATTAATTCTACATATATTTATATATGTATTCCTTAAATTAATAGTTAAATAAGTTTTTTTTATAGAAAAAATTATTTTTTATCATTTATATTTATATAATTATAATATCTGAATAATATTTACTAAATCTGTCAACAAAATAAAATTTATTTATTTTTTTTGAATTTTTATTACTAATAATAGTGAATATTTAATATTTTTATAATAAAATGCAAAAAATTAGCATATTGTTTATAAACAATTAAAAGTAATTTTCTTTATATATAATGATCTTTCGTAAAATACAAAAATTAACAAATAACTTTTTTAATTATTAAAAAAAATTAATTTATAGTTCAAATGTACTAAAACCTTTGAATTTGTAAAAGTTTTCCATATATATATAAAATGAAGATACAAACTCAACATATTCCGATACTTTTACACTCGATACCCTGCATGACATGGCTTCGAAATGATCATAGTTTTTCGCATGACGTGATGGCCCAAAAAATGAATTAAAGTAGGAAATCATAATCAAAAAAGTCTTTTTCATCTTAGTGTATATTTATGTTACAGGACAAGTGCTTTATGTTGAAAAGCGGTTTCATCATAGTGAATATTCCATTCACATCATAAATGCTTTTATCTTTAAGTTTCGTTTAATTTTAAGTTAAAAACAAATTAAGTTCTGTTCAAGCGATAGAAAACTTCAGGGAATTAGTAGCCCACATAATGGATGTTTCTTGGGTCTGGTTTAATTGTTTTGAAGGCAGAAAACTTGGTAATGTTAGATTGGTGGAATTATATAGTATCTTGGTTGCAAAACATCTATTGATATTATGTAATCACGCGTCAGAGTACCCATTGTAATAACAATAATATTTTGTTTATAAAATAACATTTTCGCTCATTCATCATTATCCTTTTATATAAAGAGTTAATAATAAAATTAAAAAACTAATTAAAATGAAATTATTAAACATAAAATAAATAATCCAGTAATATAAAAAGCATAAAATAAAATATAAAATAAAATATTTATAAAAAAAGTAAAAAATATTGATTATTAAAATGAAATAAATTTAAATTAATATTTTAAAGATATTGGAAACAAATTTTACAAAATCCAAACCAATGATTAAAAACATCGGCGTTGAATAAAATTTTGTCCTATATAGTATGGTTAACGGCACTTCAAACATCACACAGGATACAAATTTATCCGGTGTTGACATTCTATTGCGATTGACTTGAGTCCTAATATTAGAAAAATAATCCTTTATGTAAATTTGGATCGCCAATATTGATTATATATCACTCATCCTCAATAAAAATTGTAAGTATTGAAAATCAATCCATATATCCAAAATGGACTACAAGAAATTTGAACATTGAGTAAAACCAGCAGAACTTCAACGATACAGGAAGTAGCAGCCTTGTGACAATCACAAATGTTAAAAAGCAGTTACAAATTTTTATAACGAACATAGTACTCTCTAAACGCCATGTTTTTTTTTTTTATATTTACAAGGTTACTGACATTTTAAACCGCCACTAAATATATCCGAGTAAAAAAGAGAACCATTAGTGGCGGTTAAAGCCGTCACAAATAGATTAATTTTGAAAAAATTATAAAAAATTTAATTATATATATTTAAATAATGTAATTTAATATTATATAAGTAATATAATTAAGAAAAATTGTAATATTAATCAATAGAGAAACAGAAATGTGAGTGCATAAAGATAATTGAGAAACCATTTGATAAAAAAAAAAATAGTAGTGACAAATGAAATGACAACATGAGCTTGACACAAAATATGACAGTTTTAATCACTTTATTTTTATCAATTTGCAAAATTAATTCTTTTATTTTAAAATATCACAGTTTTGTTATCGTTTTGATTTTTTAACTAAAAAATAACGCCGTGACATACTTTAAATTACATGACATATAATACAGTGATGTAGAATGATTAACACCAATGAAATCATAATAAAATTCTTTAAAAACTTAATTTTCAACTTCAAAGATTTTTTATTTTATTTTTGAAATTTAATTAATAACATCAATGATTAATGCATCTAGACGATTTTATATAATGAAATTGTATACCACAACATTTAAAATATCAAATTATCATTTCGTGAATTGATAAAAATAGAGAGACCAAAATTATAATTAAACATAAAAACAAATATGAAGGTCTATTTCTTCCAATAATGTGAGGGTCTAAGGCTCGCCACTAAGCATATAAATTGTCACAAATAATATTTTTTATCTGAGGTCTTTTATCGTCAATAATATACATAGTATTGAATTCAATCATTTTTTAGGGTTTTTTTTTTCCCAAGAATTACTGAAAGTTTTTAGGCTCTAATAATCTTAATTAAGTTGGTCAATAATTTAAGATTTTGCTATAACATATAAGGATAAGTGGTGATCATATTATGCATTTGATGTGTACTCCATACAAACAAAATAATATTATATTAACATATATTGTGTTTGAGATGAACCAAATAATATTATAACAAATATAAATTAGATAAAAAAAATTAATGTAAAAAAGTTTATAACTAATGTAAATATTTTTAAACTTCAATAATTTTTATAATTTAAAATATGAAAATTTAAATTATTGATTTCCTTTTTAATAGTTTTATATTTTAATAGAATTTTTTATAATTTAAAATTACAAAACTACATATAATTTTTAGAATATATTGTATTATTTTTTATCCAAATTAATTTTGTTTATAAATTTTAATATTACATTTTATAATTTAATCTAATTTTATTATTTATAATATTATTAGTTTTTGGTTATTATTTTGAATTTTTAGAAAATTTAAAAGATTAAATTATTAGACTTTATTTTTATACATAGATGGTTAAAAATGTAGTTGGTTTGAGTGATCGAAAATTCTAGGTCATTTAAAATTCTAAGCAATTTAAATAATTAATTTTATTCTTTTTATTTATAAATTTTGTTGTTTAAATAAATGAATTGTTTATTTAGAATTGAGCTATTTTTAAAATTTTAGCCGTGAAAATGAAAATAAATAAATTATTTGGGCAAAAAGTGAAATTTTTGGAAAAGTTTATGGACTATTTTGAAAATTTATAGGGACCAATTTGCAAAAATTGAAAAAAAATTAGGGACCAATATGCATGATTTTAAAATATTATAAGGATTAATATGCAAAATTTGAAACATATATGACCAAAATTATAAATTTAAAAAAATTATAGGGACCATTTTTTGATTCATATATATTATAAAGTAGAGAATGAAGTTAAACTTATTGATTTTTAGGTGGTATTTGATTTTAATTAAACGTAGCTTTGACAAAATGCCTTATAAAATTCATCTATTTCGAAAATTCCTCAAATTTATTATCTAAATATATGGTAATTAACATCAAAATATTTGAGTTCTCCTAAAAAATTATATCCCTAAAAAAATTTCCATATTCAAACAGTTTTTTTAAAGTTTATTTTACTTAAAAAGGTAAACATGCCTATCCAATTTTCATCCCTACACCCTTTGAGGTCCGACTTTTTTTAAATGCACTTTAACCCATCTATTTTGCTAAAATTAAAATTTAAAGTCAGTAATTTCTAAATATGGGTCTTTGATATTTTCTTTATAACTTATGAGATTTTTTTTGTCCTCTCTCAATATTTTATGATGTGTTAGTTGTCGTTAATATCGTGGTAGTCATGTAAAATTGCCAAGTTGATTAACCTAATTTCATGTCATTAATATTAATTTGTAAATTATAAATATACTTTAATAATTAAATAATAATAGTTATTACATTTAATATATTCAAATATTAAAATTAGTTTATAAAATCTGATTATGTACGAATATTATTGTCAAATTGTTTATATCACCTAAGATTAAGTTTTATAAATATTATTTTTTGAAATATTAAACAATTTAATTATGACATTGTAATAAATTGCTGATGTGATATTATTTTATTAAATTCAGATGTCTCATATCACTTTTACTTTTATGTCTTAATGACATTGTCATATCATAAAAATTGAAGGAATAAAAAAATCTATAAAAAAAAAGACCAAAAACCTAGATTAAGGAAAAGGAGACTAAAGTTGAATTTTGTTTTAAAAAAATAGAAGGATAAAAATGCATTTAAACCTTAATAATAATAACATAACAAATTATACACATGTCTGAAAGTGAACATTTTTACAACCTACAAATGTAATTGACATCACAAAATTTTTATCAAATTATTATTATTATTATTATTATTATTATTATTGTGAGTTGAGGATGTGTTAGGTCAATAGTAAGACTTTGACTTTTAACATTAAAGGATATAGTTCAAATCCTATTTGAGTCAGTAAAACAACTAATAACTATTAGTTACCAATACTATTAATAATAAATTCTCCTTGGTTAATTTAAAAAAAATTATTACGTGAGATTCACGTCAGCCCCATTAATGAAGTATATATGGGTCGCCACATTTCTTAAATTATGTATGAGATTTACATAAGTCCCATTATATTTAAGCTAAAGGTTTTGTTTAATAAATGACTTATTCGTGTATGTATACTTTTTTTGGCCTAAGAAATGGATGGAAATATATACATACCAAAACTAGCCCCAGCAGTTGAAGGAATATCAGTGAGAAAAAAAGTGTTACATATAAATATTATTAATATTTAACTAAAATATCTCGTATGTCATGTTCAATTATAAGCAACACGATTTACTGACCAATGAAGATACTCCCTAAAACTGGGGTTACTTGGATTAGGTGCATCTGAATCTTGTTGGTCGAATTTCCAGCTCGGGTGTCTACTTTAGGGATTAATTGTCAGTTTAATTATAAGTTTAATTGTTGATTTAATTGTTTAGTCTGATAATAAATGTGGCAGAGAATAGGTTAGATTAATTAGATTTCAATTTGGTTGTTAGGAGACCGAGTAAGCAGGCGTGGCAGAGAATAGGTTAGATTAATTAGATTTCAATTTGGTTGTTAGGAGACCGAGTAAGCAGGCGCGGAATTCTGCCTCTGACCGCGTTTTCTACTTCTGGTTAGTGTGTTGTCGTATCATCTGGTACACTGTACCGTTTCGTATGGTAATTCTGTTTTCTGTATTTCTAGGTATTTAAAGCTACAGTTTCAATTAATAAAATAAGTATTCCATTTTCTTACATTGAGATCTTTAATTCTAGCATTCTAACAGATCTACTAAAACCTAATAGAAGAACCCAAAATGTATAGAATCGAGTTAGAAACTACAAACAATATATAACGTGATAATATATCAAATTTAGACATGACAACTACTACCAGGGTGTAGAAGATCCGGAGATCGTTTCCGCCTATACTCACTTGAGGTTGTTTGGCTACTTGGGAAGGTTTAAGCTCACAACCATTGGTAACATTCCTATTACCGTAGGTGATTAGGAGGCGAATAGAACTTTCAAAGGGATCTAATACATCCCCTATTACACGCCCAACAACAAGAGGATTTCTGCAACCACTGGCCATTATCTCGTTCGTTCTCACACTCCTATACACACAACTTTGCCTTAGGGTTTCGAGTACAACAACAGCAACTGAGAGCTACAGCTATTTATAGAGAAAAAGAAGGGGTGATAAGAATTGAGATATTATTTTACTGTTGTGTAGTTTTTTTTTTTTTTTATATATTTATGAAAAGCGAATTCAGGCATATGTATTGCTTAGTAAAGTGAAAAGTAGTTTAAAATTATGAAAAATAATTATATTAATAAAAACACTTCAGATAAATAAAAAATAAAAATGTTAACACTTATGTTTTAGAAATCTCAAAATTTGTTTGATTCAAACAAGGCTTTAATATATATGTGGTCCCTAATTTTGATTTTCTAATTGGTCCCTGTTTGAATTTTTATTTCCCTTAGGTCCTTATTATTTAATTAGTCCCAATATTTTTTTTCATTTTAGTCCCTATATAATATTATAATTTTGCATTTTAGTCCCTATATATATTTTATTTTAGCCCTATAATGTTATTTTTTTTCAATTTAGTCCATATTTTTTCATTTTAGTCCCTAAAATATAATTTTTTTCAATATTGTCTCTATCATAAATCACTAATTGAATACGAAAATAAAATATATTACTGGATTAAAACAAAAAAGCTATTTCATAAAGAATAACAAAATAATAAAACCAAAATGAAACAAACAGGTTTATAAAGACCACTTCGAAAAAACAAAAAAATCCGGAACCTAATACATAAAAAACATATACAAACCTAACAAAATGATAATAGGAATAAATGTAGGATTTAAGAGAGTTGCACCCTTAGTGTAAAAATTGTTTTATACTAACAACCAATAATAATTTGCCATGTCAACAAAACATTAAATAACTTTATTTGATTTAAAAACTGACGTGATAAATTAAAAGGTTACATTTAGATGATAGTGTAAAGTTGTTTTATATTGAGATATGAAATAATTTAAAAAGTATAACAGAAAAAATTGGAAAGAAGATGATACAATTTGAAAGATTTTGTAGAATGTGGGATTAAGGATAATAGAGAGAAAAAATGTTGTGCTTTTTTAATGTTTGTTTGTAACAATCATAATCTAGAATTGATTTGAGATGCTTCTATGTGCATAGGTATTTCTGGTGCTAATTAGTTAGTTCTAGTATTTTGTCTTTTAAAGATAAAATGAAAAAAAAACATCAAAATTTTATCTAAAATTTCATCTAGTAAAATATCTTAGTAGATATATGACAAAAAATATCTACTAGTATATGTTAGTGGATCAACCTGGTTTATTCAAATCAAGCAATGTGTCCCAGAATGGCATTAATAGTCATTGCAATTTTTAGGAAGTGTCTATATGAATCAAATGTTATATAAGTCCTATATAGAAAGCAAGTGAAAATTTGTACCCAAAAAAAAGCAAGTGTAAATGAAAGACAAGTATGAATAAAATAGCATGAACTTACAGATACTGGAATGATGGTACTTAAAATAGTATAACTCATGATGTAAATCCTGCACTCGAAAAATAACTTCAGAACTAATTAATTAGGACAATTCAACTGCAAATGTATTGTAATTTCAAAACCACAAAACTTACAGCTATATATTTTCCTTTTGAGGTTCACAAAAGAAGGTTTAGGACTTTCTTTGTGAGATTTCTAACTCTTGTTGCTTCTGCAGGTTAAAATCACTTTCAAGTTCCAAAGAAAACAAACCAGTGTTATAATCACATTCAGGCCCAGTAATAACAACATGAACAGCTTCAACGAAATGAAAATGAAATCCAGAAATTACACATACTCACAATCAAAATCAGCAAGGTGTAGAATTGTAGATCAAGTGCATCATACAGTAGAAATCGTTCCAGAACAGTGTAACCTTCTGTTCTGTGGAGAAAACCACCGTCAGAAATGGATTATAATTGTTACACGGCGGATCCCTCAGCAATCACCGTCGCTGAAACTGCCACATCCGAAACCGCCATCGCTTTCAGTGAACCAGTGGTTAGTTAGGGTTTGTAATTTGAGTGGACTCTCTTAACTCACTGCGTGTTTTTTCAGATTTGGGGGAATCATAATACGATTTATTAGAAGGAGATAGAAATTAGAAGCGGTTTGTGACTTGAGGGAAAAATCGTGTGCAAGTTGTGAAGTGGAGTGCTGGTGGGGCGAGCTTTGTCTGCAGGGGTGATTTCGTAAGTGACGGTTGCCACTGTGCAGAATACCGTCTTCGAGATATTTTCTAGTTCAGAGGGTTTGGCATTTTTACTTTATCACCATTTATTATATTATTAATTATTAATTAATCATTATTATTATCGGAAAAAGTCATTAAGCTGTAATAGAATAAATACAAATCATTAAGCTCAATCGTTTATTGGATGATACTCGCTTTGTCTACACTGTTCAATAAATAATACAAACACAAAAACAACGAATCCCTTAGGTCGGTCGTGGGCTTTTTTCGGTAATCATAATAATAGTAATAACTTAACATATATTGGACGAAACTTTAGTGACAGGTGGAGTCTTGTAAAGAATAAGGATTTTATTTGAAGAGGTAAAGAAGTAAGGATGAACTTTTATAATTTGTAGTAACATATTTATGCTTGTATTTTTTCCAAATACTTTATTCTTGCCAAGATACTTTTTTTTACAACATTCATACATGGATAGTTGCCTGTTCAAAAGTTGAAATCATAACCTTTTTTTAATAATTGAATTGGTATTCATGCATATCTTTTGCCCTAATTAACGAGTAAGAAATGAAAAATAAAATATACTTGACAAAACTAATCCCATTAGTTACTGGAACATCAGTCCTCTATATAATTTTCATTGGAGAAGAGTGTTAGTTATAATAGTATTTAATTTAGGGAAAATTTTATATATATTTTTTGTATAGTTTTTAACTTAAAATAATTATTTTATAGTTATAATATATTTAAAAAATTATGAATTTAAAAAAAATCATAAATAATTAAGTTAAAAACCGTAAAAAAAACTCAAAATGCATCAAAATTTTGTCTTTTAATTTATTGTATATAAAAAATAGTATTTAATTTAACAAAAGTCTCTTGGAAATATTTTTCAATTCTAAGCAAGGCATGTACTTACCAATAAAGGTACTCCTTAAAACTAGAGTTACTTTCTGTCATTGTCAAAAAAGATTTACTTTTTTGTTAAAAAAAAAATCTAGGGTTAATTGGGCTAGGAGAATCAATATCCACTAAGACATGTGATAGAAGAAGTGAAATTAAATAAAATCGAGTTAGAAATTAAAAACCACAATACGTTATTAATAAACTAAATACAGGCGTATGGCAACCCTTTAATGTAAATTATCAGGACGTACAAGTTCCTGAGGTTGTTTCCGTCTTTAATCACTCTTTGAATGATTCGAAACTTGGAAAGGTTTAAATACACACTCAACAACTAGGGGACTCCTGCTACCACTTGCCTTCTTGCTGGTTCTCACACTCCTTCACACAAACCTGTCTTAGAAATGGAAATTGATTGAATATATAAGAAAAGGCTTTCAATATGTCTTTTTGGTCTCTATAATTAACAGACTCACTTTGCATCCAAAAAAACTAATAGACTCATTCTTCGAGTTAGTCTATTAAATATACATTTTATTTGAGTCCCCAGCATACATATAATTTGAACATAAACCAAATATTACAACATCAGATATTACAGTCACTCCTTGTCAACAAAAAAAAAAGATATTACAGTCACTGACACAACATAACATGGACCAAAGTAATGCAATAGTTTATAGAGAGCACTTCACAACAACAAAATATGTTAAAATATGTTAGGACTAAAAGTTCCAGGATAATCTTATGTTAACTCTTTTCGATCCAAAACTTTAATTTAATATATATTGAAACATAAAATATGTTAGTGTGTGAATTTAAAAAATTGTTGAAGTTCTACGTTGGAAAACTTTCATGAATAGTTTTAATCATTATATAAAGAGTAAAGAGTGTCAAACTTTTGTTGAAGTCTCATATTAAATACAAAACATATGTGAGTTTGTTTCTATCACTGTATAATAAGTTTTAAACTCTTGGGAAAAAAACACCAAAATTAAATGCATATCTTAATTTTTTTTTTTATTTTGCTCTATATATTTTTGAGTCATTTATCCCAACCATTTACAAACGACTTTTAAAAACAACTTATAATTTACACAAAAACAATATCGCTTTATTTTATCTTTTGCTATATAAATAACTTATATAAAAAACACTTAATTTAACGTCCAAACAGAACCATAAGATGTAAATAAGTTTATATTTTAAATTATTATTTTTAAGAACAAGAAAAATTTTCACCCAATATACAATGGTATTAGCTACTACGTGGAGGAGAATATGACAAACCGACATCAGAGTGTAAATTTAACTTTAAAAATTTAAGCTAGTAAAATACCTGCTAGTGGATCATCACAATTCAATACCATATTTGATCCTATAAAGAAAAACATATAGATAACTCCTACACAAAAGGCAATCATAAATAAATAATATATGTCAGATATGAATAAAATGGAGTTTATTATTCTAAAGTTAATTCACCAAAAATAAAATATCTAAAGTTTGATTGAACTCACAGAAACTGAAAAGATAGCAGTATAACTAATCATCATGATATAAAATCAAATAAACTCACCCACGTTACCTGTGAATATATTTCGTAATTTCAAAAATCACACAACTTAACAACAATATTATATTTTATATAAATATTTTTATATATTTTAAATCAAATCCAGAAATCACTTATACTTAACATGGAAATCAGCATGTGTAGAAGTGTAGAACTGTAGATCGAGAACATCGTAAGGTGGAAATCGTTCCGGAACTGCAACAAATCGATCCATCAACAAAACCACCGTCATAATAAGATTGGCACTGTCACAAGACGGAGGTCATCACCACCACCGTTGCGGCATCTGCCACCGTCATCACTATCAGTGAACCGTTGGTTAGTTAGGGTTTCTGATTTGAGTTGGAACTAACTGTTTGGATCTTCATTCTTCACTTTGTTTCTAACTTACTGTTCTGTGGTTTCTGATTTGGGGGAACGGTAGAAGTTTAAAAGGAGATGAAAAATATTTAGGGGTTTCAATGTAAAATTTGTGAAGAAATTGTGATTAACTTGCTAGGAGAGATGATTTGGTAGGTGACGTACGGTAGGCACTGTGTGCAGAATAGTGCGATGAAGATATTTTATTTTTTCCTCTACTGCTGGAGATATTATCTTCTAATTCAAGAGCAAGAGGGTGTTTTTGGTATGTTTTTAGTTTTTTTTTTTTTTTAATAGGAAACAAAATAAAACTGCAAGCGTGAGAGATGTGGTCTCGCACACTTTCCAGCTTTTATTGCTGTTGCATTTTGTAACATATACTAGCGCTAGTTTCTGTTATCTGGGAAAGGACCTGAGTATCCCTACTCTTCTCCCAACAGAGTAGGATCCACTAAACTAATTTAATTTCAAACTAATAATTCATTTATGTTAAAATAGTTTAGTTTAGTTAGTTAAAAAAAGAGAGTTGATTTTAGGGTTCCTTTGGTGGTTATGACTTATGATAAGATAGATATATATTATAATTATATAATAGTTTAGCATGTCTTAATTCTTTACTTGATTAGCCAATAAGACATTAATAAGTCAATCTTATAAAAGAGATTATAAAAATTGTTTATACAACTTATTACAAAATATTTGAACTACTTTTTTTTATAATAGAAATAACTTATGAAAAAACGTGGATCTATCAATTAGTGCTTAATTAAATTATTTACACAAATAAACCATGTGTCCCTAATTAAAATTATATCTTGTAGTGAGTGAGAGATTGTATTAGAAACTAACATGGTAGAATTAAAAACATTTTCCCCATAATCTTGCCATCTTCTATAAAAATTAAGTTTGAGTAAAAAAATATTAAGTGTTACATATTTTTGGTCCCAATCAAAATAAACAAATTTTGGTTTTGATCTCTATTTTTTTAAAATTTTATATCCCTACATTTTATGTATACATTCATTAATTGGTTTTATGTCTAAATTAATTGGTAAAGTAATAATTTTAGATTTTTAAAGAAATATTTTATAAGGATAACACTTATTTTACGAAAGACTAAAAATAAGTTTATCTAAAAAATTAATTAAATTTATATAATTAGAAAACCAATAAAATATAAAAACAATTAAAAAAATAATTCTAAAAATGGTAAAAATTATTCAGAATATAATCAAACATAAAATTATTTTTGATGAAAATCAAAATAAACATTAAAAAAATTAAATTGATAAATTATTGAAAAAAATTAAATTACATTTATTCTAGTTTTTTATGCTCTGAATATCATGTTTTAAGAATTCGAATTGATTCAGATTTTTATAAATTCACTAAAAATCATCTTGTATATATATTCTTTGCAATGATGTATTTGTAATACATAAGTTCAAAATGTAATAAAAAATTCAGATCATTAAAAATTATTTTAATATAAATAATAATATATTTTTATTATTTCATTTTGATTTATTTCATTTTGGTCTTTGGAGTTTTGTTTGATCCTAAAAAATGATTACCTTTTCATTTTAATAATTACTTACTTCATGGATTGATTTGTAACGTGAGAAAGAAAATTACCGACATACAATATTTAGATTGGATTGTTAATTATTTGGATTGTTTTTCTACAAACTTTGTATTATAAAGTAGAGTCTCCTTTAATTTCATTTTGATTATAAAAAAGATGTAACAACAGATAGCAGTCAACTCTTTATTGATGATATACGATACATTATACGTACATAAACATTAATCGACACGTATATCTAAATAGTGTCGACTTATTTTACAAATATGTATGTGTGTATGGGCATGTAACATTTTGTTATTTGGATGTTGTAGTAATTTACTAACTAAGCTCAAATCCACTTTAACTTTAATTTTGTAGAATTTATATATTTATCTAAAGGTTCTTCCACCAGACCCACTCTCCCTCTGACAGTTGAAGAAAACAGCTGCAACAGGCAATCCTAAGTTGTAGAGTTCAGCAAATTCTCTTGTATTAAAATTTTGTCGCCATCCTGGAGCATACACTCTTTGTCTGCATTGTTGACGAAACAATACAAACACAAAACGATGGATTCCAGAGGTGGGTCGTGGCCTTTCATAACTTACAACCTCATTACCTATATGCAAATCAATCAAACTCCAAATTAGGTTGGTATCCGAAACTTTGCAAATCAACATTCTACTAACGAGCATTTCAATATAGGTTGTAAATCTCATATGTACCTAGTTCTTGTATAAATGTTTTAGTACATATGATTTAAGAAAAGACTTAGATGTATTTCCTTATGCGCTTTTTGTATAATTATTAACATAAAACACAGCTTTTATGATTATAAATATTTTTAAGAAAATAATGAATTTATAAAATCATGGTTTGTGAAGTTAAGAACTAAGTAAAAAGTATTTAAGGAAATACACTTAAATTTTGTCATATTTTTTAACTATATGCATATTAACAATTGGGATTTATATTTTTTTAAGTTAATAAAGTGAAAAAATTAAGAATTGTTAATCTAACAAGTTCATAATTAATTATTATAGACTTAAAATATCTATATTTAATTTATTATTAATTGATTGTGGTATCCACTTTACTCTCTAAAGAAACTTGCTCACTTTAGAGAAGGAAGCTTCTAACATGAATAAGATCCATAATTGTATTTTTTGACAAAACCATACATCAAGTTAGGATAATGTGGTGAAGGTTGTGGAATAAGTTATCTTGTTTACTCTTATCCTCTCATATTAATAAAAAAAATTTATAAATTATAAATTTGTAAAAAAAATAAATTTAAAACTTAAACCATAAGTTAAAAAGTAAATTTGAATAAAAATATATTATTTCATATAGTATAGGTTAAAATGCATTTTTGACTCTAAAGTTTCAAATTCTAGCAATTTTGATCTCTCTAGTTTAAAAATTGCAATTTTAACCTTTTAATTTTAGTTACTTTTGCAAATGACTAGTCCCTTATTTTGACTCGGTCAACGGCTAATATGATTTTTTTTGTTTTTGTTTTTTTCGATTATGTGGACTTATTTTTAAAAAATTACCAACTCAAATTTTTTAAAATAAAATTCCATGCTATTTTTTTTATAAATTGCCAACTAATTTTTGTAATTATTGTTAGCTCATTTTTTTCCTTAAAAAAATTATTAGCTCTAATTATTGATTAAAATAACCACAAGATAAAATAAGAGAGTCAAAAATGTTTTCTTATTTTTAAAAAACTATTGTGATTCGTTGTACACAATAATCACAATAAGGGACTTTTGTGATTCGTTATTTTCTTATCTTTTTAAAAGAATCACAATAATTTTTAGAAAGATAAATATGCACTTTTGATATCCTATTTTATTTTGTGTTTTATTTTAATTTATAATCAAAGCTAGTAATTTAAAAAAATAAACTAGCAAAGAAATTTATTTATTTAAAAAAAAAAAAAGTTGACAATTTATTTTAAAATAATTCCATAAAATCATAAAAAAAAGTCATGTTAACATTGACTCAGTCAAAATCAAGAAGACAATTCATTTGCAAACAAATCTAAAATTATGAGGTTAAAATTTTAACTTTTAAACTACAAAAGTCCAAATCACCCAATTTTAAAACTTTAACAGCCAAAAGTATCTTTTAACTTATAATACAATATATTTTTGAGAAATGTTATTTGAACACATTTTTGAACACAAATACAAACACAAATACAGTATGCTCCACATTTATGGAAGAAGAGAGAGGGAAAAAGAGAGTATAACCCACATTTATGTCATCATAGTATGTATAAAAAATAAGTATTGTATTTATGTTTGTATTTGTGTCTAAAAGTGTGTTCAAATAACATTTTTCTATATTTTTTTATGAACTATAATACAATATTCAATGCTTGTAAAAATACTTAAAAACATCATGCATTTAATTTTTTGTTGACTTTCCAAAACTAAAAATTAGTTGTTCATTGAGTATTAAAGCATAACTTTCGGGGACGAAGATACTCGTGGGCATGTGGTATCTTTGGCCGCCTCAAAAATAATTTGGAGTTTGATTATGATAACTTTGTTTTCTAAAATAATTGATTCTGTTCATCTAGTTTGTATTTTGTAGTAGTTTGGCCACTTTGCCCATTGCATAATCACATTGTGTTTCGAGGAGCGATAACCTAATGTGATAGAGTCATTCATCTAATAAAATTGATCTCTCGGGGTTGATTTATTAATGAAATGTGAAAAGTGTGGACTTCAATTTTCTAACCGATTTAACAATGTCGGTTGTCTACATGTCATTTCTATGTTATTTTCTAAGCAAGGAGTGTACAAGAGGCTACTCTAAATCTCTAACCCATTACACAAAAAATTCAATCATTTATGTGTTTGGGTTAGAGTAAATTTGTACTCGTTATTTTAAATTGCGATTTGCAACCGCAATTGCGATCGTAATATTGTGTAGTTTAAAGTATTTGCAACGTTATTATAACCGTAAATATAGTAGTATTTACTCGCAATATAAAAATTTATCGTGTAACTATAATTGCAACTGGAATTTAAGACCATATTTCTACTTAAAAAAAAGAATACCCTTATACTAGAATTACTAATATTTGTTTATCTAAAAAAATTAATATTATTGGCCCTAACAAGTAACAAAGAGATGGATAAACTATACGTACCGAAACTAACCCCAGTAGTTGCTGGAATATCAGTCACCAACCTAAAGTTTATTGAAAGAAGAGTGTTAGTTATAATATATAATCTAATTTAAGGAAGATCTCTTGTAAGTGATCTTCAATTATAATCACATTGTATGCAATTGATTTACTTACCAATGAAGATACTCCCTAAAAGTGGGATTACTTGGGCTAGGTGAATCAGGATCCACCAAAACCTGTAATAATTGAAGAAGCAAAATTAAATAAAATTGACCTAGAAATTAGAAACCGCAAAATTTTACTAAATATAGACGTGACGTATGTATTTCAGAAAAAAAATAAAATAAAATAAAAGAATTTATATAATGCAAATTACTAGGGTGTAGAAGTTCCTCATGTCATTTCCACCAACATTCACTCTGGGTTGATTGGCAACTTGAGAAGGTTTAAGCTCACAACCATTATTAACATCCCTATTACCATAGGTGACTCGGAGAGGAATTGAATTTTCAAAGTTGTCTAATACATCCTCTATTACACGCCCAACAACAAGAGGATTTCGGCTACCACCACTGGCCATGATCCCGTTTGTTTCTCACACTCCTATGGACAAATTTGCCTTGAGATCGACTTCTGATTAATAACACAACACTTACTAAGAGCTAAAGCTATTTATAGAGGCAAAGCAGGGGCCATGGGGATAAATATTCCTTTCCTGTTGCGAGCAATCTTTTAGGAATGTATTATTGGACAAAATAAAAAATAAAAAATACTATCTCTGGCACTATTTATAAAACCTAGTTATTTTTTCACATGTATTAAAAAATATATTAAAAAAAATATAGTATATTTAATGTGTCCATTTGATGGATTGATGTTCTTAAAAATAACTTGTAATTGGATGTGTCAAATTTGATTTTTCAAATTCCAAAATAAATTAATAGTATTAATAAATGATATGTTTGGAAAAAATTAATAAATACACCTAATAATTTGAAATAGTGATTATATTTATGGACAATGTTTTTCTAATGAGTGTTTATAATTAAGAAGAAAAATAATACTTTTAAATGATTTTGAATTATACATTATATTAAATTTTGTTTATTTATTTATGATTTTAAGGATTCTAATTGTCTCATTTTCGTTACTATGAATAAAAATATCTTAGATGTAATGACAATCTTGTAAAAAGCAAAATAAAATATCAAAAGAAATAAATGTTTAATTTCTAGAAAATTGTTCGTAATAAGGACTGTTTCATAGAAAATATCAATACTTTTTGTTTGCAACTCATGACCCCCAAACCACTTGTTTTGTTGACCTAGTAGACATTTGTTTGGCTTTAGAATGCTTAGAGCATTGAGGGGAATTTACTCATTTAGAGATAGAACAAAATATGTACTCTTATTGAGGGCTCAATATTAAAGATGCCTAAGTAGTTATAAATAATTGCACAATTGGGTCAAACACAACATATAATATTAAAATATATCGATATAGAATTATTGGTCCGACCTATATAATTTATGGGCAACAATAACAAAATATATATAGATATAAAGTTATTGGTCCGATCCATATAATTCACTCACAGCATAACCATATTTTCGCTATTAAAGTTGATAATTGCAATTTGTTTTTTAACAATCAAGCAAACAGAGTAGTTTTAATTAATTTATACGGTGCTCTCTATAATTCACAAAATCCTTGTAGGTATGATCTCATCACTACTCATTCATAATTTTTAGAGACGAATATGAGTAGAGTTGAATTGAAAATGGTTAAACACAATTCAATTCAATAAGAAATTTTTCGATCGAAACTCAATAAGAATTCGTCAACAATCTTATTTTGATCTCGAACTCGAATCTATTCGAGTTTACGAACAACTCAGTTGAACTCGATAACTCAAATCAAATTCACAAAAGACAAAAAAACTTAAAAGACCACCAAATATGTTCCTTTAACGTTAAGCTCAAATCTTAATAAAAATTATCTAAGGGCCATTTAATTTCCAACAAGTCCAATGGTCGATCAATTTTCTTAGATCACAAATTGTCACATTAATCCTAGACGTCTCTTTTGTTCGGTGATGCACTCCTTATTTAGGATAAGTAGAGAGTGCAACAAAGTAAATATTTCAAGGTGGGACTTCAATAATAAAGATGAGAAAGTTTTTTAAATGAAATTTTAAAGTGTTTGACACAACTAAATAGTCAACTTTATGCAATAATATGACACTTTAAACAACTTTATTTGCCATTATGGTATTCATAAGAATTATAGACATTGTTGTTCAACTTTTAAATGACGAAAGTTTTATCTCAAAATGATATTTATAACTAAATATATTGTCATTAGAAGTAGTTGATCTAATATAACAAATGCAATATCACACCTTAAAGTTGTAGGATTTTTTTTACTAATTTGGAGATCGGATTTTGTTTTTCTATAAACAATAGAGTTGTATAAGATACATCTTATTTTCACAAGTATAACTCAAGATGTCATATTTTCTTTGAACATTACCCAACATATTATATTGTCTGTTTTTGCATACGACATATCTTATTATGTGTATGTTTTGAAGGTACAGGAAAACACAACAAAGAGAGGATTTGAATTGTGTTTTGGCATTTCTGAAAATTACTTGAGTTGTTTAACCAAAAGATATGTTCTCTATCAAATCATTCAACTTATGATTATAAAACAGGTTTAGTAAAATAAAGTCGAATCATAAAGAACTAGTTACCGCCTTACAAAGAGATTGTGCCTCAGTACAGTTGATGACTTAATCTACTACTTAGACAATATCATACAAATATTATTTACTCTGCATATTCAGATTTTGAGAATTTTTCATGGGCAAAATAAACAAAAGATATATAGATATAGAGTTATTGGTCTGATCCATATAATTCACTAACAGCGTAACCATATTTTTGCTATTAAAGTTGATAATTGCAATTTGTTTTTTAACGATCAAGCAAAGAGAGTAGTTTTAGTTAATTTATATACTGCTCTCTATAATTCACAAAATCCTTGTAGGTATGACCTCATCACTACTAATTTATAATTTTTAGAGTCGAATATGAGTTGAGTTGAATTGAAAATGGTTAAGCACAATTCGATTCAATAAGAAATTTTTTGATTGAAACTCAACTCGAATTCGCCAACAATCTTATTTTAACCTCGAACTCGAATCTATTCGAGTTTACGAACAACTCAGTTGAACTCGATAATTCAAATCAAATTTACAAAAGACAGAAAAACTTAAAAGACCACTAAATATGTTGCTTTAACATTAAGCTCAAATCTTAATAAAAATTATCTAAAGGCCATTTAACTTACAACAAGTCCAGTGATCATCAATTTTCTTAGATCACAAATTGTCACATTAATCCTAGACGTCTCTTTTGTTTGGTGATGCACTCCTTATTTAGGAGAAGCAGACAGTGCAACAAAGTAAATATTTCAATGTGGGACTTCAATAATAAAGTTGGAAAAGTTTTTTAAATGAAATTTGTGTTTGACGCAACTAAATAGTCAACTGTATGCAATAATATGACACTTAAAACATCTTTATTTGTCATTATGGTATTCATAATAATTATAGACATTGTTGTCCAACTTTCAAATGACGAAAGTTTTATCTCAAAATGATATCTACAACTAAATATATTGTCATTAGAAGTAGTTGATCTAATATAACAAATGCAATATCACACCTTAAAGTTGTAGCATTTTTTTTACTAATTTGGAGATCAGATTTTGTTTTTCTATAAACAATAGAGTTGTATAAGGTACATCTTATTATGTGTATGTTTTTGCATACGACAGATCTTATTATGTGTATGTTTTGAAGGTGTAGGTAAACACAACAAAGAAAGTGTTTGAATTGTGTTTTGACATTTCTGAAAATTACTTGAGTTGTTTAATCTAAAGATATGTTCTTTATCAAATTATTCAACTTATGATTATAAAACAGGTTTAGTAATATAAAGTCGAATCATAAAGAACTAGTTACCGCCTTACAAAGAGATTGTGCATCAGTACAGTCGATGACTTAATCTTCTACTTAGACAATACCATACAAGTATTATTTACTCTACCTCTTTAGATTTTGAGTATTTTTCTTTAGCCTCTCCAAGCTATCGCCATTAGAACCCTTCTCAACTTTCTAGAAGGCTGGCGTTGAGGTTCATAAGTCATGTTATACCTCTTCATGTACCTCTTATAGATGAAAGAGTTGTTGCCACTATCGGACTGATTTACATCAGTTCTAGTTTATATCTGAATTGACACAAAGTTTGGTTCTAGGATTCTTACTCTCATTGAGAGAATATTACATTTGAAAACCTATATCAATTCAAGTGTATTAAACAACTTGATTGATTTACATCAATTCTAATAACTCTCTACTGAATTGACATAAAGTTTGGTTCTAGGATTCTAACTCTCATCGAGAGAATATTACATTTGAAATCCTACATCAATTCAAGTGTATCAAACAACTTGATTGACTTACATCAATTCTAATAACTCTACTAAGAGGATTTTCATTCATTCTTTGTTTTATGTGTTCTAGGCTTTTACAAAAAAATTCTTAACACATTTTTTTTTTCATTATCTCAGCTACACTTTCATATTGATCGATTTCTACTTAAATATTGAGAAATGTATCTATTGAAAAGTTACTGTTGGAGATCTTGAATCAGCATTTAAAGCAAATCAACCTTTAAGACATATCTATATATATCTTCATAGTTAATTCAGTGTATATTCAATTACGAGGACATATCTCATAGGATGTCACTATTAGAGGATGTCATGCACTACTTTAGTCAGAGGATAAGTCCCTTTGTGACGAGCAACATGCAAAGGATGTTGCAATGTTGACTTCAAAAGCAAACAATCCAATATGTTAGGTAATGCGTCGATTCTTGACGAGACAAATTATATATAGCTCAAGTTTAATTTATTTATATAAAGAGTTAAATATTCATCTCAACTTCAACTCATTTTGTCCATTAATCAAGTTCAACGAGTTAATTATCAACTTGAGTCTCAAATTATTTTTGAGTTAGTTTAGTTTATTGTTGACTCTACTAATTTCTCACTCCACTATTTCTTCTAATGATTTGACTATGTTGGGGAAAAAGTTTTCTATTGAAGAAGTCAAGAGGGTCTTATTCTCTATGGGAAACTTTTAAGCTCCACGACCACCTGGGTACCATCTTCTTTTTTTCAAAAATTAGACGGATGTGTTTGATCAACCCATTTTTAAAGTTTTTGAATCCAACAATTGATAGCAGAGTTAATAGTACCCAATTAACCTTTATTCCCAAGGAGATAGAGTTTTCAAGAATTTCTGATTTTTGGCCCAACGTTCTTTGCAATGAGATTTACAAAATTGTGATCAAGGCTATTTCAAATAGGCTCAAGGAGTTTATGAAAAAAATTATCTCGCCTAATCAAAATATTTTATGGTTGGAATTAGTTGTACTATGGCCATTATTCTCCAAGAAACCATCTACTACATGCAATCTATGCAAAGTAAAACAGGTTACATGGCGATTAAGCTTGGCTTTGCCAAAGCATACAATATAATGGAGTGACTCTTTGTTAAGGAGTGTCCTGGTCATATTCTTCTCCCTAGTAATCTGATTAATAATATTATGGCTCATACTTCATCGATTGAGATGAATATCAATTTGCATGGTAGACCCTCTCAAAATTTCTCTCAAAATTTCCCTCCAAATTGTGGTCTTAGGAATGGGGCTCTTTATATCCTTACCTATTTTTCATAGTTATGAATGACTCGGTCATTGTATCTTTGATAGACAACAATGGAAGATGTTTGGTTTAAAATTACGTGAGGCAAATATAATGTGGTAATTTGATTATCATCACTAATTATTATGGTTCGAAAATCTCGTACATTTGAAGTGGTAAAGTTCACCATTGGCCTTTGGTGAAATGATATTTCCTAGATTATTACAAATGGTCAATACATCTAATTTTGACATATGGTTGTATTGAAACTAAACTGATTATGGTACAATGTTTATTATGGTATTTTAATGATAAAAAAGGTTTAATCGTATAAACAGTGTCTACAAATATGAATTACTTTAATTTTAGTCTTTATAAAATATTTTTTCTAAAAATATCTTTGCAATTTCAAAAAAGTTTTAATTCAGTCCCTTGTTAATTTTTTTAATTTAAAAATGATGAAGTTACATAATTTTATTTACATAGCAACAATGAATAGATGATGAGATGGAAAAATGTCGCTGACTAAGTAATTTTTCTTTTATTTTTTAGGTTAAATAGTACATGTGGTTCCTTAACTTAATTTCAGTTAACGTTTTAGTCCTTTATCTTTTTTTTTTGTTTTCGATTTGGTCCTTTATTTTAATTTTAAGTAACAATTTGATCTTTTATGTTTTAAAATGTTAACAATATTATCCTTTTTTTTTTTACAAAAATTCAAAAACTAATCAAAATTTTCAACCAAAACCCATAAAATTAATTATATTCTTTAATATAATACAAATTTCATCAAATTCGTAATTTAAATCTTCAAATAAACCCATACAAAAATTTCATTCTTATTTGATATTGTTAGAAATAGAAATATGAGTTTATTTGAATATTTGAGTTTCGAATTTGATGAAATTTGTATTATATTAAAGAATATAATTAATTTTATGGGTTTTGGTTGAAAATTTTGATGAATTTTTTGAATTTTTGTAAAAAAAAGGATAACATTGTTGACATTTTAAAACATAAAGGATCAAATTATTACTTAAAATTAAAATAAAGGACCAAATTAGAAAAAATAAATAAATGACTAAAACGTTAACTGAAATTAAATTAAGAGACCACGGGTGTTATTTAGCCTATTTTTTAATAAACGTACTTTTCATTATTAAAAGAATTTGATGAAATTTGTATTATTTTAAAATAGAAAAAAAAATATTATTTTAATAAAATTAATAATAATCATTTATCATAATCATCATCTCAGTCTGTGAGAACAAAATCACCATTGCATCCCTAATTTTTGAACCATCGCTAAAATAATCATCATTCATCAAAAAAGTAAAACTTCGTAAACATCCCCTTGAAGCTTTGGAAAACCAAAGTCAACTTTTCTCTCATTTTCTTCCTCGCATTTTCTTTAAATCGCATTTTCCTTTTTCATCATTGAGTCTTTATATTCATTTTGTTACATAACAACAACAACTAACTCTCTTCTCCCAGCTTAAAGGTTTAAGATTATTTTGTTAACAAACAATGTTCTTGAAATATGGGTCTAAACCTCTTATAATTTCACAACTCTTTTTTTAGATTTACATTTTGGAAATTTTTAAAAAAATTGATTTTTAAGGGTTAAAAAAATGGTATTGCGAGAAAGGGAAGGTCAAATTGGAGAAGTTGTGACGTAGATATGATTTTGCTGCGTAGATCTGAGAAACTATTTTATTTAGTTTTTATAGTTAAATTTTTGGGAAACGAAATTAGAGATTTATCGTAGAATTTATGGGAAATGAAGGACTTGGGTGTAAGGATATGGTGGTGATGTGAATCCTCTTCATCTGATTCTTATTGTTAAATTTCAATGTCATGAGATGAGGAGGGGTTTGGATCATGGTGATAATTTTGTTGTTGGAAGAAAAATTTGAGCTTGTGGTTTGTGTTTCTTTTTGAATTTTTGGAAAATAATATTAGGGATATCTGATAATGAATGAGTGACGATTTTTCATTTTTTTAGGAATAGGAGGAATAAGGATTACAATATTACTGCCCACGCTATCATTTTTACGATCCACGCCTCTCAAATTTTTTTATAAAAAAAAAATAGTTTTACATATTTATAATATTTTTAATTTTATTTTCGTCATCATTCATAATTTCATAACTCACATATCACAATTTATTTATAATTTATAATCATTCAAAACTCACATTACTCACTCATATGACACTTCATAAATCTCCTCTTCATATTGTGGTTAAAGTCATATTCTGCTCTAATTTATTATGTATCAATTTTTATTTAACAAATTATTAACTAAAATGTCTCTTCTAAACAAAATAAAATGAGTAATATTTAGTTACATGTCAAACTCATGTCACTTCATCATTTTTAAATAAAAAATTAAATGAGAGACTAAATTAAAAGTTTTTTGAAAATGCAAGAGTGTTTTAGAAAGAAAAAAAATTACAGAGACTAAAATCAAAGATACTTATCTTTGTAAGAACTATTTGTATAATTAAGCTTAAAAAAACAATACATAACAAGAGAATAATTTATCTCCTAATGATTGTTTTAAATGTTAGGGGAATACATTCAACAAAGCAGAGTCAGAAAGAGATTAATTCATTTGATTGCAAGCATCTAGTTATTATCATCTAATGATATCACACTATTAGGAACTTAACTTCCTATAGTTACTGAAGATTAAAAGATAGTTGGTTCAACAAAGAATTTGAAATCATGTCTACACTTTTGTGTTTGCAACTTAAGATGGCATTAGTTGATACGAGTGAAGTTTTAGAGGATAAGAGCTCTCACAAGCATATCAAAGTGGTAAGTAACCTAGCTGTAAAGACAAATCTCTTATCAAGATTTGACCTGACAAGATCATACAATGATATTTTGGATAGTAGATGCTAGTACTAGTGTTATACCTCTACAACTCGAATGATTATCACTCAATTAATATTTTCTCAATTGCTATCAAATGAACTTCAATTCAAAGATTGAAATTAACAAACTTTTAAGGTTCAAAGTATTATTGTTCAGATTTACATTTAGACCACAATATTATCTCGATTGGAGTCTAAGAACAGAGAAAATGAAAGAGTGAAAAGAAAAATGCATAAAAAACCTTGAACAAGAAAAAGAATTAGATTGTAAAATGGTCTCATATGGAGAATTATTTTTCTTGTTGTAAATCGACCAAGACCTTATGTTTATAACATATTTAATGAGACTTATAACTTGGTTCGATATAGGATTTTATTCCTTGCATATCCTCCTAAATGACTCCATTGTTGCAACAACCTTTATTGAAAAATGGGATGTTTGGAGATACTAAAATACTCGTTCCATCGGCAAGACAATTGTCGAATTGCTATGAAGGTCAAGTTTGGCGAGTCTGGTGAGGCCAAATAAATTAACAGTACATGTTCCTAAGCATGAAGAATGAAGTCGGATTGTTGAGAATATTAGTTTGGTATTGATGTTCAGAAAAGCTTAAAGAATACTCCCTATGGAATGAATTATAAGCATGTTTATGTTTAGGCAAAATCTCAAATCAAGTATTTTGAAGATAAACAAACAATAAATTAATCACTAATCATGATTCTGATTATGTTGCAATTTAACTTGTGTTTTTGAGTGATTTATTCAAAGATATGTGATCAAATATATTCATACAACAATCAACGATCTCACCATGAAATAAATCAAGAACATCAAGTCTTATTTGAACTGGAGATTGATTACAAGATCATTCTTGTTTATCAAGGATCATTCTGGTTTATCAACAAACGGTTTGGTTTATATAAAAAGATCATTTTGGTTATTTCTTTTTAAGGATGTAATTAAAACAAATAATTATCCATATTCCAAACCTCAAGTTAAAAAAATATCAAGACTACTCAAAATAATAATCAAACCCATAACTCAAGCTCAAGGCCAAAGAAGCAAAACGACCTCCAGACTGATGACCAAATTGATCTCCAGATTGATGAGTTGTGAGCAAGGACAGTAGTACACTATTGCTGCACTTTTTGTAGAAAACTCAACATGCTTCTTAGAATAAGAATTGACACTAAACAATTACTCAATCACTCATCCGCATTTTTCATACAACATAGAACCAAGAACTTTCTGGTTTTGAAGAACATTCTTGGTCGAATAGCGCACATACCTATTAAAGTTCACTATGGACAAGCATTTTACTCAAGTAACAACTATAATGAGCCTTTTTTTTGACCTTCTTTTCATCTATAAAAGGAACATCAAGGTGAAGAGAACGACAAGTGTAACACCCCGAGTTTAAAACACAGCGCGAGTGTATTTTTTTTTTTTAAATAAAAAAAGGAATTTTCTTTTTCAAAATTATTAATTTAAAAGAATTAAAATCAATTCAAATTAAAAGTTGTTCGACGTCGTAATCCAAATTAGAGAAGTAATTAAATAATTACATCACGATTAATCAAGTAAATTATTTTTGGGAATTTAATTCTTCAAAACATAACAAAATAAAGATACATCCAACAGCTGTATCCTGAACCCACCAAAATATTATCAGAGTGCGGAAAATATTAGCGGAAAAGTTATACAATAATTCCCAAAATAACCAATTACATTTCCCAAACTCAAGACCCTATACAAAAGTCTAGTTTAATCATGCACTAAGCTACAGTAGCACGGTCTACACCGCATCCTCTACCAGTCTCGTTTTCACCCAGCTGTCCGCCCCTCTGCGTGGTCTACAAATACTCCGTACGTAAAGATCAGGGGAAACTAACGACGTCTCCGTCGTTAGTGTAACTGTCGGTGGGACGGGTTTGGGTATCATCTGAGGGCAAAGCCCAATTTCCACAATAATAGTAAAGGGTCACCGACCGAAATTAACAAATAACACATGACATTTATATCAACAGTAACAAATATATCCATGACATATCATATAATAATAATGATAAATAAGGATGCTCATTTTGAAATTTCATGACATGTATGCCTTTTCTAACAACAACCAAATTAATATGGAAAACATGTTGTAAGTACAACCATCAACTCAGCAATCACAATCATTCATCAAAAGAAATTAAGATTCCATAATATACTTACACTCATCAATTTCCAATTATCAACACATATCCAAATCATGACCCACCGGTCAACCACCCCGATAAAATATGTATATGCTCATGTACTCAACTTCTTAGAATTACCAAGGTGCAGTCGCTCACAGACCAGCACAATTTACATATGTTTGACTTTAATGGCCAACATGACCATGGTGCAATCGCTCACAGATCAGCACCAGTGCAATCGCTCAACTGACCAGAACGTTTTACATATACCAAGGTACAGTCGCTCACAGACCAGGACCAGTGCAGTCGCTTAACAGACCAGCACTCGTGCAGTTGCTCAACAGACTAGCACGTTTTACGCATTTGAATGGACCACCACGAACACACGGCCATTTCGTAGCCCGAATAGAATGGACCACCACGAACACGCGGCCACTCTGAACCCGGATAGAATGAACCACCACGAACACGCGGCCACTCTACAACCCATCACGATTACTACTTTCACGTGTATAAGCCTCTCACAGGCCAAATACACAGAAGTTAAATCCTCGCACGGATAGAATGGACCACCACGAACACGCGGCCATTCCGTAGCCCACTACGGTGGTTACTACTTAACTTCGCGGACCATCACGATTACCGTATTACTCTGTGGCCCATCGCGGTCACCACCTGACTATGCAATGCATGGATATGCAATGTTTTTTCTCTTCACTGAAAACAGTATGCAAACATCAGCAAAATTCAGCCTTTCCATCATTTCCCAAAAATCACCTCAACCCAAATAATTTCATTGTCATCACATCAACAAAAATATTTAAGCACAACATCATTACCACTTCACACTATCTCAAAACCCCATTTTAATTCATTACAAGTCTTCCCAATGTTTTCCCCAACTCTTAAAGTTTATAAACACATGTTTAAAATTGAGTTTTCTGGAAAAACCGAATCTGTATTCGAATACAGTTTCCTTGTATTCGAATACAGAAGCTAAAACAGTGCAGAATCAACACTCTGTATTCGAATACATCTTCCTTGTATTCGAATACAGAGGCTACAACAGTGTAAACTCTGCATTTTTTACAGCATCAATAAAGAACTCCAGAACCTCACCATCACCACCCCAAACCATCTCAAAAACACCATTTTAATTCATCACAAATCTTCCCAATGCTTTCCTAACTCTTTAAGTTCATAAACCATTGTTTAAAACTGAAATTTTAGGGAAAAAAAGCAAGCTATATTCGAATACAACACCCATGTATTCGAATACAAAGGCAAAAACAGTGAAAAATCAACATTATGTATTCGAATACGAGGTTGTCATAGTCGAATACAGTGGCAAAATTTGCAGTCCTGTATTCGAATACGACAGGGTCGTAGCCGAATACAGAGGCTAAGTCAGAAGAAAAAATCTCTTATCTGTATTCAAATACAGAGGCTTGTATTCGAATACAAGTTCAAAAATTTGAATAAAACTGAAGTTTTGCAGGCTGTATTCGAATACACTCATGCCGTATTCGAATACACCTTCGAATTCAGTGAAATTTCACATAAAACTTCAACACGTTTTCAAATTCTTTTCTTTGAAAAACCAACACAACACCAAAATAAAATCACCATTCTTTTGAAACCCCAAAACTCAAAACATTTTTCATCAACAACAGATTTTCCAAAAAACACTTCCACCATTTTAAATCATTTTCTTTTTAAACCATCATCATCACCAGACTATTTCACCATAACAGAAACAGAATCACCAACACCTGAACAACATCACAGTTTTGCTTAAATCACCCAAAACAGAATGTCAAACTCAAAAACAGAACATGCATTTCCAAACATTTGCATTTTGAGCATTCCCAAAACAACATGCAAAGTATTTTCCAGTATTCTTTCACAACCAAAACAACATGCAAAGCATTTTCCAGCTTTCCCACACAAACAGAACAACATTGATGTATTCAGTCAAAATAGCAACATCACAGATCATCAAACCTCGATAGAATGCATTTTTCGCTTTTTATAACAACATGCACAACAGTTTTATCAACACATGCATTTTGATGATCCCCAAAATGACATGCAAAGCATTTTCCATCTTTCCCACATAAACAGAACAACGTTGATATATCAACCAACACAGCAACATCACAGATCATTTAAAACATCAACAGAATGCATTTTTCATCCGTCAAAACGACATGCAAAACGGTTTTTCTTCAAAAATAATAATGAAACATCATTAATGTCATAACAATATGCATTTACAGTCCTAATGCAATCTAGAAAGTGGAAGGTGCCCTTACCCCTGTTTCGTTTCTGCTCCCGTTCACGTTTATGCGACAAAAATCGGCGAAGTTTCCGTTTGCGTTTGCCGCTACCAAAGTGGGCTCTCTAGCTCCGTAATAAGGAGGGGAACAACTTTTGTTCTGAGCACTTGGTGTTTCGGTGCTTGGATTTCCAAGTAATCTCACTTTTGAGCAACTCTTTTTTTTTTCTACGAACTAGAAACATAATGGGAAGGGAAGAATACAGTTACTGTTTCGTGCAGTATGGAGGAGGAAAGGTTTTATGCCTTTGCTCTGCCCTCTCCCGTCCATATATAGGCACATCTATGTTCCATCTCATCCCACATTAATAGTATAATATTACTTGACCTTCCATCACTTAACCAGTCTTGTCGCAATTAGCAGATAATCCCTTAATTAACTGTCCGATAATTTAATTACTCGTAATTAAATTAATTTATCCTTCATCCACTAATTTTAATTCAACCTCCAAAATAGATATTTATATATATATTTACACAAAATATACATATTCAATATTTTACAATTATTCCCCAAAGTACACTTAATATTAAATCCATTAATTTAATTTTAAATTTAAGGGTCTTACAACAAGAGATTTTAGTGCAATCATTCCAATACTCAAACAATCATATTCAAGCAGCAAAACTTTTCACTCAAGCAAAACTCCAAATTTCTCTTATTATATTCAATGATCTCTTTATTGAGTTATTGCTGATAATCAATCTCAAACAAGTGTTGAGTAGATTATGATCCTAAAACCTTTTATCATACACATCATTTGAAACTCAAAAATTATCTCTTGAGATGGTTTGAGTATGTTATAAAAATACTTTTAGTTATTAAAAGGTATCTTGTAAAAAATCTTTTATGGATTGAAAGGTAACTAAAAAAATCGTTTCAAGATTGAAAGATGAATTTTGTAACTAATCAAGAAAGATAATGTGAAAGCAAGAACGTTCTTGTGTCAAACATATTAGTGGAAAAACTCACAGATTGTGAGGACTGGATGTAAATTTAACTCACCCAGAACGTTCTTGACTTTTTATTTGTAACCAAGATTGATCTTAAGTTAATTTAAATTAAATTCAGGAATTAACATTTTAAAAAGGGATCACAATTCAAACTTCTATTCCTTGTGATTGATATTGCTACTTTAGTTTATGGATAATAAAAAGGTAATTAATCACATTTAATTTATGTGATCCCAATAAAAAAAACTTAAGTATATTGCCAAATTACCCTCCAAGATTAATAAATTGGATAATTAAAAATAGAAAAAGTTAAATTAATTGAAGGGTATTTTAGATATTCTATCATCAAATAGGAGAGAGGTCGTTGACTTTTGGTTATGTTTCATTCCAAAAAGTAAGGCTAATTTTACTTATATTTTATTCGGATGGAGTACTAGTGTTCCTTGACATGAATAGTGAAGTCGAATTACTGAGAAGACCAATTTGGTGTTAATGTCTTGAGAGGCTTAGAGAATACTCAACTCAAGAGACAAGTGAAACTAGCTCTTGAGAAAATCCAGAAACTATACTTCTGGTGGCTTGATCAGGCTTTATAATACTCATTGTCTTAAGAGGCAATAAGTCAATTCAAAAATATCGATATGATACTTCAGCTCTTGAGAAAATTCTAGAGAGGCAATGATACTTAACTTATGAAGTGAGTGATGCTAAGAATCATGAAAAATCTAGGTATGGTACGTTTGGTAGTCTAGAGACATATTTATATTTTATTATATTTTAATTTTATATTTTAAAATAAATTTTATAAGGGAGTTAAATAAATTATTGTTCTTATCATTTCATGATGGTTTCTAATTCTATTTATATTTACGATAGAAATTTCAACTAGAAAAACAAAATATTTTGATTAACTTATCACATTTTATTGATTAATCAAACACTAAATTTAAATAAGATATGATAACTTATTTTTACTGTATATCCATCAAACAGACCTTAAAATATTGATTTTAGTTTGGGTGGGATAGTACACATATGAGGGGAGAAAAGAAAAATTTAATGATAAATTAATGTATGCTCCAAAATATTGTTCACCATGGGGTATATTTTAGTTCTCTTATAAAGAAACCAAGCGCATTTTTCTTTCAAAGTGTGGCAGAATCAAGTGTTGGACATCGTAAAACAACCACTAATTCCTTTTTAAAAATATCGACAGAATATGTAAATTATATATTTTTTAAATTATAAAATAGTAATTAAAATTGTCTATATTAAAATTATTATTATAAAAATTATAATATAGTATGTTAATTGAATATTTGATCTCTTTACATTGATATCATCAAAATATAAATTAATTTTTTTATGGAATTTAAATCTTTCATAGACTAATTTATTAATAATTAGTCAATGCACAATTATAATTACTTACAAATTTCTCTATGAGATGACAAAGTTTCATCAACAAATTTTTCTTTGAAAAAACGATATTGATGTGAGATCAATGTGGATAAGTCACATATTCAAATTCATTGTTACATTAAAATATCTAACAAAAAAAATTTACAGAAATTATTTTGATTGATATTTTATAATGTTAGATATTTTGTCAATTAACAAAATTCAGTAAGTAATTTGACTGACATTTATAGTTTCAGACCCAATTTTGTATTTCCTTTTTAAAAAATAAATCACTTTTAAATTTCTTTATCTATATGTTATATAACTTTTAACAAAATTTAAATTTAAAAAGAATAGGTTTTTATAAAAATTAATTTTTTAAATGTTATTTTTATTACATAAACAACACAAAACAATTTTTATTTTAAACAAATCTGTAGCAAATAACTTTTAAATTATTGATCGCGAAAATCAACGATTAACAAACCAACCCTAAATGTGTGTGGGGAAAAAAAAGAGGAAGGTACTGTGTGTTAAAAGCAATATACAGAATAAAACATAAAAAAGCTTTCTTTGCTTCCGTTTGAATGAATTCGTCACAGTCAAAACTTTCCAAATAAAAGTGACTGATCAATGGCAACGTTTCGAGATTAGATTGGCTCTCATGAAAAAAATTCAGTATCTTGGAATAATTCTTTTGTTTTTTTCCCGAAAAATGATAAAATCTCAATAATAATAAAATAAGATAAACAAGTTAATTCAACCAGATTCTACCTCCTAAAATATATAAAAAAAATATTATACATAGATCAAAGACAAACACAATAGTTTCCAGATTTCATCACCTTCACCTTTGTATTTGACTAATAAAAAAAACTGTACTTTTTTCTGCTTTTTAGTTGGTGTAAAATCTACTGTATTCATTTATATATATAAAATTATAAATTTAAAAATTATATTTATTATAATTAATATAATAAAATAATTATTTTTAGATAATAATAAAAATAAAATAAAAATTATAGAGATAAGATTATAATTTTTAATATTTAAAAAAATATTAAGTATATTTAATATGGACATGTATATAAAATTTAAAAATTATAATACTATTACTAGCGGAGCGGGTTCGGGAGTGGGTGCGAGGGGGATATCAACACATCTGCACCCGTTCCTACACCATACTTTTATTTTCAGAAAAAACTCGCACCCGCACTCAACTAAAGCGGATTTTTTCCGACCAAATCAAGACATTTACATGTGGATATCCGTATATACGAGTTATATTGACATCTGTAATTTCAAGGTAATAAAAATTAAATATTTATAGAGATCACTTAATTAAATAAATAAAAAAACAAAATGATAAAAAAGCACTAAACCATGTTGATTGATGAAGAAGTAAGGGACGGCTTCTTGGAATAATTGTTTTATCTGATCAAAGAACTTCAACATTTATTGGCTAGAAATTAACACATCCTCGCATTATGTCCTCAGTTTGGTTATCTACTTGGACTCCTATTCGGAATTAGGAATCTCATTACATTCTAGACAAGATTAAACTCCAAGGGAACCTTGCATGTGATGTTCAACTTTTGCACTTTATAGTTCAAGATTTATGGTTTATTTATCACTTCGAATATTTTTAAGAGATAATAATCAACTTTGACTTTATATTTTTTATTGTAATAATAATTCTCGTGGTTTCTTAACTTAATTTTAGATAAAGTTTTAAGTTTTTATTTTTCTATTTATTTATTTATTTATTTATTTCAGTATTTTATATTTTTAAATAATTACAATTTTTCCTTTAATTTGGTATTCTCGTTTTCTTTTACCACCCATGAAAATTCATTTGAACAATAATAAGAAGGAATCGAAGAACACACTGTCGGAATCAAGCTTCAATAAATCATAATCTCATATTGACAGGAGAAGAAATGTAATGTGTTTATTGATTCTGATGTTTATTGAGGTCCTTATCCTCACGAATTCTATTGGAAACAAAAGAACCATAGTTGTAGTAGGACTATGAATTTGACCAATTTGAAAGTGATGCGACCATGGATTTCGAGTTTAAGGAACCGTGAATATGATTTTTCATGGGTGGAAGAGGAGAAAATCAAACAATAGTCTTCGAAATGTGAAAGAAAAAAAAACGGAACAGAAATTTTTTAACGTTTCTTCGACACAAACCCACATTGTAATTATTTAAAAACATAAAATACTGAAATGAAAAGAAAAAAAATTAAGATAAATGAGTAAAACGTTATCTGAAATTAAGTAAATGGACTACAGGAGTTATTATACCTTTTTTATCTATTAAATGTGTGACTCTTAACAATTTAAATCAAATCAAAATGATGAATAAATTAGTATGATTCTGTTCAATGGGACTGGTATTTTTAAGATTTTAAAAAATTAATTTTAAAAAGTTAAAAATAAAAAACTCATTCTCAATTACTGTCGATATTTTTACACTAATAAAACAATTTTATAAACTGCAATGAAAAAATGTATAATAATTATTAAAAACTATAAAAAATATATATTTTGTAAGATAACAATATTAATATAAAATAACAATAATATTAATAATAATATTAATAATAATAATAAAATGATGTTCAATATAATAGTTTTGGATTTCATTCTATTTAAACAAAACTATAAGAGAAGAAAAAAAACCAAAAATGAATCATCCACACACCTGGAATCCAAATCATCATCCCAAAACCTTTTTATCCTCCCAACAACCACTTGTAGCATGGCAAAAGATTTCTGTCATATCCATTCCTCAAAACCCACCGAGAGAATTCTTTTTTATTTTCAACGTCTATTCTCTATCTATCTTTTCAGTTTGCTATTGTTCTTTACCTTTAAAAAAAGTACTTTGCTGTTACATCTGAGGAATATGCTTAAATAAACCATACGGTATTCTATCTTTTTATAACAAACACCCGTCACTCTAATTTGTCATAGAAATTGCATCCCTTTCTTTGGGTCTTTATGTGGCTGAAAATCAATGTATGTCACTGAATATATTACTGAATTGAGTCGCGGACTAAGTCGTTCTCTTTAAGACATTTCGCGGCACTGTCTAAATTGTGTAAGACAAACTATCAATCACAACGTTCTCAGGATAAAACAACTTGGATTTACTGTATCAGAGTTCCACTATACTATAGAAAATCGTTCTAGAATTACACATTTAATATGACGGTTAAAGTCACTTTCAATATGGCGGTTAAAGCCACTCATAATATGTGTATTATGACCACTCAAAAATCGAAGGGACTACGGCATAAAAACCGCTCTAAAAGGAAGTGGTATTATAACTAAAGTAGCAATGTCAATTTACAAGAAAATGGAGTTTGAATTGTAAATTCTCCCTTTTACAATTTCCTGTTAAAAACTTAAGAAAATAACTCAAGATTGATCTTGGTTGTGAAAACAGAAAACGAAGAACGTTCTTGGTTTTTACTAGAATACGGAAAATGTTCTTGGTTTTTACCAGAATACGGAGAACGTTCTTGGTTAGTTAAAATTAACAATTTAATTTATCTATTTAACTAAATAATCAAACATACTGAAAGTAAATAGATAAGGAAAGAGATATCACACAAAGATATATCATTGTTCACACAACTCGGGCTACATCTAGTCCTCACAACTGTGAGATTTTTACTAAGTGCTAAAACGGAGATCAATCTTGGTTTTACACACCCTATTTCAGATCAACTTTGATCTGTTACAAAAACAAATCATTTACACCCATAAAGGAGTTCAATCAAATCACATATCAATCTTTAGATAGGATTTTACAGTTCACCTTTTAATCATAAAAGGATTTCCAACAAGCTTACTCAAAATTATACTTCACATTATAGCCTTGAGTTTACAATGATATGATTTAAAGTGTTTTGTCAGAATCTGAGAAGGCTCAACACTTGTTTGAGTTCTGATTCTTTGACAGAGAAATACACTAGAATGATTCTAGGAATCGAATAGGAAAAATCAAAACTGACTCAATGTATGTGAGTGAGATAAATTCAAGTATGATTGAAGTGAGTAATGAATTGCTTAGTACTTGAAGCTCTGATTTTGGACAAAATCTAAGTATGCTCAACTCGTGTTTGAGATTAGATTCTTGACAAAAGAATTCAGTAGAATGATTCTGATATGAAGAAGAAGAACAGAACTGAATCTTTTGTTTGTGATTGAGAAGCTTTCAAGTATGTAAGTGTATGTAAGTGATGTATTGTTTTGAACTTGAAGCTCTTGAATCTTATTATGAATGATGAAATAACTGCTTTCGTGAGTTTTAATTATTGCCTTTATCTTGAGTTCTTTTTTATAGACTCAAAAAGTGCTTATGACATCTCATTTTCCCGTTGGAAACAGACTGGTTGTCCTTTGTCAGTGATTAGGTGAGAGCAAGCCAAAAAGCAAGAACGTTCTTCATTCTGCTTCTAATGTTCAAGAGCATACTTGGTTCTTCCTCTGTGTGGCAAATGAGTCTTGATCTTAGTGATGCGTATCTTTGGCTTTTAAATTTGTAGAGGGATCCTCTGGTGATATCCTCTGGTGACATCTTCTTGTATCCTCTTGTGATTTCTTCTGGTATCCTCTGGTGATATCCTCTAAAGGTATCCTCTGGTGATATCTTCTGGTATCCTCTAGTGATATCCTCTGGTGACGTCATTCTCTGGTGACATCCTCTGATGTCATCCTCTGGTGATTATATATTCAAGATCGTTTAACGTTCTTGGCAGTCAAGCTAGAGAAGAATGTAACAAGGCTGGAGAATGATGTTCGGTATGCTAGAGAATGATTGTATCATTTTGGGCTGATGTTATCATACTATAGGATGATGTTTGATCATTCTGGAGATAGTTGTTAATCATGCTGGAGAAAGATGTTTACTGCTGGAGATTGTTTATCAATTTGGAGACTCGTGATACACTGCTGGAGAATGATGTTAAACATGCTGGATGTGAATGTGCATCCATATAAGTAGTGTCTCCAGACTTTTAGCGCAAACACTACAGCAGCCAGCTCTAAATCATGGGTAGGGTAGTTCCGTTCGTGAGTCTTCAACTGTCTTGAGGCATAAGCTACAGCTTTCTTGTGCTGCATCAAAACACCTCCCAGGCCTTGGTGAGATGCATCATAGTACACTTCATATGGTTCCTCTGGCTGTGGCAAAACTAACACTGGTGAGGTTGTTAATTTCTCCTTTAGCAACTGAAAACTCTCCTTACACTTCTCCGTCCATGCAAACGGATGATTCTTCCTGGTGAGTTGTGTCAAAGGAGCTACAATCTTAGCAAATCCTTCAATAAACCTTCTGTAGTATCCTGTTAGTCCGACAAAACTTCTTATGTCCGTGACAATCTGGGGCTGTTTCCAAGCAAGAATTGTCTCAATCTTTGCTGGATCGACAGCGATTTCTTCTTTCGTTATCACATGTCCCAAGAAATTCACTTCCTTTAGCCAAAACTCACACTTCGATAAATTGGCATACAGTTGCTTTTCGCGTAAGACTTCAAGAACTTGGCGTAGATGCTCTTCGTGTTCTTCTTCATCCTTTGAATAAATCAAAATATCGTCGATGAATACCACCACAAACTTATCCAAAAACGGGCTAAATATCCTATTCATGTAATCCATGAAAATTGCTGGTGCATTCGTAACTCCAAAAGGCATAACGAGATATTCATAATGTCTGTAACGAGTCCTGAAAGCAGTCTTTTGAATATCTCCTTCTCTTACTCGAATTTGATGGTATCCCGATTTCAAATCAATCTTTGAAAACACTGTTGTGCCCTTCAATTGGTCCATCAAATCATCGATGCGTCGTAGAGGATAACGATTTTTGATAGTCACCTTGTTAAGTTGCCGATAATCCACACATAAACGTGAACTTCCATCCTTCTTCTTAACCAACAACACCGGAGCTCCCCAGGGCGACACACTTGGTCTGATAAATCCCTTCTCCAATAATCCTTCAATTTGACCCTTAAGCTCGCTTAATTCCAATGGCGACATCCGGTACGGCGCAATTGAAATAGGTCCAGTTCCTGGGTGTAAGTCAATGAAGAACTCCACTTCTCTTACCGGGGGTAATCCTGGAATTTCTGATGGAAATATGTCCGGGTATTCCTTGACTAACATCACATCTTCTATATTTACATCCATCTTGGTTTCCATGTTAGCCAATAATAAGAACTCCTGAGTCCCTTTTCTCAGTGATACTCCAAGTTGGTTAGCAGTCAAATATCGAGCGACTCCAGGTTCGGGGAAAAGAACCAGTTTTCGAGCGCAATCCAAAACTACGTAATTATAGGACATCCAATCCATGCCGAGAATGATCTCGAGGGATTGTAGGGGTAGACATATTAGATTAACCAAGAAGTCCCTATTCTGAATTGTTACCGTACAGTGTAAACATGCAGAGTCTACAGTCAAAGTCTTAGCAGGCGTAGTAACAACCAAATCAAAAGGCAAAGCAGATACAGACAACTTCAAACGATGCACACAATCCATAGCAATGAAAGAGTGGGTTGCCCCCGAATCAAAAAGTGCAGTTAGGGTGTTACCTGCAATCTCACAATCTTGCTGAATTAAATTTTGGGCTTGACCTCCAGCTTCAGCACCCATGTGATAGACACGGCCTCTAGCAGTAGGACGGGTAGCCCTAGTCGCATTCACGGTTGGCTCCACCTTCGGAACACAGCAATCCCTCGCCACGTGTCTTGGCTTGTGGCAGTTGAAGCACAAAAAATCCCTCGTGGTACAAGCAGTTGCAATATGTCCTTCCTTCCCACAGCGATAACACCGGAGTCCTTGTCCTAATTGCCGTCCAAAGCTCTGATTTCCCGGCCGGTTCTGGCCCCTCCTGTTGTTCTGTGGCCGGTTATACGGCTTGGCAACTTGTTTGCCTTTATTGTTCTGGTTATTCATCCGACTAGGCCCTCATGAGTTAAAGTTCCCTCATCTGTTGGCCCTCCTGTTCTTCATCTCTTCCACCTCTCTACACTTTTCTACTAGCACTTGGAAACGTTGTATTCCCAAGGGTAGGACTGAATCTTGGATTTCGTACTTCAATCCATTCTGAAAGCGATGACACATGAACTGTTCATCGACTTCTTCCCGGAAGAATCTGAAGTGTCTGGACAGCGACTCGAACTTAGCTGCGTACTCTCCCATTGTCATATTCCCCTGGTACAATTTCAGAAAGTCATCCCCCAACTTGGTCCTCATACTCACTATAGGGGTAGTGACTCCCAACCCTGTGATTGGGAGAGAGATACATGAGTCTGATGCGGTAGAGAAGCATGAAGAGCTGAGACCAGTAGCGACTGAGATTCCGGATCCATCTAGGATTTCCGATGATTGCTATGAGATTTCGGCACCGCCGAAGCGGCCACGAGTGTGTATTGACTTGACTTCTGAGGAGACCGACCCCTCTATGTACGAGGACGAGGAGGTTACGTCGAAGCGAGCTGTAGAGTCAGAAGAGACTTGCGTGGGATGCGGAGGGAATCCGTGCTACTGCAGCTTCAGCGCATGATCAGTTAGACTTAATGTATTAGGTTTTGGGTTGAAATTGTAATTTGTCTTATTTTGGGAATACTATACTATTTTCCGCTGAACCATGTACTCTAATATTTGCTGTTAATGTATTATGACAATGATATTTTGGGGTGTATTAATGTTTAAAAATTAATTTCCAAGATAAGTACTTAGAGATAATCCTGATGAAGTATTGAGTTACGTTCATCGATTTATCTATAACGTACTATTTTTACGAAGAACTTTATTTTAATTCTTTTGAAATAATTTTGGGAAAACTTATTTTAATTATTAATTTAAAAAAAAAAATACACCCGCGCTGTGTTTTAAACTCGGGGTGTTACAGTCTTCATGGAACTCATAAATATCAGCCACATTAACTTCAGCAACTCAAAACCCACAATCTCCTGAGCTAAGGTAATCAACAAGGAAGCTCTCCTACTCAACGCATCTGCTACCTTGTTCTGGGCGCCTGATTTGGGCTTAATGATAAATGGGAATTTCTGCAGAAAACTCACCCAGCGAGCATGCATCTTCTGACTATGGAGAAACTTCTGGGCAAAGTGGTCAGTGAACAAGATAAACTCCCTCTGAATCAAATAATGCTCCCATTGCCTCAAAGCTCGAAAGACTGCATAAAACTCCTGGTTATAAGTGCTCCACTTCTGCCTGGCGTCGCTCAGTTTTTCACTAAAGAAAGCCACTAGTCGCTTCTCTTGTGAAAGTACAGCACCTACGCCTACTCCACTGGCATCACACTCCACCTGGAATATCTTGTCGAAGTCAGGTAAAGCGAGAACTGGTGCCGTGCAAAGCTTCTCCTTGATCATCGCAAAGCACTGCTCTTGTTCAGGTCCCCACAGGAATTTTCCTTTCTTCAGACACTCGGTGATAGGCGCAGTAATGGTGCTGAAGTCGCGCACAAACCTCCTATCGAAAGTAGCCAGGCCATGGAAACTGCGTACTTCCGTCACAGACTTAGGTGCAGGCCAGTTTCTGATAGCACTCACCTTCTCTTCGTCCACCTGAATCCCATCTTCACCAACAACAAAACCCAGAAACAACAGCTTATTGGTACAGAAGGTGCACTTCTTCAAGTTGATGTATAACTGGTGCTCTTGCAAGACCTGTAGCACTTGCTTCAAATGGCCTAGATGATCCTCCTTGGTTTTGCTATAAATCAGAATATCATCAAAGTAAACCACCACAAAAGATCCAGTAAAAGGACGAAGAACCTGATTCATTAGCCTTATGAAAGTACTAGGGGCGTTGGATAACCCGAAAGGCATGACCAACCACTCGTAAAGGCCATCCTTGCTCTTGAAAGTCGTCTTCCATTTATCTCCAGGTCTGATTCGGATATGATGATAACCACTCCGTAGATCTATCTTCGAAAACAACTTAGACCCTGATAACTCATCAAGCATGTACTCCAGACGAGGGATGGGAAACCTGTATTTGATCGTTATCTTGTTGATGGCTCTGCTGTCAACGCACATCCGCCACTGATTGTTCCTCTTAGGGACAAAAAGCACTAGAACTGCACATGGGCTCATACTCTCTCTAATGAACCCTTTCTTCAGTAAATCCTCAATCTGTTCCCGCAATATCTCGTTCTCCTTGGGACTCATGCGGTAATGAGGTAGGTTCGGCAAGCTGGAACCTGGAACTAAATCAATCTGATGTTGAGTATCTCGCAAAGGAGGCAAGTTGTTGGGTAGCTCATCCGAGATCAACTCCCCAAAATCTGTCAAGATTTCCTGCACCTCTTTCGGTGGTTCAGGCTCCTCTTTCATAGCGCTCAGCAAACCCTTGACCACCACTGGGCAAAACCACTCAGTTTCCCTGAAGGCTTCAGTCAAATCATGCTCATCCTACGTCATAACAAGAAAACTGGATTTCTCCTTTCCTGTTCGTCTATTAAAACCAGAATACGGGGCCATAGCTATCTTGTGCCTTTCCCAGGAGACCATCATCACATTATCTCTGCCTCTATACGTGATATCATTGTCATACTGCCAAGGTCGCCCAAGTAGGACATGACACACCTCCATATTTAGAACATCACACACTACCTCTTCCTTGTAATGCCTTCCGATGGAAATAGGCACCTTGCAAGTCTTCGTCACCTTGACCTGCGAACCCTTACTCACCCAGCCCAAAGCATAAGGCTTGGCATGCGGTTCTGTCGGCAACTCTAGGTAGTCCACCAGCTTCTGGGATACCAAGTTCTCTGTACTCCCGTTATCCACGATCAGATTACACATCTTATTCTTAATAGAACAGTGTGTTCTAAAAATATTCTTCCTTTGCCCCTCCTCCTTTGAAGACAACAGAACTCTCTACAGCACAAAATTCACCGCTTCTTCAGCTTCTTCTTCAGCGAACTCAACACCGTCATACTCGTTGTCTGCTTCCTCTTCCTCAGACTCCTCATTCAAGACTGCAGTCGTTCTCCTGGAAGGGCAAACATTTGACTTGTGACCCTGCCCTCCGCAACGGAAACACTTATCTCCCGTCGGTTTCGCGTATGGGTTGGCTGACTTCTAGTTCGCCCTCTTGTTGTTGGACGTAGCACTACTGGTTCCACCAGTTTCCTTTGCTGAGGAGTTAGAATCCTTAGCAGCAACACCCTTATCCTTATCACCAGCAACTTCAGAATTACCCTGCGGAGTGAATCTGCGAAAAGATGAGAAATTTCTGGGGGATTTCTCCATCAGTTCCGCTTTCAAGGCTAGCGTAGAGGCCTCCGTCACGGTCTAGACAGTCTGTAGACCCATCTTCTCCTGTATCGACCCCTTCAAGCCATTAATATAGCGAGTCACCTTCTGACCCTTAGTTTCTCCTAGTTCGTTGCGTTCTGAGAAACGCAGGAACTCTGCTGTATACTCAGTCACGCTCCATCTTCCCTGAACGCAATCGATATACATCTTGTACAGAATCTGCTCATAGTCTTCAAGTAAGAAACGCTCCAGCATCAACTGTTTCATTCGCCTCCATGTTCTGATTGGCGCTTTTCTCTGGTGCTTCCTCTAAACAACAAGCTTATCCCACCACACAGCAGCGGTACTCTTCAATCGAATTGCCACCATCTTTACATGCATGTTTTTTGGCACACCCATCACGTCGAAGAACCGATCAACGTCAATCTGCCAATCCAGAAACTCTTCAACTCCCATAGTTCCATAGAACAACGGGATGTCAGCCTTGACTTTGTAGTCGTTGTGATCCTGTTGATTATCGAAACCCTGATTCTCCTCCTGGATCTCTTCTTCAGAACTAGAGTCCGATTCAACATGAGCCGGCAAGCCTCCATGTGGACGCTTGGGCGGTTCGTCTCTCCTGCCTCTGTCCCTCCTATTATTGATGGCGTTCACTTGAACCGTCAAAGCCGCCACCTGAGTCGTCATCTGCGTAGTCAAAGCAGTAAGGGCCGCGGTAAAAGCCACAGTGATACCCTCGATGTCTGCTCTTGTGGCTGGTTGATCTCCCATGGCTGTTCAAGCTACGAAAAGAAACAGGAGAAATCCTGCTCTGATACCACCTGACGCATCACAAAGGGTTAGCAAGCGCTAATCCTAAAAAAGAACAAGTTCTGAAATCCGCCAGAGAAGAGAAAAACTCTCAAAATTAATTATTTTATTAAAAGATACCCTTTGTTACAACATAGAAAGTCTTTAAATAGATAATAGAAACCCTAGTACGAAAATTAGGTAAAACAGAAAAGCCCTAAATTAAAGGAAAAACTAAAGCGGCTGTAAAACAGAAAAGCTCGAAATTACGGGAAAACTAAAACGACTGTTTTGAGGCCCAAGACGAGCTCAAAACGGTTCTGGACAATTTAATAATAGACAATCTGACACCGGACGATCGTTTTCCGCATTTTCGGCTGCTTTTGTCCGCAAAGTCGTTTCTTCCTCGATTCTGGCCTTGAACCCTCCTACATCACTCACCAACAAAACATAAGTGGTCAATGCAACATTATACTATACTCAATTTAAAACAAGTTAAATAAGTAATTAGTAACTTGCATTTTAGTAGTTAATAAATTACTCTGAGTGATTAATGAGATACATTTGTATTTGCGGGTAAAAAAATTCCTATATTTTTTGTGAATACATGTTAGTTGATGAATATGCATGACTAATCAGATTGATGATTTGAATTTGTGATTATGCATATGAAATGATGATTTGATGTTGATGATAACTATGATGATGAAAGTTTGATGTTAGAGACTACCTGACCCATATTAATGATAGTTTTTCGTCAATAAGAAATGGCTTAGGAAGATGAGAGGAGGACGATAGACACGAGAGTTATAACCCCAAATTGATTACATATTGTGTTGTATTTATGATGTTAGGAGGGATAAGTAATTCAGTGATGTCGGAAAATACAATATGTTAGCCTTGGGGGTGACAATCATGTGTGATCTCGAGGTATTCATGTGGGAGATTTCTGTGTGGCTTGAGAGTAATTTTCTAATGTCAAAAGTTGTCATGCAACACATCAATAAACTGACTATACACCAAATAGTCACCCAATTAGTTTTTGATGTTGAGATAGCCTACGAAGGACTTGAATGTGTCTCCTTGTTGACATAATATCATATTTCTTCCAAATACTTTAGAGTATTAAGGTACCATGTTATAGAAAGTAGGTTAGTTACATTGCATTATTGTATATTTGTGATTTATTGATTTGAGTAGTGTAATATGAATGAATTCATAATTGATTATTTGTGTTGATCATCGCGTACAGGTGAATATATGTGATTGTGTTGTAAATTGTAATTACTCTATTTGATATAATCTCTCTTGTGCAAATTATAATTTCATGCTCTATACTTTAACATGATTCGATTACTCACAATGTATTGTTTGTGTTGCACTGCTAGGCATAGATGTTCAACATATTACAAATAGAAAGTAATTTCTATATGATGTCATTGTGTTCATTAAGAACCTATTGTTGGAGTTATAATGTCAGCAACGCTCATAACATGTCAGTGTATAAGTACCACACGAGCATTTTTTTGACAAAATGTTTTTTTAAAAAAATAATAATCTTGATGTACACATTTTGAGACTTAAAGGACCTCACTAAAAGATTAAACTTAATTTAAAGAGTCACGTGTAAGATTTTATGTTACAAAAACTATTTTTTATCAATAAAATAAATAAACTCAATTACTACAAATCTTCATGAGAAAAAAAAATCGAAGGCCTGCGGATGAGACTGTGCTTCCTAAGTTTGTGGTACTGACCTACTGGGCTTAAATCGACGACCCATCGCACCTATTAGATATAAAAAATCAAAGTTTTAGATTTATGATAGAGTTATCTCTACCATTTGTCCCCTAAAAAAACTCTACTATTTGTTAAGAAAATTGATTTGTATGTCTTTCTAAAAGATGAGTGCAACATATGTCTCATTCTTATCAAACTCGTTATTCATTTTTTTGAAATGGCAAATGTTTATTTTAATATTTAATAGCAATAGTTATTATTAGGATTCTTGAATTCAATTATCAATAAAAGATAAATGAAAGTAAAATGGAATAATATTTATAATTTATAAAATGTTATTTACATAGACGGTTAGATATACGTATATAATCAATTAGATAAATATAGATGTATATAACAGCAACAGTTATATAGACGTATATAATTAATTAGATAAACAACTAACTAGTGTAAAATAAATAATTAATTGATCAACTAAGATAGATATAATATCTCCCTCAAGTTAAAACGTGTTTACTACATATCTAACTTAGAAAATCTCAAAAAAGATATGCTGAAAAGTACATCGGCTAGAAATTATTTGTAATGCCGAAAATTCATCGGCTTAAAGAATTTAAAATGCCGAAAATTCATCGACTAAAAAAGTTTTAAACTAAAAAAATTCATTGACTTAAGAATATGAATTTGTACTTGACTATACGTATTGTGAATAGAAACTAATACAAACAATTAGACTTTTTGTTTTTGAAGAAGAATATCACAATTTTTTTAGGAAATTCTTCTTTGTTTGGAACAAGAAAGATCAAATGTAGTCTTTTTTATCATGATCTTTATCGTTGATCTTTCTTGTTTTTTTTTTTTTTGCTTAATTGCAGTTTTAGTCCTTCTATTTTTACTGATTCACGAAATTAGTCTTCCTATTTTAAAAGTTGACAGTTTTGATCTCTCTCTGATTTTTTAACTAAAAATAATGACGTGAGATGCTTTAAATAATGTGACATATAATACGATGATGTAGAATTATTAACACTCATGATATTGGAATAAAACGTCGTAAAAACTTAGCTTTCAACTTTGGAAATTTTTCATATTTTCAATTTAATTAATGATTTATGAATAATTAATGCATTTAGATGGTTCTATATCATAGAATTGTATGTTACATTATTTAAAATATATCAAATCGTCATTTTTTTAGTTTAAAAATCTAAGAGAGTTGACAAAATTGTCCACTTTTAAAATAGATAGATCAATTTCATGAATTGGTAATAATGGTGGAACCAAAACTACAATTAAGCCTTTTTTTTTTTCGAATCCTTCGTCCAAAATATATTTTTTTAACTATCCGAGTGCAACTTATGATCATGAGACGAAAATTTCCTTGTAATCTTGTACAACATGTTTACTACACTTCTTCATGATCTTCATGAGTTTCTTGAATCCAATAAGTTTTTTCTTCTCCTAACCTTGTGTGTACTTTTATTATCCCCACCTTGCGTGTAGTTTTCGTATATTTTTATTGTTGAACTTTATGGTTTTCAAATAACATTAATCAATTATCCTATTTCTTTATTGTTAAAAACGACGAAGATTTGCATTTGATCCAAGAAAAAAATTGTGTGCCTACATTGATGTTTGATGCTTCAAGTTTCTCTATGTTGGAACTAGAAACATAATTGTAAGATGAACATGAGTGTCTTAAAGATGAAAATCAACCAAACAAAAAATCGAAAAATTTAGAATCTTGATAGGAAACTTTAAGATTCAAAGTGAAAATAGAATAATAGAAATAATTCAACGAAGTTTTGATGAAAATTTTCTCAAGAAAAATATGAGAAAGAATATAGCAGAATAATTGTTCTCAGATACCATATTACAATTCTTGATTTAAGCTATTGATAAAAGATAAATGAAAGTAAAATTGAATGATATTAAAAATTGAGATAATGTTATTTACATAAAAGATTGCAAAGACTTATATAGTTAATTAGATAAACGATTAACTAGTATAAAATAAATAACTAATTAGTGTAATTGACTAACCAACTAAAATATATCCAATGGTTATTAGGTGTATTTTTTTAACTCTTTTTTTTTTAATTTGTGTTTATTTCTTTCCAAATGAAATATAAATAGAGAAACAAGAAAAAGAGAATATCCAACTCGTTAATTTTATTAGAAGAGGGAGTTGAACTATAACATCTTTATCACTTTAACTCTTAGATTTTCTCTCAAATCACTAAACTACTTTATGACTCCTAATTTCTATTCACCTTATCTCATGTAAACACATGTCTATGAAACCTCAAATTCTTACTTATTAATGGATGTTACTTTTAATGATATCACATTGGGTGTTAAGAATAGGATTTATGGATAGTAGCATCTACAAGGATACTCCTATGTTTATTGTCTATTTTTTTATTGTTCTAAAGTACAATTGTTCATGAGATGTCACTTTAGTGATAATAATTTATCATTGTAATTTTAAAGGATATAATTCAAATCTCGTATAAGACAATTGTAAAATAATCATTAATATATATGTTATTAATAATAGTTTCATTTTTCTTAATTTTTTTAAATATAATAAATTAATTCAATATGCATGTAAATATAAAATTATTTGTTATAATAATTGTGTGCATATTCAATCGCTTGTGCAGTGGACGAGAGTAAGGATTTTAATCGAAGTGAAATTTATAGAATTTTTATGAAACCGTATGATTGTAGTTACACCAAAAGACAGAGATAGAGGGTTATATGTTATGGATAAAAAGTCACACCCTTTAATTATACATTATTATAAATTAAAAAAGTAATGCCATATTCAATGGGGGAAGTAGTTTGACTTTAGTATATGGTGGTGTCTCGTATTAAGAATGTATTATGGGGTTGATTTTAGCATAATAAAGGAAGCAATATTAGATTAAATTTGTTGGATTGATGATCCAAACTTGTAGATTGTCTCAACATGGTGTAATCGTTCTACAATTGTAATAGTTGGAATATCTTATAATCCTATTATAAAAAAATCCACAACACTAATTAAACTCATTTCTTCGTAATTTTTATTTTATATTTGTTTGGCAATGATATTATTTTATATTTTGAATAAACATTTTTAATCTAACTCCAAACTTATGTTATTGGGCCTAATTTCTATGATACATTTTGAGTAATACTATTTTTAGTGGGTCTTACACTATGTACCTAGCCCACTTTATTTTTATTTGCAAAAATGTTTTGGGGCTAGGGGTACTTGGTTATGTAGGCCAATCTTTTTTAATTCGTTAAGTTTCAACAAAAAGACTTTATGGTTTTAATAGTGCTTTATGGTTTATTCCTATTCCTATTGGAGCTTAGTTTGATTCTACATTTTATAATAACATGAATCATAGTATCACCAATAAATCGGTCGGGACAAAGTAAGCAATTTCAAATATCAAATTTTCAAGCACCTAAGTTTGAGTTGTTGAGTCAGAGTCACTATCAAATGGCCTCCAGTATAACACATCATACTTATGAATACTTTATTTCAGTAGTGTAATTTTTACATACCTTTAAACAATCCTCACTTTTGTACTGTCAATTGAACTCAATTTTATTTCAAATTAAAATATCAATCTATTTAAATTAATATAATAAAATATATTCAATATTAAATTTAATAATTATTTTAATTATAATTAATAAATTAAAAATAATGAAAAATACATAATTGCAAGTTAATTTTTTCTCTCTGTGTGACCTTATGCATTGTGAAGAAAACAATAAGTTGTGGAAACATCAACCCTGTGATACATTTCATTTTCGTGTAAAAATCAACCCTGTGATACAAAAGGAACTAAATGTCAATTTTCAAAGCTAGCAAAGCAAGGAGTAACAATTTATTGAGCAAATAAATAAAGCATCCATTTCAAATTAATAAATACATTACAACAATATTTAAATACACATTATGTTGTCTCTCTATAATATATATCATTAAAGATATACTTCACATAAAATTGAAATATAATAAATATTATCAAATCAAGAAGGTGCGAAAGAGAGTTTGAAATTTTTCCATTTCCTTAGGAGGAAGAGCCACTATAATATTTACCCCATCATCACCACCATGAACTTCATGAAAAGGAGGAAATAATAGTATAATATCCTTCCTATGATACACAATAGGACAACAATATTTAGGTTTCCCCCATGGATACTCCACCTCTTCAAAACCTAATCTCCACCAAGAAGACACCAAAACCTCCCCATTTGGAAAACCATCATACAACTCTCCCCAATCAATAATAGACCTTGCATACTCATCATTCATTCTTTTAGACCCCTCAATCACCATCTCCACCAATCTTGAGAATTTACCTTTCTCTAATTCCTCGCATTTCGCTGTGGCGTAAGCCGTTAAAACCGCATTCCCAACGTACGATTTTGGCAACGGAGGATTCAATCTCGAACGTATGTCAACGGCATATAGTATAGTTGATGACCTATCAGGATCGGACGGTCCAGATAATGCCTTGCATCTCCATAGAAGTGCGGCTACGACATTAAAACTGGTGACACGTGCGGTGCTACTACTATCCTTTGCCTTTTCCTTTAGGTTTTTTATATTATTAGAGGATAGTCTAAAGATCTTGAAGTCAAGTTCTTCTGAGGAGGTTTCAAAAACACCAGATTCAATACCTGAAGGTAGATTATTGAGCTTGATCATCTCAGGATGAGGGAAGTTGACACGTGGAGGGGATCGTGCGGCTAAGAAGTGTCTTTCATTGAAAGGTGTCACAGCCAGTTGTTTTTTAGCAGCCAATGAAGCAAGGTTGTCTAAGAATGTTTTGAAGCTAAGTCCATCAAAGGTTGCATGACTGGTTGTGATTCCAATTGTGAAACCACCACACTTGAAGGATGTTAGCTGTCATTGTCAACCAAATTAATGCAACATACTTAACTCATCTCCACGTAATAATAAACCAAAGTTTATTTATTTGTCACTTAATTAAACTACTTATCTATTATAATATTTTTATTAGTATTAATTTTTATTATTCTTTTTTTTTAATTTATTTTTTATTTGTTATACTTTTTTATGATAAAAAAATATGTATTTTAATTTTAAAACCAATATATGTGGACATTTAGTACCTAATTTTACTACTCTTTCATATTCCAAATCAATTATATAGATACCTTAGCAATGAACTCTACATAGATAAGAGCAATTGAATTTTTTTTTTCTTTAGTATTTTGCTACATTGATTTCATTTGTTTTTTTCTTATAAATTTGTGATCAAGGAGAGTAAATATTCAAAGTTTTCTATCTAATAATTGTTTAAATAATTCTATATAAAAATAAATTATGAGTAAAAAAATAAATTAAGCATAATAATATAATATACAAATATGATTGTCTGCGTAGAGGCATATTAATATGCAAATAAAAAACTATTAGGAGTTGAATTTTTAATTACATTAATTTTTCATGTATATATTATTTAACAATCAGGAATAGACATTTATTGTAAATTGTATTATCCAATTCTTCTTCAAAGTTATTTTTAACTCAAGCAAGATAAATGAAAAATAAAAATAGATCATACATTTTTAAAAAAATATTATTCTAGATTTTTATCTTAAATATCTTTCATTTATATTTTTTATAAATATTACATCTATTATTTAAATTTCAAAGTAAAAACATTTAAAATTTAAAGAGACGAACTTCTTCTACAACAATTAATTATTATTAACAATGATAGAATATTAGAATTAAAATTTAGCATATAATCATGAATATGTTGGACATCAAAATATTAATATTTAAAAAAAACTGATGAAATTTTTATTTGAAATATGTTCTAAAAAATTTCATAGATATTACATATATAATTTATTTTCAAAATTCACTTATAGTCGTGCATAACGGATTAACACACTAGTTATAATTAAATTAAACTTTGAATCTATTTTTGATATAATTGATGATTCATATGTATTTTCACCCAAAAAATAAATAATAATAATAACAACATATATTACTTCCTCTAGATTCAGGGGTGTTCACATCCAAACAAACTTAAAAATAAATCGCAAAATGATTAAAAAAATTAAAATCTGCATAAAACTGAATACTTTTGAATATTTTTGGATGTTCTTTTATGAAAACACTACATATTGAATTTCAAATTTATTTTTCAAAACCAAACAAAACTCCAAAAATAAATTTTCATACTTATTTATTTGTTATTAGTATGATATATATATATATATATATATATATTATTTGTTGGTTTTAAATTTTTTCATAATAATACTTATTAGTTTGATTTGATCTATTTTGTTGTTATTTAACATATTTTAAATATAATCGATCGCTGTTATTCTATAATGTTAAATATAAGTATATTATATGTTATATTTTGTATCAAACCTACTATTTTTATTGTGTTTTTATAATATTAATATATTGTTTAACAATTGTAATTTAGATAATCAAAAAGCGATTCAAAGTAAACCGCTTAAAATTGGATCTAATCATTTCAGATTTTTAAAAAAAATTGTCATATAAACTGAATCAAACTATATGTAATTTTATCTACAGATAAAATGAATTTTTGCCTCTAAATTGATCCAAAATGTACCAAATACCCCTAAACATTCATTTCATTCTCAAAATATCATTTAAATAATTTAAATTTTATTCTCATAACATAAGTTACCATGGAAAATTAAATGAAAGTAAATGGTAGTTTGGATAATGCAGTTGGTTTTTTTTATTATATCATGAAAGTTAAATAAGATTTCCATTAATTTAAATTAGTATTTAATTAATTATTTTTGTTTGTATGCTAATAAGTAATAGAAGAATAATAAAGATTGTCTCTGGATTAAGCAATCAAAAGAAATAAATTTGTATTAAAAAATGCTGTATTTATTACTACGATGAGTGTTTAACTTTGATTTTCAAGGCAAAATTTTACTTGATAGGTTCTTTAACCAATGTGGTAAATAATCATTAGCAAAATTTTAAGCAATATAATTAATACACTCTAAAAGAATTTTTAATTTTAAATATAAAAGAAAATAAATTAATAAAAATAAATATATTTAATCTAAATTTTTAAAATAAATATATTAACTTTTGTTTTTTCTTTTATTTTCAACACTAAAGGACATAGAAAGGACCCAACTAATTTTTTTTCACAATTGAATGCGGAAAATGAAATTTGGTACTATTAGAGAAAAGGATCTTAAAATAGAGTTAATTATTAAAGGAAGAGTAGACAGATGTCTCTTTAATGTGTGCTGGAACCGTGTGGAGTCCCGTAAAGGCAAAAATATTCTAGAGTTCTAGAGTTCATGCTTTTTTCACTGGCAGCAGTTTCTACTTTACATGAGTTCTAGAGTTCTCGTAAAGGCAAAAATTGTTTCTGCTTTTTTCACTGGCAGCAGTTTTATGTAGAGTTCTAGAGTTCCCGTAAAGGCAAAAACTGGATGAGTACATGCTTTTTTCACTGGCAGCAGTTTCTACTTTCTAGAGTTCAATCTTTCACCTTAGTACTATAACTTTTTGCAGATAAAATTAATTAATGTTAAATCTATGTCATATATTTTAAAAATATTAATAAATATACATATAGAACTAAAATAATAATAAATAAATAAAGTTAAGAAAAATAGATAGATCCTAACTACAACCTCTGACAAGCATTTTGTTTTTGAAAGAAAAAAAAGGATTAAACGGTACTTTTAATTATCATCTATCTTTATTTTTTGAATTGGGTCTTTAGTTTTTTATTAAGCAAAGTGAATTTTTTTTTATGTAGAGATCCTTTTCAGCAACTGTCGGGACAATTTGTTTCAAAGAGAAAATTTTTAGTGAAACGCTCATTTTATCTCTAAATTTTTTGAAATTCTATCATAATTTAATTTTTGAATGGTGAAACTGAGTGAAATATATTATTTATGTATTTTATTTAACATCTTGTTAGTAAAGATAAGGAAATGATGACCAATTAATGAAATTTTATCACTAAATTTAATGATTTTTGTAACTTTTGCACTATGTAATTGTTATAAATCATCCAAATTTAAATTTTTCAACATCTCAATTGTTACCATAACCAAGGTGTGGATGGACAAATTGAACGACAAATGATTAAATTATAACAATTATAATATTTTGATATTTTTAACCCATACAATTAAAATCTTAAAATTATTGAATTTAAGTATAAATAAAATTCTACGTTAACAAAAAATAAATTAAATATTAAATATTACAATTTTAATATCTAAATGTTTTAAGTAAAAATATAATGTTAAAAGTCTCTTACTATCCAACAACATTTAATATATTGTTATTCCCATTTCCATACTTCCCAACCGAAATTGCAAAATCATAGTATTTAAGAAATTAAAATTACCAATAAATCTAAAATAAAATATGCCATAGTTGTCCTAATGTCATGATCCATACATGCAAAAAGCTGTGAACAAATACAAGCTAGAACCAAAAAGGGTTATGAAAATCTCAAAGAACGTTGATAATGTGGCTCTACTATTTCCTCCAATCCTAAATATAAGATATTGCCTATATATGGTAAGTTTGTTTAAAATTTTAAAAAAGTGATTTTGAATTTATATTTTTAAAAATGATGTTTATAAAAATTCATATAAAAATAGTAAAAGTAATAAAAAAAATAATAATTTTGACATTTAATAATTTAAATATCTATCGTTAGAGATTTTAACATAATAAAAATCATTTTTTTTTAAAATGTATCTTTCAAAATGATTTTTATGAATAGTTTAATTTTTTTATTTTTTGAAATTTCACGGTTCAAAAAAAATTATAGAAAATAGATAAAATATTTAAAATTATATTTTAAGATAAATTATTTAAACTAATTTTTCGTATGAAGCTTTGTTTTTAAAAAAAATGTTAAACAAAAAGATAAAATAGTATAACTTTTTTTTAAAATATTAAACAAACAAATCTATAATATATTCAACAAAAGCTGATATATTTGATTCAAATTACATCAATTTTTATTGATTCAAATGTCTCTTATATTTAAGAACGGAGATAATGTTTCTATGGACCTTTAAAAAATTGATGATTTAATTAAATTGGTTAAAATGAAAATATTTGTACCTGGAAAACACAAAGTGGAAGATCACCTAGCTTAAGGAAATCTTTAGTCTTATGAACAAATTGTTCAAAAGCTGGATTAGGATAAGTCAAGTCTCCAATTTGATCCAATTTGTAATCACTAGAAGCCACTACAAAGCCAGCACCTTCTGCATTGCAATCTATCTCCAACCTATTGGTTTCAGAATTCATCTTTAATCTTCCAGCAAGGAAATCATAAACCACTAGAACATCTTCTAGAGCTTTCTTTAACTTCTCTACCACAATTTGAGGAGGAAAATCTTTGTTTGCTTCGAAGAAATGAACTGTTTCGACATTGAAATTGAGGACTTTGTCTATGTTTGATAAGAACAAGGAGTGTTTCTCTGTTTGTTTTGATGGAAAAATCATTGAAGTTTTGTGAATTGTCACCTTCAAGTCTTGAAGAAGTGATGGAGTTTCTTGGCAAGTGGTTCCCATTTTTTTTTATAAAAAAAAAAAAGATAGGAATGAACAAATATAGTGAGTGTGTGTTTGTTGAGGCCTTGATCTTTATATATATAGTGGGTTTTTTTTTTTTGATAAAAATATATAGTTGGTGTGATATTCATAGGAAGCATGCACCCTGTTTCATATGCCATACCACACTATTATAAAGTGTTATGAGCCTTGGAATGGTTGAGGTTGTGACACGAATTCATATGTCGAAAATGAGTAAAATAAAACAATGATTTCTTTTTATGTAAATTTGGCAGTGCCTAACTGCATAAATTAATTTCTTCAAAGATTTTGAGCACATTTACAAATTGTCTCTCTCAAGTAATAAAATTTTGTAATTGGGAAATAGGAATGGGACACATTGATCAAATATTAATGTATGTTTGGATGAATTGTGAATTTCTTGAAGTTTAAAATTGTAGCCTCTATCAATATTATAGTTGATTCATCGTAATTTTATTATAAATAATATTAACAATATTATTATAAATAATAGTAGTAATATATTTTTTAACATATTTTTTATTGATTAAAATTTATATAGATTCAATAAATTTAAATAAAATTCATATAATTTAATAGAATATATGTAAATTTTAATTAATAAAAAAATATGTATTTAAATATATACTAAAAAAAATGTATTGATAACCCAACCCTCTTCTTTAATTTTGTTTCTGCGTGAATTCAAATCAAATACACTTTTTAGACATAAGTAGTTTACTACTGGATCGTACAATATTGTTGGACCGTTGGACTAATATATTTGGATGAATTGTTAGGGGGCGAAACACAGATAGTGGGCATACAAAGCAAGTAGCCCCTTAAATTTGTAACAGATATGTCAGTATTTGAAAAGCATGTCGAACATTTTCCGGGACCCAATATAGCATAGTACTGTGAATTATATATATATATATATATATATATATATATATATATATATATATATATAATATACTCTCTTTTTTCAAAAAAATCAACTATTTGATCCCACGTTCAAAAATATATATCAAAATCTCTATTTTTTTTCATCTTTAAGAACTTGCATTTTTAGGATGCTACTATAAATGGTAATTGGTAGAGTTTTGGTAAGTAACATAGTATATCTCTCCATACTCGAAGTTAAAAAAAAAATATTCATATATGTGCTGTACACTCGTGGTATCAATTTTAATACTCATACATTTGTCCTTTGAGTAATTAAGTGTTTGGACGTATACCCATTATCTACACTTTAACAAAAATATATTGATAAATAATCTTAAATTTAAATTTAAAAATTTTCAAATATCTTAAATTCAAATTATAAAGTATTATAAACTAAAATATTTTCTAACTCAAAACATCCCAAAACATATCAAATGATTTCACATTACTACGATAAAACATCAAAACATCGTCAGAAATAATATTTAATGAAGTTGCAAGTCACTGGGCAGTATTTTCTGATATATGTAAAAAAATTGATATGGTATTATATTAGTTATTTATAATTATAAAGTCGCGATTAATAACAAAAAAAACTTCTAAATATAAAATCACAATTATTTACCTTCACTAGAATCAGATTTTTTAACACTTTGCTAACTTTATCTTCCGATTCTAAATATTGTAGTGGTCAAATGATACCAATAGTTGCTAAAATAAGAGAGAAGTGAGACATATGTATATTTAGAAAAATCATGTATTTAAAAAATATTTTTTCAAACAAACATGTTTTCTTCAAAATCATTTTTATGTCCTTTATGGTAGTTTTGTAGTTTAAAAAAATCATTTTTATAAAATTGTATACAAACATGTTAAAAATTATTTTACAAAAAAAATCATTTTTTAATAGTAAACAAACGGGAGTTAAAAAATCATTTTTAAAAAATATCTAAAAAATAATCTCTAAATTATTTAAAACAACAAAAATTATTTTTATTTAAACTCGAATAAACGCACATAATAATAATAATAATGATAATAATAATACATAAGTGCTGGTGCGGCGTACCCATACCCGCACCCATATCCGTTTAATTTTATGGGTAATTATTCATGTCTAATATGCGGGTTTTTACCCTACCCATTTACGGGTTTTTTTGCGGGTACTCAGTATGGATCTAATTGTTATCTTTAGATGCTACTGCGAATAATTTTTGTTTCAGTAAGAGGTCACATTGCCGATGATGACATACTACTTTTTTATTTTATTTTTTTAAAATTTTACAAAAGAATAATTGTTAATTTAGTAAATAAAAATAATGAAAATATTTTAAAAAACAAAATAATATTAATAAAATAAAATAAAATACAATCTAATAGAAAAAAACATCAAATTTAGTGTGTTGTTGATTAGATGTGTCAAAACAAATAACGTGGTCCTAATATTTTGCAGATAAAATAGCAACACAATTTTATTTTATTAACAACACCCTCCAAGTTTTCCTCTGATCTAATAAATAAAAAAGTATAATAATAAAAATAAAATATTGTTAATTTAATAAATAAAAAATAATAAAAATATTTTTAAAAAATTAAAATAATATTAATAAAATGTAAAAAAATACATTTTATAGAAGAAAAAAATACATCAAACTTAGTGCGATTAATAGATGTGCCAAAACAAATAATGTGTGTCTCTAATATTTTGCAGATAAAATAGCAACACAATTTTATTTTGCTAGCAACTTCTTCCTATTATATAGAAAAAAATAGGAGAGAGTTGTTGACAAAAATCAAATTGTGTTGCTATTTTATCTGCAAAATATCAGGGACACTTTGTTTGTTTTGGCACATTTACTCAATCGCATTAAGTTTGATGTATTTTATTTTATTTTATTAATATTAATTTATTTTTTAAAATATTTTTATTTATTAAATTAACAATTATTTTTTTGTAAAATAAAATAAAACGTAGTACATGATCGAATTCCCAGGATGCGACCTCTTATTGAAGAAAACAAATTATTCGGTTGAATATTAAACATGCGACTTTCTGGAAGTACAAATAGAGTATTTTGAGATATATTTTTCAATGTGGTATAATGGTTAGTTTTTTTGAAAAAGAGGATATATATATATATATAAAATCCCAGCAATGTAGTGTGATCCCAAAATATAAATAAGAGTGATAACAAATATCCCAAAAACATATAAAAAAAAAGTGATATTTTTATTTAAAAAAAAAATTCTTTCTTTTTTTAATAAATATTTTTAATGTACTTTTTAGCACAAATATTTAAATAAAAATAAATTAAAGAGAATTGATTTATTTGCTCTCTCACTATTATAAACAAAAAATGTTTTAAATTTTGGTTACTATTATAAGCAAAAATTAATTATTTTTTAATTATTCTAATACATCTTTCACTTAATTCAAATATTTAATATTGATAATTGAATATTTGACAATTAAAACGAATAATTTAGTAAATTTAATTTATATTTTATATAAAATTTAAAAAATTAATTACACTTAACTACATTTATTAATATCAAAGAAAATAATTTTTTTATAATAGTAACTAAATGAAATATCTAATTCAAATTTTAAATAAAATATATTAATTTTATTTATATATTGAAACGGCCGTTAAAAAAATATAGCATTACTGTGCAGACCAATATAGTTGTGTTAGTTAAAAAAAGTGGTTGCAGTACAAAAGCAACCAAAAAATAAACAAGAAAAGTTGGTTGATAAATTATGCATTTAGAAGATTAAGGCTAAAACTCTTTTGTTGGGAACAAATCAAAAGTGTGGATATCCTGCTTGCTAAACTAAACTACGAGTACGTTGGATGCCTTGAATCATCTCCTTTAATTTTCTTATTAAAATATCAGTTGCTTCTATAGTGGGCCACTCTATGGTTGATCTATAAAACACAAGTAAAAATAATATAAATTTGAGTTATTTGATTAATCTTAACTGTCCAACAGGAGTTAGTTAAGTAATAAGATCATAATTTTATATTCTTAAATAATAAAATTTAAATTTCAATTGAGACAATGATCACTAATATCACTTATGTTATATATACATAGAGATATCATGAATTACAATCACAATATCAATCCCTCACTCCCTCTTTCTTTTTTACATCCTCTCAGTCAAAGAATTTGTTTGAGCTGAAAATTAAAGAATTAGAGGACTCGAGTTTAAATTTAGAGCAGGAAAAATATTTACATAATAATTAATTATTAACTTTGGTTGAAGTCTTTTTTAGTTGAATTATTAACAACTAATTTTTAAAGAACATTCTAAATTATGAAGTGTACAAAAACAATTTAAAAATTGTAAAAAATAAAATCAAAATAAATATAATTCAATGAAATCATTAATATGGAAATTATCATTCACATATTCATGATTCATGTCTAAAAAAACTAGGATAAGTCAACTAAACAATCATAATAAAAAGTTAATGAGTACACCAATTAACAAATTATTAGAAATATCATGCTAAAATCATGAAGCTATGAGTCAAATATAAGAGAAAACTAAAAAAAAAAGTAAAAAAATGAATTTTATTTTGACACAACGAGTCAATCTGTTTCACTTTGTCACCACTCCAATTTTTAACAAGATAAATGTTACGAATCACCTAGTTGTAACTCTCTTCAAATTATAACTTATCCCATAAAAAAAGATAGTCTAAACATATTAATCTATATAACACCACAAAATAGATATCTAAGAATGCATTATTCAATGCATAACAACTCCTAAACTCTTGTTAGTTGTGTATTTTTCCTTAGTCCTTAATCACTGTAGAATGCTACTTAATGTTAGATTTCAAATTCACTTTCGTGATCATGTTTGACAAAAGTTATGTAAGAGTCTTTTTTTTTAAAACTCTTTTACTGTCCAGTTTTTGTGTGTCTATCTTTTCAATTTCACATTTCATTCAATTTTTTTTTTACAATTTTATTATTTTTTATTTAATTAAATAATTGAATTTTTAAAATATCTATACATTTATATAAAAGAATACTTAGTTTTTGTGTAATTTTTTTGTTTTATCATTTATTTACAATTATATATTTTTATCAATCAATTAACTAAACCTTTTTTGTAAATATCATTAAAGTTTTATAATAAAAGACAAAGTGGTATGAAATATAAACTTTTTAAAAACACTCACTAAAGATTAATTTTACCTTTTATTATTTTAATTATCTAAAAAAAAATTAATTCTACATTTTACTTTTACTTTTGTAGAAGCGTTCTTAAAGCTCGTTACTATAGAACTTAGAAGAGTACCGTACTGTACTAGTAAACAATTATTTAATACTATCCATTAATTACAAATTTACAATCCCTCCACATGCGCACATGCTCAATCTTTTCTATTTTATTGATTTTGAATTTAAACTTACACGACCGTTGCCTAACTAATTATCCGGCTTTAACTAAAACAGTTAGCCATTCAAATCCATAATTTACTAGCCGATCTTGCTGAAAGAGAAATATGAAAACGAAACAATTGCTTTGTCATGTCACGAGTTTATGAATCGTACAGATGTGAAGTTCTTAAAGTATTTAATTTGCTTTTATTTTTACCGGCAACTACTTATTTCACCCATATACCAATACTAGGTAATTAAGCAATACTCATTAATTAAGAGTGTGAATAGATCAAATATATTTAAAAGTTTTATTTGCATTCAAATATTTAAATAATATATTTTTTATTTTTTAAATAAATTAAACTAAATTTTCATATATAAAAAAATTAATAAAATAATAAATATAAGAAAAACTAATAAAATTATAATTAAATATAATAAAATTATAATTAGTAAGTCTGCAATAATTTTTTAAAAAAATAAAAAAATAAAAAAATAAAATAAACTCATAATTAACAAACTTTAAAAAATCTTTTAAAACGCTACAAATAAAATAAAATTAATAATAAATAAAGACATTGACATCCTCTAAATCGATCTAATAGACTTTTTTATAATAAATCGAACTAAATTTTTATTAACCATGTCAAATAATAAATAAATCAGACAGCAGATCTTTGACCCACTAACTTATTCCTACCTATAAATGGCCTAGTCTATTGCTACTCTTATTAGTACGTCCATCGACTTTTAACCCACTACTAGTCGTTGATTATTTTACCACAAAGTTTGAGTATCTGCGTGCCCAATAATTAATTAAGGAATAAAGTTCCAGTGTGACAATTGATATTGATTGTTATGAGACTATGCCGCGTACTTAATATTTGCACCACACAGTCACACACCATTCATTCCACATGCACGTGTCACGCTGCGATTCTTTAGGGTCTCTTTGAAAGTTAGAGGGAGTGGAGAATTTTTAAGGGAAAAAAAGCAAGAGGAAGAAGGAAGGAGGGAGTACTCTAGTTTGGGGTGGATGAGGATTTTGAATGCTTTAGATAACTTTTTAAGGTCTATGATATTTCGTTTATTTTAACTTTAACACAGAAATAATTAATTTAAAAATATATATAATTTATTTACCTTTATTTCTTATTTTTTTATTTATCATCTTTTTTTTTTGAATTTTCAATAATTTACTACACTTAATTTCAAATATTCTCACAATTTAAAACTATTCACATTCTTTCCCACTAAAAACCTAAAAGTGCATGGAAAATTTGCACCGCATCTATTTGCAAGATTCATGTGTTTTTAATTATTAGTCACTATGATGTATTCCTTTTATTATTTATGTCAATTAATTAAATGAGTTAGCTATTTTTAATGTAGCATATTTAATAATGGGATTACGATTTTATTCTTTGAAAGCATAAGACGATATAATTGTGATATTTGACTCAAAAAAAATTCAAAATTAATTATTGAATCATCAAAATATCATTTAGTTTAGTCTAAAATTATATCTTTCATGGACTATTTTGATAATTTGAATTTTTTATAAGTGAGAGACTAAAATGAAAACTGTCTTATATTTTTATAGATTAAAATGGTGATTTACCTCTCGCTAAATATATTTTTATAGTAGTTTTTGTAAGGGTATAAATAGAAAATCAATTGTATCTTAATTTTTTTAAAAAGATCCAGGTTTTGGGACAAAACAAAAATGCTAAAAGGACCAAACATAAAATACAAAAAGAATATAAGTATTCCCTTATATTTTCTTACAAAATAAATCTCTCAAATAAGTTTAAAGTTAAAATATTTCTCTCTCCAAAATCCTCACCTCCCTTCCAAACTCTCAAAGAGTGGCAAAGGTAGAATTAATTTTACAAATGGATCAAATATAAAGAAAAAAATAAAATCTATTCTAAAAGTTAATGCATTGAACTTATATGTTCAACACATAATTTCATAGTAATATTTTTTATATTAAATACAAACTAAAGTTGAGTAGAGGAAATAAAAATTACAACAGTTTTTTATAAAAAAATATTATGTTCGACGACACTTCAAATAATCAAATTTATTTATAATTAATATTATACTAAATAGAGTAAAAATGTCTTGAAATATGCAAACAATTAGTTATTTGCAGAAAACTTAATTTCATTTTGTTTATGGGTTTTGTCTTAATATTTTTTTATTATTGACAAAACAACCTCTTTTCTCCGTAATTGCGATAGAGAATAAAAGAGTCAAAACAAGATAGATAAATTTAACAATCGAGTGGTTAATTTTAATTATCTTATTTTTACTAAGCTAAACATATATTATTAAAATTATTAAATATAAAATTATACCAACTTACTAAAAAAAATTAAGATAACCAAAACTACTTTGTTGATATACCTAACTTCGGTCCTACTCCCAAATAGGCCCGTAGTTTTTTTTTTAAACTCTGTTTGATAAAAACTAACGGGTGGAGGATAAATAAGCTGATAGTGGTTACAGTAGTAACCAACTATAATTTATAATAAACTCGTACTATAATTAAAGTAGAGTTGTTTTGATAATATTTTTTGTCCCAAAGTTGTATCAATTTTTTGTGGAAGTTATAGTATTTTTTTATATACTACTACAATTGAAAAACGCTCTTCAAAGTTTTTAGGTGGCATGGGTGGAGAGCTCTTCAAAGTTGTTAGGTGGCATGGGTAGAGAGAAGGGTATGTGGCCGGATCTTGATTGCTTACCTTTAAAGGGGGAAAGGTACCATGCATTTGTTTTTATCTCCCTCATAAATTACTCACTCTTTCATCTTATTTACTATCATTTATCTCTCTCATTAATTACTAATTTTTTTTTTATCTAATTTATCATTTATCCCTTTTTTTTTTTCAAATAAAATATACTAAAATCACCATGACATTTCCATCACAAAGGTAGGCAATCCATTTTTGTGGGTCGTTGGTCATACTCATACCTTCCTTACAATGGCCCACAACTTAAATTGGTCCAACCCTCAATATAAATAAGTCAGTTATTAATTTGTCCAATCACAATCTCGGCACACGGTTTTAATTAGAAAGCTCTAATTTTTTTTTATAATATTTTTTAATATTTAAAAAATTGCATTGATATATTAATTTAATACGTTGAATCTATATTTAAAATAAATAGTAAATTTTTTACCACAATTGCGAGTATTTGATAGCGGCCGGATCATATCAAGCGCCACCATCCACCATCAAATAATAAAATATTGAATCTTGATGTTAAGATATGTGATTTTATGAATTCAATTTTTAGATTTAAATAGCACATCCAAAAACATTAAAACGGTCCTAAATATAAATAGACCGATCTATTTAAAATTTAGATCCACACTGCATATCATAGAGTCACGGGTCACCCGATACCCACAAACGACAAATAAAAAAATGATATAAATAAATAAATAAAGTAAAAATGTAAAAGAACACCTTAAATTAAAAGTATATATATCATCTGTCTATATACTACATCCGTACAAAACAAAAAAATATAGATAGACACACATCCGTATTTAAATATAAGATTCATTTTTTTCTCTTTTTATAATATTTCTTTCAAATGTATTAATTATTATTTTATCACATACCTTTATACGTGTTTTTGCAATATATAATAAAACTTCTAATGAAAACATTAATTGATTATCTTTCTTAAAGGTGAACTTCTTTCAATAATAAAAATATATTCATTAAAATTAATAGAATATCTCGAAAATAATACTAATTTCAAAGTCGCTAAAAACTAAAAAGTATAAATTTATAGACAAACTTGCACTGTTCAAAGTAATCGTAATACTCATGCCTCTGAATTTTAAAGACTAAATCATTGATTGAATTTGTAAATAATCGAATGGATTTGCCAATCTGAATCATGAACACCACAAAAAATGGAAAATCGTTGCAACAAGACAACGAAAAACACTATGTCCCACATTGACGACAAACTCACAAAAAATGCAAAAAAAAAATTAAAACTATATGAAAACCACTTATTTAAATAAAAAGATGAAGAAGAAAAATGACTAGATAACACTAAATCACTCTTCTTTATTAGACGAGGAAGAAAAGAAAAAGAAAATAGTAAAGGCACGAAGTGAGAGCTGAGAGAGGCTGCTACACTTTATTATGTATGGATCATTCTGAAAATAAATTTGTAAAATTATATCAATCATCAATAAATTTAATAGCAAAATAAACTTTGTTAATTCTTGAGATTTATTCAAAAGATTCTATATTTAGAGGTAATGGTAGATTTTAAATTTATTGTAAAGTATTGATAAAAAAAAAAATTCCTAAAGCAGTCAGCAGCATTCCTATTACATAATAAGTCCCAAAAATTATTGACTACTAGTATTGTAATTTGTAAATAGCAAGACATATTTTATGAGAAATCTTAATTGAATGTTAATAAATTTTGTTGCACTTTTAAAATAATATTGATCTAATCAAATATCACGAGAATTATTCATATTTAAAAAAAAAATTGATTGAATATTACAAACAAAAAATTAATAAAAAATATTTTAAAATCTTTAGAAATCTTAATCCAATGTCTATAAATGGCATTTGAAATATGCAAAGTGATATTAAAAGTTAAAACCACACAAGTGAGAACCAAGGACAAGAGTAATTTGTTAACGGGGCATTCTCTCTCTCTCTTTGACAAGTTAACAAAATTTGACAAAAAGTTAACAATGTTCACTTAAGAGATGGGGAAAACATTGTCAAAAAGAGAATGATGAGAAATAGCCTATAAGTACTTTGTTTAATAATTTAATATAAATTTAAATTTTATTAATTTAACCATCAAATCAGAAACTTTTATTGGATATATCAATTTCACAAATTTTTATAAAATTATAAACTTTTAAAAAATATAAATAAATATCGATGATCATATTATATATTTACACATTTCGTATTTATATAAAATTTTGTGTAATTAGTTATTAATATATTAATTAATAATCAATGGTTAAATTAATAAAATTAATTATTTATATCAAATTATTAAGCAGAATAATTTATATGAAATTTAATTTTGGAGTCAACTAATTTTCACTCAAAAAAGAAATAAAATTTAAGTAGGGAAGCAAGCTTCGATAAAAAATAAAAATAAAAAATTCTAAAACAAAAAGCGTGGTGTTTCATTGGAATAGGATGTAGAAGGACTTTGGACGGAGTTCCCATGGACCAAATCTCAAACTAAAAGAAAATGATGAAATTCATAATTGGGAAACTTATACATTGCTTCACATCCAAATCAAGATGGGTCAAGCCATAGTCACATTCACATCCAACTCAAGATGGGTCAAGCCATAGTCACATACATAGAGATTGTTAATTAGTTAGGGACAAGCATTATGATGATGGATGCCTTACGAAAAGACAAATGACCAAGAAACGATGACATTCATTTGTACTTCCTTCCTTAAAGGGTGGGTTATTCTGTTGCATGGTGGTTGCCCTGCGTTGGTACAACCGCTATAGAAAATCCGAAGACCAAAAATGATTCAATCAGGTTCTACCATTCTATGATGAACTAATAGTTAAAAAATATCTAAAACTTTAACGATTATAAATGACCCTTCTCTTAAATAGAAGTTCTCAATTATAGTCTTTCAAGTTCTCACAATTGAAATAGTAATGTAACTAATGTCAATTCGACAAATTTGAATGACTTGAGTTTTAAAGCACGTATATTGCTTCTCTCGTATTTTTGTTAGACGTGGCACTAACCATGTCATCTCAACTATGACGACAATGAGGACTATGAGTTTTTACTTTTGAAAAGCTACATAAGTTGTTGCTATAATTTCGAGGAATTTTCAAGTATTGGTCCCATATATGAAAATGGTCTAATAAAGAATTTGCCAAATTTTAATTACATCAATGGAAATACTACCTTCTAATTTATGACGCATTGCATGCATATGGTCTAATAAGTCCCCAAAATACACCTCCACTACATCCTAATAGAGTAACCATTTTTCACAGATGATTTTGATATGTACTCAATATATACCTACGAGTGACAAAAACTGCAAATAATAACAGGTGCCAGAAAGGAAAAGATTTTTCACAAAAAACCTTAGAACGAGGAAAGTTTTTTCTATGAATAACCTATAAGTACACTCGAGAGTAGTCCAATAGTACAGAAGGTAGGGAAAATTGACAGTTTTCATCAGATTTTCTTTTGCAAATAATTTAGTTCCAACATGAAACAGAGTAATAAAAAAAACATCGGGGAGATTCACTAGTGGCTGGAAAACTACTGGAGTCTGAATCTCAGCAGCTGAAACTAATTCTACAATTCGAAGAAGAAGAAAAAACTGTTTTCTGAAGTTACTCAAGAATTTAATAAAATTAGTATCTCATCGGAAAAGTTTGGCCCCTTAATTGACAACCATAAACAAACCCGAATGTTTTTATCATGCTTTGGTTAAAAGACAAACAAAAGTTTGAGTGTAAAAAAGACACAACATAAGAATAACAACGATAAAGTTCTTTAGAAATAAAAGAACTTTTGATAGAATAAGGGGAATAGATTCTCTCATGTATAATTTTCACACGAGAGGATAAAGTTTGATCTCTTACCGTTTAAAAAGAAAGAAAAGCGCGTGAGAAGTTTAGGTGAGATGAGTTTGATTAATGAGAGATCACGCTTTACTTTTCATGTGAAAATTACACATGACAGGATCCTTTCCCGATACAATATATAACCATAACAAAGATCATGAGGTCAAGGTATTCTATGGATGACACAGTTCCTGACAGCAGTGGCATATAAATATGTGACTGGTCACTTTAGTTAGAAAAACAGTCACAGTTCATCATTTAGAAATGGAGCAATAACTAAAGGAAATGGTAGGACTGTTTGCCACACAAAAACAGAAATGTCATGAACATACCTTTATGCCATGGACATGTGTTGGTTTAAAAAGAGCAATGAAAATTAATTGCACTTGATTTCATTTTCCCAATAGAAACAGTATATGTCTTTGAAGTGGCTTTTTTTATCTAAATTATTAATGAACCTTAATGGAAATCTCAAAACTATAACAGATCAAATGAATTCATCATGCATTTTTTGCATCACCGTTCATTTGTGTAAACAAACAACCTCAGATACATTAGTTAAATGACTTTATCATACGAGTATCAATAATTTTAGAATAGAAATTTCCAATTCATACCAATAAAGTCCTATTACGAATAACAAGCAGCAGTTTAATGTATTGTGACGCTGCTCGTAGGGTACCGACAAAATGACTTAGATAAAGAGACACAAAATTGAAAAACATATATAGAATACTCACAATTTACAGGTATCTCTAAGTACATTTTTTTATTGACAATCGATGCTTCAACAGTTAACAGCAAATCATAATTGTTTCTCATATATTGGAACCTGCTCTCCCTATATACTGTGCAATGCCTTTAGTGAATCAATAATATTTGCCAATAATCAACAACTTAATCTTGATTATTCAGTCTCGGGTTTAGGTAAATTTGTCTTACGAGCAGCTTTTCGTTTATTTTGAATTTGGCGGACAAACTCAGGAATTAATACATGTAACTTTGGACTAGGCTTACCATTAACTGAGATATTATAACCTGCCCTTTTGACTGCACGAAGCAAGCACTTTTCACCTAATTGGTAATGAGCGGGGCATACGCAAGGAACCATGGATCTCAATACTGGCTTATTACAATATGATGGCCCTGTTGGCAAACTGCATAAAGCCAAAATTTTATCAGTTAAGTTGTCTTATGTAGATGATGATAATAGCTATTACAAATAAGAAAACAATCAGGAATACATGAAAACGGTAAAGGACAAAATTTCAATTTACTAATAGTTGACATAAATGATAAAAATAATGACCCAGTACGAAAGCATTACATTTAACAAGTATGATACAAAAGTGTAAGTTTTGAATAGAAATATTTTCAATATAGAATTCAAAAAACTTTATAGTGCAAGATGGCACATTCACATTTGTGAGGTGGTGAAGTGACCCTTTTCTATACATGACACACAACTAAACTGAAGGCAACAGAAATCATGGGGTGATATTTTTGTATATAAGCTAATAAGTACCCCCGAACACTTGGAAAATTGTCCCTTAAAAGCTAACTATCAAGCAAGAAGAATCAAGTCACTTAAGCACTCCATCGAGCATCTCATACTACTCGATGTGCAACTTAGGCACCCCATAATATCAAAGTCCTTATCATAAGCCAAGATGGCAATACCTTAAAGAAATTTTGGTGCTTTAAAGTGAGTAAATCAATTGTTGATATTGTGACCACTCGTGATTGGTTATGCATATGTATATAATATCAACCATTGATTTGTTTATCAGCGATATTATTCATTCTATTATCTAGAATGAGTTGTTCACTTCAAAGGAATTTTTAATCCATCTTAAAAACAAAGTTGATAAAAAAAGATAAGTCTTGTGCATTCTCAAGAATTTTGAATCATACTTATCCAGCTGACATAGGAATCTTGATGGTTTCGAATCCAGGAACTACCCTATTTACAAAAGGTAGGCAAGTGTCATGAGAGTGGTAATCCATTGTTGACCACAAGGTAAGATATTCCTTTGCTAACATGGTTATTATATTGTTCAAATCCAAGAACTGAACAAAGATTGAGATTGACAGAATTGGATTAAAGTCGCTGAACAAAAACGTTCCAGTTATGTTGCATTGCAATTATATCATTAGAACAAAAACTACAAGATATGTAGCACTAATATTTCAAATTAAAAGTGTGTTTGGTATCTGACATGTGCCGGTGTCAAACACTCACACATGTGATTTAATTCAATCACTTCAAATTTTCAAATTATTACCGATATCTACAAGGCAATGCATGTCCTATGTGTGATTTATAGACTAACCCAAAACAAAAACAAAAAGTGGTCATGGTTTACACCAAAAAGAAAAACAATTTTGAACAAATACTCATCATTCAAAAACTGAACTGGAGAACAAACCGGCATGCGTTCAGGAAGAAAGCAAAGTAATAATCAACCATAGACGCAGAAACAAACAAAGTTACCAAATATCCTCATCAACCACAATCACTGGTGCTCTTATTCATCTTTTCCAAAGCCACAAAACCAAATCCAAGAAAGAAACAAAAAGAAAAACCAAAAAAACATAAAAAATAACATTATCTTCTTCAACATAACAAGCCCTAAAATCACACTAATTTCCAAAATTCAAGAAATTCAATTATTCATACACGTTAATCAAGAATTACGACTCTAATCCACATTCACATCGTCTAGAACATTCCACAAACGCCAAAAAAGCAAAACATTAAATTTAAAAAATTAAATAAATAAATAAATAAAAACTCACTTTTTGGCTACGGTGGTGCATCCCCGGTAAAGCTTCTGCTTCGAATCAGACAAAATATGTGCGTGACAGAACCTGGTGAGAGCCATAGCCTTCGACTTGCATCCACTAAAAGCGCAGCGAACAAAATCATCACCAACAACTACACCATTATCAGTGCCGTTTACTCTATCCCCCAAAACGACACCGTTTGGATTTTCTTCATCATCTTTGAAGGGACTCTTCCCGTATGTCCAGTAATAATCTCTGTACTTGGACCTAAGATCATTCATTAAAGCCCAATAGTGACTCTTGTAACATCGAGCGAGTTGTCTGACTCGCCGGAGCCGGCGAGTGATAACCTCGCGACGAGTCAACACGGTCGAGTTAGCCAGTATTTTGTCTTCGTCGGCGCCGTCGATTGTCATCGCCGGAACTTGCGGTTGCGGTTGTGACTCTTCCATAGGTGGATTAGTTGGTTACTGGAAAAAATTTAGCAATAATTTTGGGTCCGGTGAGTATCTGAGATGGAATTAAATTTATTTATTTGTTTTAAATTTCGAAGCTTTTGTTTATAAAGGAAATAGAATCTTAAGCATTGATATTCTGGATATTTAACTTCAATTTATTTTTGAAATATTAAACTTTAATTTATTGAGAAAGTTTAGTATAAATAAATAATCTATATAAGGTAGTTTGTTACGGATCATAAGAAAATAGATTTTGTTATTTAATAATTTATAATTTATTTTTATAGATTTAAAAAAATAAAAATTATGTCTGTTTGTCTACTTTAGTAAAAAAAACAACTATTAATTAATATAAGAAAATAAATAATTATAAAAAATATATCTATTTTTAATTTAAAATCTAAGAAAAACTATCAAAAAAATCAATTTTGTCCTTCTTATTAATAACCATTGCTATTTTCTGAAATACAGTAAACTATCAATATAAAAA
>JBBPBO010001986.1:2013971-2061581 GCA_037974295.1 Cicer cuneatum
AAAAAACAATAAATATCAAACAAAAAGAAATAACTACATTGTCATATAAGAGAGAAAAAATACCAAAAAATAAATGTTGCAATCTTTACTCTATTTCCATTATTATATCTATTTATTCATTTTTCAACTATATATTATCTCTAGCCTTAAACTATTTGTATAAGAAAATGAGAACACTATTAAAAAATTAAAATTGTCTTTTTCAATTTTAATCATCGATTGAATATTAAAAAATTATGAAATAAATATTTATTATTGATAAATATTAAAAATAATAGAATAAATTTTTGTAACTAATAAATAAAAAACACATGAGATAAATATTTTACGGTAATAAATATAAAAAAAAATATAAGATAAATATTTGTTGCTAATACATAAAAATTACGGGACAAACATTTTTTCATTGATAAATATTAAAAAAAAAATTGTGAGACAAATATTTGTCATTGGTAAATATTTATAAATAATTTATAAAAGACAAAATATATCATTCAGTCATTTTAAGTTACATGAAAATATCACATTGATATTTTAGCGTTATTTTTTTTTATTTAGTTGGTCAGTTTTTGTTTGTAAAAATTGCAATGTTGAACTATTTTTAGTTCTAACTTCATTTCAATCATTAAGTTTTGTTGTCGCATCATATTAAACAATATAATAAAATTTCATATGATTTCAAGATATAGATTAAGACAATGACGCGTTTAATTTCAAAAATTATTAAACATATCTTACTCAAATTATCTTTTGCTTAATTATTTTTCTAAAAATTGATTGATAGTTTATGTTCTTATCATTATTGCAATTAAAAATCTTAAAGAATTACACGAGTTTATTAAAATTCAATGTTACCGCTTTGAAATTATGATCATCGATGTAAATATTTACAAACACGAATGATGAACTTGACACTAAAATAAAGATATATTATTATCTTATTACAAAAACAAAGATAAATTACTAATTTATTATTTGCGAAATGTATTTTACCTTCATAAAAAAAACAAGATAAATATTTGTCATTGATAAATATTAAAAAAATTAGACAATATTTCGTACTGATATATATAAAGAAACATAAGACAAATATTTATCATTTATAAATATAAAAAATATAAGATAAATATTTGTCATTAATATATAAAATAAGATTTTTTTTAGGCTAAATAGCACCTGTGGTCCCTTAATTTAATTTCACTTAACGCTTTAGTCCTTTATCTTTTTTTTTTCAATTTGGTCCTTTATTTAATTTTAAGTGAAATAAACAATGAAAATATGAGTTTATTTGAAGATTTAAGTTACAAATCTGATGAAATTTGTGTTATATGAAATAATATAATTAATTTTATGGGTTTTTGTTGAAAATTTTGATGAATTTTTGTAAAAAAAAAGGATAATATTGTTGACATTTTAAAACATAAAAGATCAAACTGTCACTTAAAATTAAAATAAATGACCAAATCAAAAAGAAAAAAATATAAAATACTAAAAGTTTAACTTAAATTAAGTTAAGGAATCACACGTCCTATTTAACTTTTTTTTAATGTGTTAAATATTTACATAATAGCACCAACCCGCCACAGGTGTTGCCTCACAAGTTTCGTGCTACTAATTACTTTTATACAAAATAATTTTTATGATAAGTAGTTATAAATAATTTCTTATTCTAAATTATTTTTAGATTCTTATATTTTTTTAAAAAGTTGCAACAAACAAACGCAAAAATCAAGAAAGAATTAGAAAAATTATTATTTTTAGAAATATATGTAACAAATAGATTCAAAATCTATATCATAAATATGATCATTATATAAAAATAATTTTTAATTTTAACTAGAAATTTTTCTAAACAAATTAACACTTTAGAATTATTATTTTTATTTAAAATAAATCAACATTATAATTATAGAGAATTTTCTTAGAACTTATTTATACAAAAACATATTTAAAAAATATAATATGAATAGTGACACTAAAATTTAGATGATTACGGCAAAGAAACAACATAAAATAAATTTGATAGTATACAATAAAATACAATAGAAAAGATAAGTAAACTTAGATATTAACGCGGTCATTCCGCTTGAAATAATGGGTTTGTTTATTTTAGATTTTTAGAAAATAATTTTGACTTTATATTTTTAAAAATAATTTTTATGAAAAGTTATTTTAAATTTATTTTATCAATTAAAAAAGATAATTTTGATATTCAATAACTTATACATTTATTATTAGAGATTGTTATATTATAAAAATATTTTAAAAAAAAAATTATTTTTCAAAAATAATTTTTACGAAGAGTTTCTCAAAATAACTTTTTATTTTAATCATTTTTGAAATTTTATTATCCATAAAAAGTTGCAACAAATACATGAAATGTTTAAAATGATGTTTTAAGATAGTCTATTTAATCCAAATTTTCATTTGAATATTTTTTTTTATTTTTTATTTTAAAGTTGTAACAAAAAAGATATAATACCATGAAAAATCTCTAACAATGGGCTTCTAAATTACTAGCTTTTTTGTTTGAAATATTTGAAATTAGTTATAAAATTAATAAAGTAATTGATAGTCTGTAACTAATATTTTTGGAGAAAAAAAATATGGATGTCAAAATTAGAAAAAAAAAATATTTATATATGATTGTAGGGTTAATATTTAACACTCATCTCTCATTGTATCATTTGATATGCTCTCTCTCTATATATATGTGTGTGTAGTGAGGATCTGTTGAAGTAAATCTGACGAGTTACTCTACTTAATGGTTCAATATAAATGATAATTTTCATTAATCAAACTGTTGTTTATTGACATGATATATTAATAATTAAATCTACAAAATTTTATATAAATCTAAAATGTGTAGCTATATAATCTAGCAATCGATATTAATTTATATTTTAAAAAAATTTATTATACGTTAATTTAAAATTATTTAATAAAATATAAAATATTTTTAAAATTTTAAAAAAATTTGTGAAGTTAATTTATTTAATAAAAAAAATTATTTAATAGCTGGATTAATTAAATTTGTCGTCTTGTTAAAAATTATATATATAACCTACTATATGTTCGTCTTACTTTACTTTGTATGTACCACAAAATTATTTTAAAAAAAAAACTAAAATTCACGTATTTCTTAGGTAGAAGGGTGCAAAGAATCAACAAAATTTAAACAAATTAAAGTATGTAAATAGTACAAAAAAATTGAGATATTAAACACGTTAATGATCAAAAAAGTCAGTTGAAATATTTTAATAAACATAATTATATACGATTCGAAATATTTCTTTAAATGGACCAACTTTTATATATACGGATTTTAACTATAAAAAAAAACTATAAATAATGTTAATACAAACTAAGAAGAAACAATAATTTTCTGAAACTATGAATTTTGTACTAGGAAAATTTCGTGATAGAAATAGTTTAGATAAATATAACAAAAAGAAAACATGGGTAACAAATATGACGAAAAAATAAAAGAGAAAGTAATATAAAAAAAATGCTCAGATATTCAATGGTCTTGTAACATGGTTGTAGGTTTAAATGATCAATTCGAGTAAATTCTAAACAACAAATATATAATTTAGAGTTTAAAAACGATGATTAAAAGAACCACATATATATCAATGTATTTTCTCCCGATGGTTTTTTGAAAGTATTGAAATTGTACTAAAAAAATTTAGAAACAAAAAAGCAAAATTGTAATATTTATTATATATTTTATTAACTTATTGCTGTAAGAAATAATAAAAATAAATAAATTAATAAATAGTTAGAATAATAAAATATAAAAATTACCAAATATCCTCAATTTAGGAGGAAAATATTTGAGGTATAATTTTAACAACTTATATATAGAGAGAATATTTCAAACAATAGAAATTTTATAACGATGAAAGTTCAATCTTAATTATATAATCATTTATAGATATGTGTCACATGAATGACATTCCATTTAAAGGAATCAAATAGTTTTAATAAAACGCGGTTAAGTAGATGTGTCAAAACAAACAACGTGTTGTATTATTTTAACAACTCTATCTTAATTGGTTGATAAATTTATATTATTATAACAACTCTATCGTATTTTGTACTAAAAAAATTTAGAAACAAAAAAGCAAAATTGTAATATTTATTATATATTTTATTAACTTATTGCTGTAAGAAATAATAAAAATAAATAAATTAATAAATAGTTAGAATAATAAAATATAAAAATTACCAAATATCCTCAATTTAGGAGGAAAATATTTGAGGTATAATTTTAACAACTTATATATAGAGAGAATATTTCAAACAATAGAAATTTTATAACGATGAAAGTTCAATCTTAATTATATAATCATTTATAGATATGTGTCACATGAATGACATTCCATTTAAAGGAATCAAATAGTTTTAATAAAACGCGGTTAAGTAGATGTGTCAAAACAAACAACGTGTTGTATTATTTTAACAACTCTATCTTAATTGGTTGATAAATTTATATTATTATAACAACTCTATCGTATTTTGGAGATAAAATAGTCACTTAATTATATTTTGTTAATAACTTTCTCATATTTTTTATCCAGATCTACACGTTTTTTTTTTATTTTAACAATTGGATTATTTGTTATTTAATAAATTATAAATAGTTAAAAGATTAAAAAAAAAACAAATAATAATAATAAAATATATTAAATTGAAAAGTAAAAAATAATACAGTTGAGTAGATGTATCAAAATAAATAATATGTTATATTATTTTAACAACTCTGTCATATCTTATAGATAAATTTATATTATTATAACAACTCTTCTATCTTATATATTACAGATAAAATAGCCATTTAATTCTAATTTGTTAACAACTTCCTCCTATCTTTTCTCCAGATCTACACTTTTTTTTTTCTTTTCATTTTAACAACTTCCTCCTATCTTTTGTCAACAAACTTCCTTCAATTGTTAACAATTAAAAATAAAAAATAAAAAAATAAAACGGGTAGATTCGGAGAAAAATTAGGGGAAAGTTGATAACAAAAATATAATTAAGTGACTATTTTATCTGCAAACTAGACTAATATAAATTTATCTACAAAATATAATAGAGTTATTAAAATAATATAACACTTTATTTACTCAACCGCATTTGTTTTTTCATTTTAATGTATTTTATTAGTATTTTGTTTTTTAAATATTTTTAATAATTTTAATTTATTAAATAAAAAATAACAAAATTGTTAAAATGAAAAGAAAAAAATAATAAAACATCTACTCAACAGTTGGATTATGTTAAATTTTATGGACTGATTTTGAAATTATGTTTCTAAAAACTAATACATTTAATTTAATTTTTGTTATTGGCAAATAACTTGTTTATCTACTAATTTGTCAAATGTGTGACAATGTACGAGTTTAACCCGGGTATATAAGTTGGTATGTTCCACTTTTCACGAATTGTTGGTGGTGCGCGGCAAAATGAGGTATGTTGACTTATTGTCTCACTCCATACATGACACCACTTATGTCCTTAAATATAAAATTTCATTGAAGAAATTACAAAAAATTATAAAGTTAATGATATTATTAAATTAAGTAATTAATATCCGTTTTGCAAATTTACACTTACACTTCAAGATAAAAAACATGTTATCTATCACATGATTCTTTGTAGGTAGGGATTACAACATAACCGCACCCCGGGTATTCATCCAAAATTGTCTTGATTTAGGTGGATAAAACTTGTTTTCATTGGGTGCGGGTGCGGATTTTTCCCAGGACTTAAAATTCGGGTGTGGGTGTGTTGATATCCACCCCACCCCGCTAGTAATATTATTGTAATTTTTAAATTTTATATACATGCGCGTATTGAATATACTTGATATTTTTTTTAAAAATTAAAATCTCATCACTATAAAAAGTATTTTTTTTTTAATTTTATTGTTGTCTAATAATAATTATTTTATTATACTAATTATAATAGATATAATTTTTAAATTTATAATTTTATATATATGAATAGGTGCGAGTGTGGGCGGAGAAACCCAAAACCCATTGTGGACGGAAATGAGGGTATAAATTTCACACTCGGTAAAAACGGGGTGCTGATGCGGATTTTTCCCAATAAGTCGGGTGCGGGAGTGGGAACATAAGATTCTCTCCCGCCCCGCCCCGTTGCGAGTCCATTTTTAGGCCATTAGCTTGACCTTAGTGAAAGTATGCCATAACCTGTTAATTTATTTAAAATCTCGTTTCATTTTAACATATTTAAACAAGTAATTAGACATATCATTAAATATACCGATAAACTAAAATATAAATAAAATTAAGTTATATTTTGATATTTAACATGACAATTTAAATAATATGAGTTTGTATAGTATATCACTTCACATGTAATTTATAGGTAAATAAATTTGTTTAGAAGTCTTAAATTTATATATTTAATTTTTTTAATTTAGTCTAAAACTAACTGATAATCCAACATTTTTAGGTAAATAAACTTGTTTAAAAGTCTTAAATTTATATATTTAATTTTTTTTTATCTAGTCTAAAACTAACGTAGACTATGACATAAGGATATTAGAGGGAATATGGGATATCTTAAATTGTATGTGTTTGGTTCGATTTTTAAGAGAAGATAAGAGGAACAAATAACCAAACCCCTCCTTGACCTAATTTTGCTCTCTCCCAAAATCTGAGGAATTTGGAGTGGAATGGAGTAGGGATGATAATGGGTGGGATCTGGACAGAGTATTACAGTACTCGTCCTTCTACCCACAATTTTAAAAAATACTCGTACCTGAGTCTGTACTTTCGTGGCTATCAATCTTAATCGTTATACTAATATTGAGTATCTAGGTACCCATTACCCCCATTTGAATTAAAATAAATTGTTAAATCACAAAATACCACATCAATTTAACACAATTAAGAAAATATTCAAAGTTCTTTAATATTAAATCTTTAATATTTTATCCCATCCGAAAAAATTATGAGGAATTTGACAAACTTGTTATAATTTTATTTAGATCGGTAGACTAAATACTAACTCTCACTATAAAGTCAATATCTTTATTAACATTTTGGTGGATACTAATTTTACCCTATCCGTTGTGGACATTTATTGCGTGTATTCAACACACAGGTGTCTAATTACGATCCCTATATGAGAGAAAAATAAAATAATGGTAAACCATTTAAAATCCCATCCTATCTCCTTGAACCAAACACACATTAAATTAAATTTTCTTCCCATTCTCCCCCGTCATCTATTGAATCAAATATATCTCTATCTCTCTTTGCGCTTCTCTTTATATTGAACCAAATACATCTTAAAAGGAAGGGGAAAATATATTATAATAGAGGGAGAGAAGAGGAATAAAGACACGTTTGGTTCAAAATAGAGAACACGAGGATATAAATTTTTAATTATTTTGTGTTTTGTTTGAGGAGATTGAAGATTTTAAATGATTTTCATGTTGTTTTTGTGGACTTGGATCATCTGAATCAAAACCTTCCCCAATCTCGGTCAATCCCCTCTATTTTACTTTATTTTTTCATTTTTTTTTCGATTTAGATTAAAAATTTATATCATATAGATGATGCATGTAAATTTTTATACAAAACTAAATTTATTTGATATGCTACTAAGATAGATCAAAATCAACGTCTTATGCATTTTTATTGAATACCGTTAATTTTCATGAGTTTCAATAACATATCAAACGATTATATATTTGTGTAAAATTTTATATGTGTGATCTATACGGTATAAACTTTGAATGCAAATAAAAAAAATTAAAAAAATAAAATAAAACTAAGAAAAATAGAGCTGATTAACCAATATTGAAAATTTTTTGGATTGAGATAATCAAAACCTTATTTTTGTTCCCTCGGTTGCTCTCTTGTTCTTTCAAATCTTTCCAAAATAAAGAAAAATAAAATGAACCATTTTGGTTTCTCTCTTTTCCATTTTCTCTTAAAAATTGAAAGAAACACAAAAATTTAAAACTTCCACTCTCATCCGTATGTCTTGAACCAAAAGAACACACAGTTTTATTTAGATCTAAAGAGGGGACGAAGGGTAAAAAAGTAAAATAAAAACAAAAGTTGGCGTAAGGTGGGTCGCATAGGAGCAAAACCAAACCCTCACCCCTGTCTCACTCGCTCTCTCGCTCTCTCACTCACACTCATACACAGCCGTCCGATGAATTTGGAACAAAACAACGGTTAAATTAACAGAATCCTTCCAGGCGTCGCCTTCTCCCACCTCATTCCAATTCCATCATTCCCCCAATTTCTAATTTTCTAAATTATTTTATTTATTTATAAACAAAAAAGAAAAATAATTTAGAACATGGAATTGGCAATGAAGGTTGCTGAAGCTGTCCATGTGCTGAACCACGATACCCAATCCTGTAACCGCGTCGCAGCTAATCAATGGCTCGTTCAGTTTCAACAAACTCATGCCGCTTGGGATGTCGCCACCGCAATTCTCACATCCGATCTCTCTCATCCTCTCGCCTCCAATTTCGAAGTCGAGTTCTTCGCCGCTCAGATTCTCAAACGCAAGGTCCTTCTCTCTCCCTCTCTCTCTCTCTCTAGATACCATTTTTGTTCGTAATTCACTTGTTTGTTGATTTTCGTTCGAGTCCTTCACCAATTGTTACATGCTTGGGTTTTATGGTTGAAGATTTTGATTTGGCTTATTGTGTGAACTAAAAATGTTTCTTAACTTTGCTTTTTCTTATTGTTTTTCTTCACAACCACAGATTAAATTCAAATTAAAGTCCATGATAGCATTCATAACCAAAGATTGCATCTACCACAGTTATTCGCAATAGCAGAAACTGTAACTTAAATTTAAAACCTTGTTTTATGACTGATGATTATTGTTACACTTTTTTTGAATTACAGATACAAAATGAAGGTTATCTTCTGCAATCAGGAGTTAAGGATGCTTTGGTAAATGCCCTTCTTCTTGCTGTCAAAAGATTCAGTAGTGGTCCTCCACAGGTGCATTGTTTTTCTTTCTTTATTTCTTTCTTCTGCAGAAATACAGATATATTTTTAGTTGTCTTAAAGATAGATTTATGTTTAAAACAATTTCGTTTAGATTGGCTCTTTGTTGTTGTCGCGACAGCTTTTAACACAGATCTGTCTTGCACTCTCGGCACTCATACTTCAAGTAGTTGCACATGGAAACCCAATTGAGCAGCTTTTTTACAGTCTCCGGAATCTGCAGAGCCAAGATAATGGCAATGTAGCTGTCATGGAGATGCTCACTGTCCTGCCAGAGGAAGTTGTTGACAACCAGCGTATTGATTCTAAAATTGATTCGTTACACAAAATCCACTATACCCAAGAGGTTTAGGAACTTTTGCTTTAGATATGTTCCTCTATGTGCTGGGTTTCTGTACGTTCTTTCTCTCTTACCATGACTTTACATACACACTTCTGTTTTACAGCTTCTCTCTCATACACCTATGGTCCTCGAGTTCTTGCTGCGGCAATCTCAAGTAAATTTTGATGGTTCTGTCCAACAAAATGAAAGGAACAGAAAAATTTTGCGCTGCTTATTGAGCTGGGTGGGTACTGTTTTTTTGGCAATTTCATCATGGTGCATACTTTTAGAGTTGTATTATTTTAAGCCTGGTTGTCCCTGGTTGTTTGCTGGGAAAGAAATCTTCTGCCTGGTTCTCTTGTTTTATGTATAACATGAATATTCATCTATCCTTAGCTTCATTATAGCTTTTCTGTAGTTTTTGATTTTATCCTTGTATGGCCTTCTTGTGTTTAGGTTAGAGCAGGTTGCTTCTCAGAGATTTCTCCAGCAACATTGGCAACTCACCCACTTCTAAATTTTGTATTTAACTCGTTGCAGGTAATCCAGTTCACATGTACTTGTTTCTTAAATTGGAGTAATAATTACTACTCAAGATTAATTTATATTCACATTCTTTGTGTAGGATTCTTCATCATTTGATCTTGCGATTGAAGTTCTTGTTGAGCTTGTGACTAAACACGAGGTATAGCTGTCGGCTCTGATTGAACACCATTTAAACTCTCGTGTCTTGATATATTTAGCTTAATTGCACGTGTATGTAATTGTTTAAGAAAGTTAGTATACTATGTGTTTGATGTATGTGCTTTCTCATACTCAGATTTTATATTGTGTTCAAGACTTGAAGTTATATACTAGGTTTTTTTCTTGGTAGGTCCTTAAAGTTGTCACATGTAACTAACAATATTGTCATATGTGAAAAACACCAATAAAAGCAATGGATTTGTACTACAATAGCATAGTGCCTAATATTTTCTAGAAAGATATGGGATGAATTTTTAGGCAGTTTACTAGATAAAACTAGCGTTTTTTTTTACACAGATTGTACTTTTCTATGCACTATCTCTGTGAATGGGTTATATATTGATTTTGATTTGGGTTTTCTTTAGGGAGTACCCCAAATTTTGTTATGCAGAGTACATTACCTGAAGGAAGTACTTCTTTTTCCAGCTCTTAATAGGGGAGACATAAAAGTAATTGGTGGCCTTGCATGCTTGTTGTCAGAAATTGGGCAGGCTGTAAGTATTGAATGTATATTTGTGTTCCTTAGGATTTTGAAAATCCTTTTTATGGATACCTTTTTGTTTGCTGTCTGTTTAGTTAACGTGAATTCATAATTATGGTGATTATTGCTTATTTAATCTTACATGTTATTTGATGTATGAGAATTACTCAAATACCTATGTTACTATCATTTATTTACATTTTCATTGCCCTGTTGAATACGTGTCTTATTTAACTTGTCACACTGGTTGAATTTGTGCTAGGCCCCATCTCTAATTGTAGAAGCAAGTGCAGAAGCCATTGCACTAGCAGATGCACTCTTGAGGTAATATCTCAACAATTTATTGGATTTTTTCGTAGCTGTTGTCTTTTCTGCTTATTTTTGCATTCCATGGAGTCAAGGATTTTAGAGATTTATTAGATAATGTTCCATTCAACATAGTGATTGAATTTGAACTAATCATGCTGTAATTTGTGGACCTAAGATGCTCTCGCATTAAAATCTACATAACTATAAAAGGCTAGAAATGTTTGATTAATAATTGAGATTAAGATTTCCAATCTAGAAACCTGCACGGAAATATTCACATATTTGCAAAGGCACTTTCTAATATTGTCTCAGTTTTGCTTATCTCTAATCAGCTTGCTTGCATAAAACATATTATTATAGATTTGGTCAGTTTGAAATAAAACTGTTGAATATGCTAGCAGCTGTGTGGCATTTCCAAGTGAAGATTGGGAGATTGCAGACTCAACACTACAGTTTTGGTAATTCAATTTTAGCATCACTTCACAATTTGTTATAGTTACCTATCTATACTGTTGTCAATATTGTACAAATTTTATGTGTGTGATATCTGTGTTGCTTTATCTTTTTGTTACAGGTCCACTCTTGCGAGCTATATACTTGGCATTGATGTAGATGTAGCAAAAACAAAACACGTGGAAGCCATTTTTTCACCTGTGTTCTCAGCATTACTTGATTCACTGTTATTACGCTCTCAGGTTTATTCTTAATCTATTTGCATTTTGCAGTTTGGGCATCCATTTATGTAAATGTTGCTTCTCTTTCCTTTTTTGTGGGGTTTTATTGTTTTTTGCACCCATTTACATAAGTTATTCTTAGAATTTAGGTTGGCCTAACTCAACCCTTATAAAGCCGGCTGATAAAGAGAGAGATGCCTCCCACTTATAAATATATTTTCAGGCCATATGTCATTCAATGTGGGTCTCTCAACACACCTCCTCACGCCTAAGGCTGGACATTTGAAGCGTGACCCGAGTGGCCCCAATAGTTGGTGACCTGATAGCAAGTGGCCAATGAATCTTAGATAGACTCTGATACCATCTAAGAATTTGGGATAGGCCTAACTCAAACCTTACAAAACCCGCATGTAAGGTGAGAGATGCCTTCCTCTTTTAAACATATTTTTAGACTATATCTCATCGAATGTGAGACTCTCAACAATTAAATTGTCGAGCAGGATCTAAGTACTTACATTCAACCTGTGTCCCTTGTGATTGCTATTCCCATTGAATACAAGTTGGTTCTGATGAGAAAGTCTGCTTTCAAAGCAATCTTTAAACTGGTTCATTTTTTAATTAAAATAGAGTGAATGGAATTTTCCCAAACTACTACTGGTTATTTGTTCTAATTAGTAACCCAAACTTGATGAATATTTGATATTTGTTTTAGAATTGTCGCAGTTGAGTTTTCAACAATAAGTCATTTTATGTTAGATACACGAATGGATGCTGTATTGGCTGGACAGATCATGCAATGCACAGTTAAAAAATTGGTCATCTAAAGTTAAAAAATTGTTATATTATTTGTCCCATCAACCCACTACTTTCAAAACAAATGTTTAGTGTGGAATTCATTTTTGTTTGTAACTGTGCACTACTCAGCATTTCTTTTATTCAAGTGCATAGTTCTGGTGGTTGGTTTTCTTTTTCCTGTTTAATTTTGTGACGAGTCTTGTTGAGATTTCTCATAGATTTAAAAACTATGTCTTCACAGTAAGTTTTTACCCTGATGCTTAACAGGTGGATGATTCTACATACATTGATGAAAGCAGAGTGATCGATTTGCCTGATGGCCTTATGCATTTCAGAATGAACCTAGTAGAACTTTTGGTGGATATATGTCACCTGTTAGGATCTACGATATTTATGCAAAAGGTGCTTTTACAAAGTTTCATATATTTTCCTTTCTTTTGTGACTTAATTTCCAGGTCTTTGTTTTACACCTTTTATGATGGTATAATTACTTTGGTATTAGTTATCTGTAATGATAAGTAATTGTTTATCTGTTTGATCATGTTGTGTTAGTATAAATGGATACTAATGATAGTGGCTAGATAAAATTGAGATTTGATCTAAATTGTTCACATAGTTTAATTTGAAATTTTTGAGTTTTGCTTACAATGAAAAGCTGACCCAATAGTATACTTTCACATGTGTCAATCATTCTTCTTATCAGACGTCAAACATTTTTAATCATAATTGTCAGTGCATTATGTCAATTTTGTCAGTGAAATCTCAAATTCATAATTTTGATATTGTTGGTGTATTTGCAGCTCTCTATATGTGGGTGTGCATCTCCAAATCTATCACTTCCTTGGCAGGAAATCGAAAGCAAGTTATTTGCTCTTAATGCTGTGAGTACCACTTGCTGCTTTCATAGGATGCTTTAGTAGCCTGTTAATTATAGTATATGGGCTGGCACTTTGCCCGAAACAAAGGGGCGGGTGCCGGGTGATAATATCTTTATACTGAAACAAATATGACATGACATGCTTGCTACTAAACCTGAAAGTTGGGGTTAGTATCATTAATCAGGTAGAAAGTACATTGTGCAAATCAGGAGCATAATGGATTTGAGATAGGGAGTACTTGAGGAAACCATCAAAATCGATGGTTTTTACACATCAAAATATTTATCGTTAAATGTTCAATGATGGCTTGGCAATGTTATACTTAATTCCATTCCACTTGAAGGCCTTTTGGCTGCTTCTTTAGCCTTATCCTTGCTTCAAATTGTTGTTGTTGTTTTTTTAATAATTAATGAACTTGTAAATGAGTGGCCACAAAGAATATTCAGTAGATTTTAAATTATTTTTGCTATTATATTAAGAGAACACCCTCATGGTAAATTCTAAACTCGTGTCAGATGAATGGATCTATAAGAACAATGGTGACATGCAAAATTATACAAGTTATAATGGTATTAAGTTCATGAATCCTCATAGGAAGTTCTAAGAGAGGGCAATTTTCTAATTGAGCAAATATTAAGACAAGAGATACACAATATAGAAAATCAGTTTGGTTTCATTTCAAGGAGGTTGATCATGAAAAACATGATCTGATAGACAGGTATAGGAAGAATTAAAACAACAAGCATATGGTTTTCGTAAATTTGGAAAAAGTATATAATAGAGTTCATAGAGAGATATTGTAAAATGCTTTGCAGACGAAATAAGTTTGTATTGCATATATTTGTTAATTAAAGATTTATTTGATGGGGTAGTCAAATAGTTAGAGGTAGACCAAGAAAAGTACTGTTGGCCAAACATTAAGAAAGATTTATATTTTTGTTCTTAGACATGATTTATGATAGGATGGTGTCATACGGTCCATGTAACCAACCCCAACTAGTAAAACACTACTTTTGTTTTTATTATTGTTTTTGTTATTGTTACTGTGCCAAATGATTCATTTGCACATGCTTCTAATAATGGATACTGTCTTTTGTTTCATTGTATATTGATGGAGGCATAAGCTTTAAATATTTGATTTGAAGGTATAGTTGTGTTGATTTTTTTGTAATGAAAAATGTTCTTTGGCGATATCTTCCTCCATTTGTACATTTTTGTTAGAAACTTAGTAATGTTTGTCATATTTTATTTATTTATTTATTTATTAATGCACGTGCTTACCTTCTTTATCAATGTTTGCATTTGTACATTAGTTCCTAACTTCCTACTATGATTTTTCATTGCTGCCAGTAAAGTGTTATGCATGTACCTCAGCAATAGTGGACTGTCCACTCTGACATTATTGCTTACTGAAAAGCTAATGCATTGATGTGTTTTTTAATTTAGATCATAGAGCACTTATTCTATACCCATATTATTTATGGTAACACTTGCTTTACTCCAGGCCGCCGATGTAATCATACAGGATGGCCAAAGTTTTGATTTCTCTGCAGTCGTGCAGTTGGTGACCATGCTATCGAGTAAGCCTTCTGATGGCTTAAAGGGTTTCATTTGCATTGTGAGTTATATATGATCTTTCTCTCATTTTCTCCATTGGCAGCATTTGTTTCTAAGCAGTTTGTTCTATTTTCTTGACATTTAAAAGTGTACTTTTGTTTTAGGTATACAGATCTCTTGCGGACGCTATTGGTTCTTATTCCAAGTGGATATCTGCTTTTAAGGAAAATTTTAGACCCTTGCTGTGAGTACTAAAAAAAACCCATTTTCCTGTGGTATTTAAAACTAACGAACTAACTGGTCTCTCATCTCATTTTATTATTTTGAAGTACCTTAAGATCATTTATGTTTGATAGATATTTCTGATCATATTTAATATTTGTTCAGTTAAACCTAAAGATAGCTGTGTTGAACTTAATTTACTTATTGCTGATGGACAATTCTCTGAAATCCATATCTCATGTTGGGCTGCAACCTTTCTTCTTTCAGATTATTCCTTGCTATTGGGATTTCTGAACCTCTTTCTTCAAATGCTTGTGCATCTGCCCTGCGTAAAGTCTGCGAAGATGCTTCCGTAGTAATTTATGAACCTTCAAATCTGGAAATCTTAATGTGGATAGGAGAGGTAGTTACTCTCTGCTTACAGCATAGTACATTCCTGAATGATAATATTATGTACGCAGTTGTGTGATGCTTTGTGCAGGAATTGCTGTTGATATAATTTATCTCTCTACAACGTTGATACTTGTTGGTTGTCGACTCCTGTCCGTTTTTCCATGTTACACCGTGGCCAAAAATCCTCAGCATGTTAATTTAAATGGAAGCTTATGGATTTGCTCTTACTGAATATTCTCTATTTTCCTGATCAGTCTGATGCCTTTCTCAATAAGTTGTCTTTTCTTGTAGGGGTTAGAGAAGTGGCATTTATCTTTGGAAGATGAAGAAGAAGTTATGCATGCAATAAGTCTGGTCCTTGGTTCTGTTCCTAATCTGGAATTGAAGAGCAACTTATTGGCTAAATTGCTCTCCTCTAGCTATGAAGCTATTGGGAAACTTGTGAGCCTTCTTTTTCCCATCCTGCACACTGTCTTTGTTTTTTATTCTTTGATGCTTTCTGGTTCTTTCAATTGTATTTTATCAGTATTCTGCACGGATACACCTGTACTTGGTTTCACTTAGACAATGAAATAAAAAATCGCTGTATGTTAATTTTATGTGAAGATAAGAAGACAATTTTACATTTGATTCTTATAATTTAGTGTTTAAAAATTACTGGCTAACTGGCTATTTATAAATTCTGTTCTCTAAATAATATTTTTCCCACTAGAGATAGAATGGCCATGGTGCTAATGAATAAAGGTAGATTCATGACTTGCTTTCTTGCTTCATTTGTTATTATATGATGACGATGAGTCCATTGATTTCATGTTTCGGAAACTAGACTGCCTTTCTTGTCTCAATTTCTAGTATATATGCTATTTCTCTAAATCATATTTTTCTCACTAGCGACTATAGAGATAGAATGGCCAAGGTGCTAAAATGGATTAAGGTAGATTCATGATTTGCTTTCTTGCTTCATTTGTTGTTATATATGATGACAATGAGTCCATTTATTTCATGTTTCGGTAACTAGACTGTCTTTCTTGTCTCAATTTCCAGTAGATATGCTATTTCTAAAGAGTAGCATTTACTGCATCACACGCGTTCAAAATATGTAATTGTCCTTGCTATGCATTTTCTGCTTTTGTAAGAATTGCTTTTTATGAAGTACTTTTATATTATAAAGAACAAAAATTTATTTTTGTTTCCTAAGGGTCTGTTTGGGGTGATTGGGAGTTTTTAGTTTTTATAGTTTTGAAAGTCGATTTCAAAACCCATATTTGTTCGGGTGAAATGGGTAGATCACTTGCTACTTAATTTCAAAATAGTTTTTCCCTAAAATTCAACAAAAAAATAGGTTTTATAATTCTTGTTTTTATTTTAAAATTAACATGTGACCAATCATTTGACGTCAACACCACTCCAACAACCACTGCCACCACCACTGGCCACTTACTTCCGACAACCATTGACCACATATTTCCGACAACCACTGACCACATACTTCCGATAACCACCAACCACCATCTCCGACCACCACCACCTACTTCCAACAACCTCCGACCTCCACCACTGTCAGTCATACTCTAAACACAGTCAGTCACACTCCGACCACCTACTTCCGACAACCACTACCACCGACCACCTACTTCCAACAATTATTTTTATGTCACAATCTTTTTTTTTTATATTTAGTGAATTCTCAACGTGACGGGGTAAAGAGAGTGATTTAATTAAAAAAAATAAAAAACTGAATTCAACTTAGAACTGAAAATTGAAACCTATCGAAAACAACATTGAAACTGATTTTAGTTTTTGAAAATTTCAGAAAATAAAACCAAAAACCACCCTGAATTGGGCCTAAGAGAAGCATCAATTAATTGTTTCCCTATAACTGAAGATTTTCTGTTTCTGGTGTCATATAAAGGCAATATTACTTTGGCCATATACTTAAAAAGTAGGTTATTGATGTCACAGCAACTCTAAGCAGGACAATTGTGATGTTTTTTTGAAGCTGAACAATTGGATTGTCCATAATGTTTGTTGCAAAGCTTGAAGAAATTGTAGCCATTCCTGGCTCCAGTGGGGAAAAAATTGTTCTTGATCTGTAACTTTTTTTGCCATTATATGTGTGTGTGTATATATATATTTCTGAATGCACTTATTTCAGACCATTTTTTATTTAATTTGCTCTTTGAATTGGCTGATCTCATCGTACTTTTTTCAGGTTGATCCAGAAAACGGCCTTTCTCATAAACAGAACCCTGCTTCTTATACACAAAGTTTGAATGCTGCCTCTAGAGGACTGCACAGGTATTATGGTGAATATGATGTTCAGATTGCTGTGTTTTGCTTACTCAAGCCAATTAAGTTTTCATTGCATTTGTTACATTATACTAATTTAGACTTCCAAGATAGTTTCTGATATGGAATTTGTATTTTCAAAACTATTGAATTCATGAAATTGCGAGTTCTCTATTAGTCTTTATATATAATTTTTAACTTGTGTCTTCATTTCAGTTGTTTCCAGACTTCACTTTTTTCTATTTCTCAGTCTATTGAATATTTGGTCTATGTTGACAATTGGCTCTCAAAAGAATTTGTCATGTAGATTTCCAACCAATCAATAGAAACACTTCCATAAATGTATGTTCCCCTGCATCCCACAAAAGCAGTGGAAGCAGTAATATGTACATTGACACCTTTTGTCTAGACTCTACCAATCTCAGCCTAACACAACTCATGTTCATAATATATATTTTCCACATAGAATGGATTGTTTCTTGTAGCGTTGAATTCCTCAAGTCATGTTATTCTTATTTCTATTTAATGTTTTCATATCTGAGAGTATAAATTTGTCATGGTCATTTATTTTGATTTCTGACCCTTCTATCATTGACAATCCTTTTAATTCAGAATAGGAACTATATTCAGTCATCTTTCGATATCTGTGGCAACTGAACCTGCTGCAGATGACTTGATACTTTTACTGCTAAGGGTGTTCTGGCCCATCTTGGAGAAAATATTTACCTCCGAGCATATGGAGAGTGGTAATTTATCAATAGCAGCTTGCCGAGCTCTTTCCCTAGCTATTCAATCTTCAGGTTAACTCACTTTCTTCTTGGATACGTTTGATGACAGTTCATGAGTTCTTATCCTGAGAAATATATTATTATTTTATTTTTGAATATGCAGGTCAGCATTTTGTGACCCTACTGCCCAAAGTGTTGGATTGGCTGTCGACAAATTTTGTTTTGTTCCAAAGTCATGAGTGCTATATAAGAACTGGTAGGGTTTTCTTCGGTATCTCGTGTTCATGTAATACCTGATTACCCGTATTCCGAGTTGGTTGGAACTATCCTGACTGTTTTGGTTGTTAAATCTTAATGACTTTGGCAAAGTACTGGTACATGCACATTATTGTGGGAAAAATAAAAATGTGCGCTTTTAACTGGTATTTTCATAGACTTTTTTCTATGTGATTCTCAATCAAGAAAACATCATATGGCAATACAAAAATTTATTTCATGTTTTGGCACACTTACAAAAATTCATATACCACTCATCTTCTAATTGAATTTAAGTTTAAATTGCCAATCTTAGTATAAGGCCGTGTGGATGTTGAGAATGTGAAATATGCATCTTATCCTTGATAGTAGTGAAGCAACTGTGGGGTCAAAGTCAAATCCTCCCACGGATTGGTTTATGAGAAAATTGCTGAACTGGTTGCTCCTTTTCAGTTGTGCATATATTTTTCTTGAAATTTGTTGAGGCCCCACATCAACTAGAGATATGAACAAAGTAGTCATTATAAAGCTTGAACTATTCTCACATCTTGAACTAACTTTTATAAAACTACTCAAGGTGAGACCAGAGCCTCTCTTAGATATGTTATTGGACCACCTGTATTTGTCCACGCTCTTGATAACGACTGCTAGGTGTGAAGGGGCATTGTGGGCCAACTGCATGTGTATACACTCTAGATGTTCGTTCTTGGGCATGAGGGAGTATATTGACTAGAGGTATGACCAAAGTAGTCTTTCTAATGATTGGGCAATTCTCACCTTTTCAGCTAGCTTTTGGAATTCAGTTAAGCCTAAAGTTCAAATTCTGAGAAAATCTAATTGGTACATGATAGAATCCTCCCCATTCATCAAGTCAGAGTAGTTGTTTGGCTTGCTTTACTTTCACACATTAGTAAGCTTAGGATTTAATTACTCTTGATCCTTGCACTGGCTTTAGTTTGAAAGATTCAAACGTAGTCCTTATAGTTTTAAGTTGATAATCAGTTTTTATCGTTTTTCTCTATGATAAATCCTTCTAATAAATTTATGATCTGATTAGCACTATGTAAAGGGGCAGGACTAAGTTGATTAAATTATAAGAAACAGTTCAAAAATAAGTGAAATTGTTGGAAATACCACACCAACCAACAACAACTAATAGGAGGGTGTGTGTTGTAAAGCATGTGTAAGAGAATGTGTTGCCAGTATTTCTGTTGTATATTTTGTTTTGAAAATCTTGCAGCCTCCATTAATGAAGATATTATTTAGCTTTTTACTTAATATGTTTTGTAACTTTTTTCATTTGTTTATGTTATCATATAGAGACTCACAAAATCAGAAGTTTGTGTTAGTTTTCATATTCATATGAAGTTATTCAGCACCTTATGAGTTGTTGCAATAAACCATTACTTATTTTCTAATTCAGTTAATATTTTTCAGCTTCCATTGTCATTGAAGAATTTGGTCATGGAGAGGAGTATGGACCTTTATTTGTCACCATGTTTGAAAGATTTACTCATTCAGCTTCTGTAATGGCTCTAAGTTCTTCCTACATATGTGACCAAGAACCTGACTTAGTGGAGGCCTACACCAATTTTGCATCCACATATATTCGTTCCTGTAATAAGGTCTTTATTTTTTAATGTTTTTCTTTTTTGTTGGAGTGTGGGCCCAGATTTAAAGTGAGGTTGAAGAATCTAGTTGTGAATTGTTTTTTAATATTTTGGTCTGATGTATTTGCCTCAGTCAAAATGAAGTCTATGTTAATGTTAGGTTCCTTGATAGAACTTAATAGTGAAAGGGAATCATTCGTCCCTGATTTCTATTGATTGAAAGAAAATGATACACAAGAGCGGATACGCTCCTACAATGGTATAAACCACTCAATTTTTATTTTTGCCAAAGATCCTTTCAAAGGGGTGGGAGCCTTTATTTATAGGCTGATTATACAAGGGATGGGATTCAAGAAAACCACCTAACAACTAACCACCTAATTATAAAACATTAACTACCAACAACCTAACCATAAAACAGAAACATCATTATTTCCTATTGTTTTTCCTGTGATAAACAAATAAAGGTTTATTCCTATTTACATCTTTATTATTCCTATCAGTTTACCAGTTTGATGATATCGCAGGGTGCACTTTCAGCTTCTGGTTCTCTTCTTGAAGTTTCTATCCAAAAAGCAGCTATATGCTGTACAGCCATGCACCGTGGTGCTGCTCTAGCTGCTATGTCATATTTGTCTTGTAAGAAAAGTCTATATTGCTTTTTGTTATTATTTAAGTAATCCTCAATTGTGAGTTTAGTTGGATATCTTCTTGAGAAATTCACAATTTTAAGTTACAAAATTTAAAAGTAAATCCATTCTTCTTGGAAGGAGAATGAATATGAAATTAAATTATTAAAATCTACAAAAATGAATAACACATTATGGTTCGTATATGAAATCATGTAATCTAAGCCAATTTTAGGTTTAAGTCGTAGCATTCTACTGAATTTGTTAATATTTGACTTTGTAATTGGCTTCTTATATACACGTGCTTAATCTTAGTTTGACATTTCTACTCAAGTTTTATGGAATTAGATATATAATACTGACAACAGTTATCATATTTTTCCATGGTGCATATTTAAATCTCATTTTTATACTTATTATTACATGTGGTTGATTCTCATTTCTTTGACTCTTCAGGTTTCTTAGATGTTGGCCTTGTCTCTTTGTTAGAATGTTTGAATTGTATTGAGGGGTCATTCAACACTACAGCCATTCATGTCATATCCCACAGTGGGGAGGGACTTGTATCTAATGTGGTGTATGCCCTACTCGGTGTGTCTGCAATGTCACGGGCAAGTATCTCATTGTAAATGAATTGTTATAATATTCTCAAGAGCCAGTAAATATAAGTTTATGTGCTGAAGTAGAAGCAGAGCAATGTGAAATGATAAGAGTATGGAGATTCGGATTCTGCTTGGATGATATTGGCTACTTTATTTATTTTAAGAATTAGTTCTCGGGTTGGAACCTTACCATTTTTCCTCTGAAGCATTTTCTGTAGAAATGAATCGTTGTTGTCCACCAAGATTTTCCCTGTTCTTACATTTTTCTTTTTACAATTAGGTCTTTAACATATAATTTCACTGAGGGGGAAAATGTAATTTCTTGGATTACTTCTGTGATTCACAAAAGCAAGAATAGGACTAAAAAATAGCTTGAATTTGAAAAAATAGGTTTTTAATCCCATTTTTTATTTTAGCCAGTTCGGAAATATGCAACTTCATCCCTCACAAAATTTGAAAGTAATAACTGCCTTTTCTCGAATTATATTAGCATCTTGATATGTTCTTAACCCAAGAGTATCTAAGGGTCAAGTTTTCTTATGTTCCTTTCTCGGCTCCTCCCTACTCCCTAGCTTTATCGACGTTGTTTCAATATTAATTGTGCTTTTTGCCTGATATATATGGAGGCCGTTAGCTTTGATTGATCCATAACCTAAGTTGTGCTTTACATGATAGGTTCACAAGTGTGCAACAATTTTGCAGCAGTTGGCAGCAATTTGCACTTTATCGGAAAGAACATCATGGAAGCCTATACTTTGCTGGCAAACTCTTAATGGATGGCTACAGTCGGCGGTCTCTCTCTCCTTTTCGCCTTTTTGCCTGCATATAATATTATTATGTTGCATTTAAGTTTTGCTATTTTGTTTGACTCTTCCTATATCGAAACCAGGCAGTTAGGGTTGGATTTTCTTCTAAATTCTCTGTTATTTTTAGTCTTGAACCATAAAATGGTTATGGTTTTATTTTCCACCATATTATATACTCCATTTGTTTCTTTTATTGGCTTCGTTTGACTGGACTTGGATTGGCTCTGAAGTTATCTTCTAGAGACCTAGGGTTATGGGCATTGTGATCTTATGGGTTTGTCTTGTACTCAGTTTGATTGACCATTTGAATTTTCAGGTTCAGGCTCTTCCTGCTGAATACCTAAACCATGGAGAAGCAGAGACCCTAGTGCCCCTTTGGTCCAAGGCCCTTGCTGATGCAGCCTCTGATTATCTTGAGAGCAAGAACTCTGATGCATTGAAGAGCGATTTCGGACATATGCAAGGGAAGGGCGGGAGAGTTTTAAAGCGTCTAGTACGGGAATTTGCAGATGCTCACCGAAATATTCCAAATCTGACTTGATAACTGCATGAACATGTTAGATTAGTCTTTAACTGACGCGGCTTTCAACATGCAGATTCCCAGAGTTGATGAGGCACCTTGTCTTTTCCTGACAGTACCTGTAATGTATCATTTGTTGTAAGTTATGAGGTTTGTATAGTCAACTGTGGTGCATTGCCATATTAAAATGCCTCATCATTTTCCATCATTATTTTTTCCTCTGTATATGCCCACAATTTTGGCCCTCAAGAATCAGGTTAGAAACCCTTTTTCAAATTGTACAGGATATCCGTGAAGGAACATCCGCAGATGGAATTAGAGATTTTGAAGGAAAGGAAATTAATGTCATTTAGTCATTTTTTGTTGTACCACAAAACAACATGAATAATTATTATAACAGAAGCTGTTGTTTTTTGTTGTAAAATATAGTAATTTCGACAAAACAAGTCCATAACAAAATGACTTTTATTATGCGAATAATTGTGTATTTTGTCGTGAGCTCAATTAGCTAGTAAGTTGAAATGTGGTGAGAGAAGTAAATGAAATGAGCAAAACAAGTTTGAAATTAGATGATCAATCATTGAAAAGAGTAAAGGAGACTTTTTGTCTTTTCACATATTGTATTTATCCGCATGATGTAAGCAATCTCAGTTTCATTACTAGTGAATCGCACTCAGTTTCTTGCTTCAAAGTTATCCGTGTTGTATCTATCCGCATGATGTAAGCAATCTCTGGTTTTCCCTCTTTTTAACCACTATCTTCTTAACTACCGAGCTGTATACGAATATGTCAATACCCAATCAACAAGTTGCATTAAAAAACAACTGATAATTGCACACAATTCTAATACCGTATATCCAACCGAAGTTTTAGTGTGTCTGGATTTGAGAAGAGAGAAAGAATTAATATAAAATTCAGAAATGTTTTTTAAATATAAAAATTGACATTAGAAACTGTATTTCAAACATTGTATACGGTTTTTAATGATACTAATTTAGGTTTTCCTCAAAATCCGTACACATTTAAACTGGATCTATTTCATACGGTGTCAAAATTTTGTGTCTAAACATCAGTGATATATAAAATAAAAAATCATATAAAATCTTGAAATTTGGTGTCTAAAAAACATTTGGAAATGAAAAATATTGTTAAAACAAAATAAAAGATCAAACTTATACTCATCAAAATATCACGATTGTTTTATTAGGTTCGTATTTTTATTTTTGTATGAATTGAGTCCCCCATAATTGCTGTGCTTAATTGCATTTTTAGAAATTGAAGTTTTATGATTGACCAGTTTCAGTTCCTAGATCAAACACCTTTCATGGAGAGAAGGGAAAGATAACCATTTACTGAATTACCTCATTAATTAAAAGAGTGGAATATACAATCAATTAAATTGACTTGGCTATATTTGCAATAGCTTATATAGACCAAGTAACGAATGAAAAAAGAGAAGAAAGATGAAACTACATAAAAATAGAAAACAGAAAACTGTAACAACGTACTCCCTTTAACTAACCTAATAATATCTAAACAGAAATACACATAAACGAAATGGAAATAGAGTAAACTAAACAATATTTCTAATAGTTCCTTTGTTCTGATTGATGAAATTGCATTCTCCAAGTATCCAATATGAGTGTGAGTTAGTGTGCTAAACTTTTGCTAAAATGTACAGATGATTTTTGACAATCTTTTGATTCCATCTCAATTTTTTTTCTTAAATGAAACGACAAATAAACTCGCACACAATACGAGGTCTTTATTTTGAATTTAGAATATCTTAAGCTAAAATATTTGACTCTAAAAGATCAAATGGTCAAATGTCTAATGCACATTACTCAAAAAATATTTGGTTTCAATAAAACAAGTTAAATTAGTCCAAATCAATATTTTGAACCAACCATTTTAAATTTTTCATTTTTAATTTACCTTTTCAATTAAAATAATATTTAACCAAACATAGAAAAATGCATTTTTTTAAAACATAAGTGGCAGCATTTTATTTGAAATTAATGGATCAATGCAAATTAAAACTAATATTGGGATAGCCATAAAGGAGTCGCCCAAGCTAAGCAACTACAACCAGCCAGTTTTGTAACAAAATTCACATAAAGTAAAAATAACTCGTAACACTTTTTTTTTTATTCAAATAACTAATTCATAAACATTTGTTGATAAGTAATTCACACAGTATTTTAAAAATAAATTAGAAAGAATCATAAGTCATAACACTTGTCGACAATCAACCTGTACAACGAGAACATTAATACAAACCTTCAATTAAAAATTTCATTGATATTTTAATTTTGTATACTGACCATTCTAAAATTTTATACCTGCACGTGTCTATAATAAATATCAAGTCTGCACAAAGATTATCTTCTTTCTAAATAGGGATTAAACTTAATTTCTCTCAACCTTCATCTCCTTTCCATAAATTTTTTGGAATTGGATTTGTTTGAAATTGTTGATTTATTGATTTACTTATTTTAGGAACTCATCATCTATTTGGATTTAATTGATGGTAGGAATTTAGATTTTAAGAACTCATTATGATTTTGTGATTTACAATGGTATTTATATATCGTTTGCTGACAATCTATTAAATCACTTGTTGGTAGTCTATTATTGGATCTACTATATTTACAAGGGACTCATTACTGATTTATTAGATCTATTACTAATTTGTTTCAAAAAGTGTTAGATATATAACTCTTTATAAACATCAAGAAGGTTAATATTAGCTTGAAGTTGTATTTAAATGGTATTTACAATTTACTTATTTTGATGAATTTAAATAAAATAATTTAAATTTTTTATATTTTATTCGATATTTTGAGGGTCTAATAAAAAAATTCAAAAGAAAATATAATGAAAAAATAACCCCAATTTTGCTTATGCCTTTATCTCTCTTAATATCTCATGGAGGATATTACATTGTTTTCTATAAAAATTAAAAGAGGTAACATGTTCATTTCCATAATAATACATCTCAACCTTCATTAAAATATTTAGTAAACAAGATCTTTTTTTTAAAACTAAAAAAACCTTTTTTTCCTCAAACAAAAATACTCTTCATTAAAATAAAAGCAAAATATTTCCTACAGTTCTTTAATTTAATTGTAGGTAATAATTTAATTATTATTTATAATATTTATTTAATTTTAAGTAACAATTTAATATTTTATGTCTTAAAATATTAATAATATTATCTTTTTTTTTAACAAAAATTCATAAAATTTATTATCAATTTCAAGAATTTTCATATACTCATCAAATTCATAACTCAAATCTTTATCTACAACAACATTAAATAAAAAACTCATACTTTAAATTTTATCCCAAAATCACAAGACAATATCTTCTTCTTTTTCAGTCATTCTCCAAATCAAATCCTTATATAAATTTTGAAATGTGAGTTTTTTATTTGATAAATTTGATATTATTATTAGAGATGAAAATATGAGTTTATTTGAAGATTTGAATATGAATTTGATGGAAGTATGAATTTTGTTGAAGACAATTATTAATATTTTGACCTTTGTTTTAATATTTCAAGATATAAATGATCAAATCATTTAATAAAAAATTAAACTAAATACCATATTACTATTCTTGATTTAAATTATTGATAAGAGAGAAATAGATAAATATAAATTAAATATTATTGATAAAATAAGAATAAATTATATCAATTATTATATAAATTTGTATAGTCAAATATATAAACAACTAACCAATGGAGGAAAAAACTATGGGAGTGCATGAGATATTTTAATTTATTTTTATTAAAAAAACACTTTCCTCAAACAAAAATACTCTTCATTAAAATATATTATTATAATATTATGATATATATATATATATATATATCTAATCCAACGGTGGAGAAACCACATCCAAGATTTATTAATCTATCCGAAAGACAATACAAAAATTCTCTTTAGAAATTGTCATTTTCGGAGTGTTCATTTTTGTTACAGAAGCGCCGGCGAAAACCCTAGTTAGTCCCAACCATTCATCACTTCACACACTCCTTGCCTCAGGTACAATTCCTTTTCGATTCAATCCTATTACGAGATGGATCTTTTGCTCCATCGCTTTATCAATTTATTTATTGGTTTGGTTGCAAGTGAAGTTTACATTTTTTATTTAATTGAAATTTTTTGATTTGATTTGTTTCTGAGTAGTAGTAGTAGTGCTAGGACGTGAATTTTTGTGTGTTTTTCACATGACTCATCTAACTTGCTTTATATTTTGCAATTTGACTTTAATTTTCTGTGCTTTGACTTGAAACTGTGCCTTTTTTAATTTGTTTTTTCTAAGGAGAATGATAATTCTGAAGTTAGGTCTGAAATATTTTAGGTATTCTGAGAGGAAAAGTTGGAGGAGGGGGTGTGGGAGAGAAATATTAATGGTGATTGATTGAAATAGGATTTATGGGTTTAAAGGTTTTTAAGTAACACTAATTCTTATTAAGTTCCTTTACTTACTGTTAATTGATTTTTTGTATCTTTAATTTGGAGATTGAGTGAGAGCTTGTCTTCTAATGGGATTGCTATTTGAACAATACTATACTTTTTGGGGTTCAATTTTTTTCTTCACATCAAATCTATTTGTCTCTTGCATGTTTTTAATTAATTTTATGTCCTCATGGGACTACAGTTATTTTGTTTATGACAAGAAATTTTGGTGTTTATTGATCCATATTAGCCAACCCCCACCTGGTGGCAAAAGGCTTCAATTGTTCTTCTTGTTGTTTGACCACTATTCTTTTGTAAATATACTTTTTCTTTACCAATTATGAAATCATATCAGCTTGCAGGTATTACAATATATTCTGTGATTGTAAATTTGTAAGCAATGTTATCAATTGCGAATCGCAGAGAATTGTGATTTGTTCAAATCCCGCTGCACTACAGTGCTATAGCTGCAATTTGACAACTCTTTGTAATATTTGCATTTGCTACTTATTGTCTGGGTGGTGTAGTTGGTTATCACGCTAGTCCCACACGCTAGAGGTCCCCGGTTCGAACCCGGGCTCAGACATCCAAATGTTTCCTTTCAAAAAAAAATTGTGATTGCTATTGCTTTTGGTTCCTTTTTGGCCTTTCTTTGAATTTCTATCTCCATGGTCTCTTTGAAAATAGCTTTTATCTTGAGAAAATGCATTTCAACCAGTTTATTATGCCTCTAAATGCCTTGGGTAGGCACTTGATTATTAACCGCCTCTTGCTATATTCACTTCCATTCATATGCATGGTTTGTTTGTAGGCTAATCATTCTGTCTGCATAAACAATGGCTGATGGTGAATCAGACAAGAATATCGAGATATGGAAGATCAAGAAGTTGATCAAAGCACTGGAAGCTGCAAGAGGTAATGGTACTAGCATGATTTCTCTGATTATGCCTCCGCGCGATCAAATATCTCGTGTCACTAAGATGTTGGGAGATGAATTTGGTACTGCTTCAAATATCAAGAGCAGGGTAAACCGGCAATCTGTGCTGGGAGCCATAACTTCTGCTCAACAGAGGTTGAAACTATATAATAAGGTTCCTCCAAATGGATTGGTTCTTTATACTGGTACCATTGTCACTGACGATGGCAAGGAAAAGAAAGTGACAATTGATTTTGAACCTTTCAAACCAATCAATGCATCACTTTATCTCTGCGATAACAAATTTCACACAGAAGCTCTAAATGAACTTTTAGAATCTGATGACAAGTTTGGTTTTATTGTTATGGATGGAAATGGAACCCTTTTCGGGACTTTAAGTGGAAATACTCGTGAGGTGCTTCATAAATTTACTGTTGATCTGCCAAAGAAGCACGGTAGAGGAGGGCAGTCAGCTTTGCGTTTTGCTCGTCTTCGCATGGAAAAACGGCACAATTATGTTAGGAAGACTGCAGAGCTTGCTACTCAGTTTTTCATCAACCCTGCCACTAGTCAGCCTAATGTTGCCGGACTCATACTTGCCGGTTCGGCCGACTTCAAGACCGAGCTGAGTCAGTCAGATATGTTTGATCCTCGTTTGCAAGCAAAGATATTGAATGTGGTTGATGTTTCCTATGGTGGGGAAAATGGCTTTAATCAAGCTATTGAATTATCAGCAGAGATTCTATCTAATGTGAAGTTCATACAAGAGAAGCGCTTGATAGGAAAATATTTCGAAGAGATAAGCCAAGAAACCGGGAAATATGTTTATGGGGTTGAAGACACGTTGAAGGCACTAGAGATGGGAGCTGTTGAAACACTCATTGTATGGGAGAATTTGGATATTAATAGATATGTGCTGAAAAATGCTACCACTGGTGAGATTGTCATTAAGCACATGAACAAGGAACAAGAAGGTAATCAAAGCAACTTCCGCGATGCAGCCACCTCGGCCGAGTTAGAGGTTCAGGAGAAGATGCCATTACTTGAGTGGTTTGCAAACGAGTATAAGCGATTCGGATGCTCCCTGGAATTTGTGACAAACAAATCTCAAGAAGGGTCACAGTTTTGCAGAGGGTTTGGTGGTATTGGAGGTATGCTTCGCTACCAGCTTGACATAAGATCATTTGATGAGTTGTCTGATGAGGATGGAGTGTACGAGGATTCTGATTGAGCATGTTATTCTAGTGCTTTTCATTGATTTTTGTTTGTTTTGGATAGTTGGATTGGATGAATGACTTTCACCAAATATTTCCTACACATTACTTTGATTTTTAGTGTATGGTACTGAGACTAAGTCCTTTGTCGTTATTACATCTATCACAAGTGTATTATTCTTCACTTTTATTTGCCATTGCATCCTAAATTCTACTCCCTCCTTCACTCCTATAATCCTATTACATATTTCGCTCTTGTTAATTAAAAAAAGTAAGGAGAGTATTTAATGTGTCCATTTTATGTATTGATGTTTCTAAAATACTCTTTATATATGTACATAATTAATTTTAACTTTTCACATTAGTATAAGATAATTAGTGTTATTAATTAGGGGTTTATTTAGAAAAGAAACAATAAATTTATCTAGTAATTTGATAAGTGGTTTATATTTAGGGGCGATTTTTCTGTCAAATGAGTGCTTATATTTAGAGATAGAGGGAGTATTTTTTTGTTTGTCACTACCATGATAGCACCTCAAGTATACGGTGTTGTCGCGTAATAAAAATTATTGTTCCCACAAAAATTTTGTTAAGAGGATCAATCTCTTTTTACTATGATAAGTAGTTAAAAGAGTGATTGTTGATAGTAATTTTTTTATTAAAATTCGCAATAAAAATTAAATATTGGGATTGTAGTTTTTTACAATGATGGATATAACAAAACTAATCTTATTTGAGCCTTCTTTCAAAAGAGAAAAATTGTATTTTAAACTAATAAAAAGTGTATTTTAAATTCATAACCAATCTATTTTCATGATTGATGTATTAACAAAAAAATTTAAGAGAATATATCTTTCATGATTTCAAGAGAACAAAAATATATTTTCATGATTTGACTCTCTTGTCCAATCTTGTGGGTCAGATATCAAATTCACTTTTCAGAATATTATTTGATATCCAAGTACAAATATGATTCTTATTAAGATTAGATTAAAAAATCAATATCCATGATAGAAAGAAATAAAAATTGTTAGAAATTCATCGTTGGAATCCTACAATTCCAAGACAAGGAAGATCTACTCACACATCATCATGGTAGAATCAAACCTTAAATATAAAATTGGAAATATAAAATAACATAATAAAAATAGAAAATTGAATGTTAGTGAAACTAGATATTTGCTAAGAAAATTACAAGAACACAAGAAAGAGTAACAAGAGATTGTGAGTAGGAATCTGTGTCAAAGTTAGTATTTTTCGTCGTTTTTATAGCTTTAGGTGCTTTCGTGGACTTTAATTACAAGAAACAATTAGAATTTTACAGAAGAAAAACAGTTCAATAATAGAAGTTGAGTAGATTACGACTGTAACAATCATTACGACCAGACAGTAATCCTTGTTGTCTTGTGGCAAATTCTCACTTTTTTCTCGTCCAACCACTGCGACCAGGCTGTAATTCTTGCCAAAACTAGTATTTCTTTCATCTTATTGATTAGCTTGACTTCATGACTATTTGCACCAAGAATCTTCATGTATTCCTTCACTTCTCCTTGCAACCAAAACAAAATACAAAGTTAGTGAAATAGAACTAAAACTAGACTAAAAATATCACATTAACCTATCAAACAAAGTTATAAAAACAAATAAATTATAGTTTATCATACCACTAGTTTTTTTTAGAAAAAATAGAAGATGCGTCATTAGTGTAAATTAGTTTTACATTGATAGACAATATCAACTATTGATTTTGTTATCTCTATCGCCCAATCTAAATTGTCATAATAAAATAATTATATAATCAACGATTTGTATTTTTATCATTTACACTGACAATATATGATCATTAAACTCATATATATATATATATATATATATATATATATATATATATATATATATATATATATATATATATATATATATATATATTAGTGGAAAGATTATTTTGAATTATGCGTACATACATATTAAGGTTTATTGGTGGTGCACCATACTCCACCGAGAATTTAATTGCCAATCTACCTAAAATGTTTGTAAAATTTACAGGTGGCCAAAAGTGGTGTATTTCTAGGAGAAGATAGGTGGTGCATTGTTAGTTTTGCACCGTCAATGTAAATAAAATTGACAATAAATATGAATATTTGATTTTACTATCTCACTAAAAATTTATGATTTTCATCAATAAACAACCACTTAATTATCGATTTATATTTCTAGACAAAAATAAATTTTATCTTTTTTCAGAAGTATACTTTTGAAGTAACTTGAAGGGTGGAAACAATCTCAATAGAATAATGTTAACAACAAACATTCAATAGGTTAATTTTCACATGGATTCTACCAAATTTATATGGGATCCACGTAATTTAGTAGGACTTATATAAATTTTAACCAATCAAACAGAATGTGTTGCTAGTATTCCTCATTTCAATAATAAAAAAAATAGCATGAGGTATAAATCATTTAAACATACCTCAATGAAAGTGGGTGTAATTTTTATTTAAAACGTGTCATTTAAATGAAGGTCATAAGAGATAGTGCAATTTTCTATCAAAATAGTGGTGGATTAAAAAACTGAATTGAGGTGTGAATCATTTAAACATACCTCAATGAAGGTGAATGTAATTTTTACATATATCAAACAAACAACAAAGGTGTGGTGGGTAGCTAACACTCACTACTTACCTCTAATTGAACGGTGTCACATTTGGAAAAAGCATAGTTTTTATATTTTCAGACAAAAATAATTTGTTCCCGTCTAAAAGTAAACTTTCAAACACATATACAGTTGTTTAGAAACATGGGAGGTGGGTAAAGTTAGGCCCTAAACATGGGACCATCCATGGTCAAGTTGATGGTTTACAAATTTGCTGGCTAGTCCAGGATATACCAACATTTAAGTGTATACACAATATATTGCCAACTAAATTGTATGTATGAATTTTCTAAACAATTTATCTCTATACAAATTCAAAGTTGATAACAGAAAGTTGAAGGTGAAAATAAAGACATAATTTGGGAGACACAAAGGGATGAATCATTTGGTAGAAAATTGGAAGAAACTTACCCTATGTATGGTTAAGTGCATAATTTTATTATGTTCGTATTGTATGTTAATGTTATTCTGCTTATTCTTTTCTATTGTATTCACATAGCTCTAGTCTAGAATGATTTTTTTAAAGTTCGCTTTAGTTTCTGCTTCCAGTAGCTTGGGCTTCTTCTGTTAGGCTAGAGTTAGTTATTAACTAACAAATAGTTAGAATTGGTTATCTAAATTATCATAAATATTTTCTCAAATTTTCACAAATATTTAAGAGGGAGATATTTGCCACTAAATAACTAAGTTATTTTCACAAATATTTTCTCTCATTTTCCTTTATTTTCCATCACTTTCTCGCTCAGTTCAAACTAAATTATTTATTTATCACATAAATGGGCATCATTGTTCCCAAAAATACAGACTACTTGTGCATAATTTAAAAACTGTCCTCTCAATTCCCATTGACTACAGAGCCTGTAATTGATCTATTTTTCTGGTATAGTACAAAGTTTGAGGCTTCATGAATCAGCAAGTTCAATAAGTTGGTCGACCACATTTGGATCTGCAAGGGTACTTGTATCTCCAAGTTCATCTAGCTGCCTAGAAGCAATTTTTCTCAGAATTCTTCTCATTATCTTTCCACTCCTTGTTTTTGGGAGGCCAGGTGCCCAATGGATTTTGTCAGGTGCTGCAAAAGCTCCTATCTGAAATATTAAACAAAAAATGTGAAAAAATATGTTATAAATGAAGTCATACAAATTGATCTATAATACATGATCGATCAGGTCATCTGATGCAACCACTTGACATAAGTCATTACTCTGTTAATAATGCTGACAAAATATGATTCTTTTCTAGGAAAATAAAGTAAAAAAGGAAATAAAGATTAATAGCTCAATAAAGTAGTGATCCTATGAATTTATTAAGGCACAATAGACCCATGTTCTAAGTTTTCAGTTTTTTATTTTCTTTTCTTTAATTTCTGTAGTGAGTAATGAATCCAGACGTGATTTTAAGGAAATATCCACAGAATACTTAACCATCCAGGCTATTATTAATAGACCACAGACTCACTTGCACATAATTTTGGAAAAATGTATAGTGGGAGAAGATATAGAGGATTAAGTATATACCTGTTTTCGAACTGTTAGAATGAGCTCCTTCCGCAGTTCTTCACTGTATGGAACACCGTCCACAAGAGTAACAAAAGCATATATACCCTGTCCTTTAACCTACGGTAGTAATGGTAGTTGATTCAGATTTCAGACAGCAATAATGTGTTGACCATATATGTTAGAGAACATTAAAAAGTATACCTCGTGCTCCACACCTACAACGGCTGCCTCGGCACATTGTGCGTGTGAAACTAGAGCTGATTCCACTTCAGCTGTGCCGATACGATGCCCACTACATATAACAAGACAATCAGATTTAAACATCATAAGGAACTACATATCTATTTATATTTACATGCTTGCACCTATAAAGAATGAAACCTCAGGACTGACAAATCAGTATAAAGAGCTTATGAATTTCAAAGAATACCTGACATTGATGACATCGTCAACTCTTCCAGTAAGCCAATAGTATCCATCTTTATCCCTAAAACAAAGTCAAATGCATAGAACATGATTATCCCACATATTTTTACAAGTTTTTTCTGGTGTTTCCTTTATTTTAAGGCTGCAAAAATAATTTACAAAGACTAGACTCAAATTCTAAGATTGTAACATAATTTTCCTAGATTGTATATTATGAGCATCAAATGTTAGGAACACTAACCTGCTGCAGCCATCACCGCTGAAATAGTAGCCAGCAAAGGGCTTGAAATATGTTGTTTCGTATCTTTCATGATCACCATACAAAGTTCTGAATGCCCCTGGCCATGATCTCTTAACACACAAATAACCACTGCACTCACCATCTATCTCAACACCTTTCTCATCCACTATGACAGGCTAAAGTAACAATAAAATTTGTCAGAGAAATTGGAATAGTGAACTAGTAGTAAAAAGAAGACAAATAAATTCACTATATTATAAAATGAACAAATAAGATTTGCTTAACAGACCTGAACTCCAAAGAAAGGGAAAGTAGCAGAACCAGGTTTCTGGGGCCAAGCGCCAGGTAGTGGAGTTATCTGCAAGCGACAGTGAAGAATTTCAGTCACAAAGACAGATGCACAAGATCGTGTGTGCGTGTGCCAAAACTTTTATACAAAACCCAACTCTCTGTTACTACTTCACGTCTTCATCTATGCATATGTGGTACTGTTACTAATGGAATGAACCTATATTGCATGTTCAGTGTCTTTCATATGAATCATATTGAACTCAAATAACCGTCGGAAATTAAAATACCATGAAGCCCCCAGTTTCTGTTTGCCACCAAGTGTCAGAGATAGGGCATCTCGAATCTCCAACTACATTGTAAAACCATCTGAAAGAGAATGATCAAATTATGCATCAGAATATTCTTTGATATCGGAAATTTAAAGCCGTAATTGCCTAGAAAAAATACAGATAATAACCTCCATGCACTTGGATTTATGGGCTCGCCAACACTTCCTAGGACTCGTAAAGATTTCCTCGAGTAGCGGGTAACATGCTGCATGAATAACCATTTTTGAATGAGCAATAACTAAGTCTAGAACATATGAAACTCTAAACACTTGCATTGGACAATATCATAATTTATGATAACTTGATAAGATATTCTGATTGCAATTTTATGCAATAAATGTATATAAAATTGAAATTACATCCTCTAAGACATGCAAAGGTATCAATCTTATACGAGGATGCACTCAAACTTCTTTGGATAAATTATTGGACAATTAACATTTAGAGCAGTGAACTTGAAAAAAAAACAGAATACATGGAAACAATAATAAGAGAGATTATTGGCCAAGAATACTGAATATCTTCAAGGCTCCATATTTGTAAAAGCAACACAAATGGGAAAAAGGAAGAATATGACATCAACTTTGTTGTGCCTACTGCCTGCATCATATATGTTGGGTAGAACAGAAGGGTCGAGAAAAGCTTAAGGGGCCATAAACCATGCTAATTATGCTTTCAATCCTGATTGACATCGTATACGTTCTTTTGCAATGTTCTACTTTCATTTTTTCCTTTCTAAGATTCTAAGGACAAAGTTATCAGCCTAAACTCGTATGCTCTTCTAATAAAACATCATTGTTATAGAAAAAAAAAGCTAAGAAGATGTGACAAAAATGTTAGACCAATTTTACATATTAACATTGAATGTTTTTTCCTCTTGTTCTCTGTTAATTTCCAGGACGTGCATTCAAATAAGAATACAGAAGTTCATGAGGTATCATACTATCATTTCTCAGGAATCTCAGCTTCACTCTTTTAGGATAACGGAAATCATTCAACCTTCCATACAAAGATAAGAACTCTACAAAACATTGCCGTCCTCTTACAATTTAATATATATGTTTTATGGAAAGGAAAATGCATCAATCCATGCCTGGATTTAATGCCTAAAACTGAGTTTATGGTGCAAAATTCAAGTAATAAAAATACATGTCCCATGCTAATATGATATCTCATGCTACTAAAATACAATAACAGTTCACTTCTTCGAAATTGGAACAAAGTTTTAAGTTTCTCAATGTGCAGAAGCATTTGTTCACCATCACAAATGATTTTTCAAAAAGGTATAATGGTATCTTACCTCATCACCATCACGCATGAGGGACCGCACCAATGTAGGGGCTGTGTAGAATATTGTTACTTTATATTTGTCAACAATGTTCCAGCTACGCCCAGCATCAGGATAATTGGGAGCCTGGATTCATGGTATCATCAGATTCAGAGCAAAGTATTTCTTCACAATTCCTTGACTCATAAGTTTTTTATCCATTAACTCAAAACGCCAAACTAATAGAACAATGTTGGTGGAAATCACAGTACATTTTATTAAAAAATCCAGCAATACATGTTGCCAAGTCAATTTGTTGCCAAGTCAATTTTTGTGTATCTACAAAACTCGGCTTGAGTGAATCAAAATAACATGATGTAAATAGCCATAACCTAGACAACCAACAGACTAGGCATAATTTGTTGACCTCTTGCAAACGGGGGCCTTGAAATTCTTTACATCACCTATTCAACAGTCTGTTGATATACGATGTAAATCACTTTAAAGGGCATTTTAGCAGTGTAAGTGTTTAATTAGTATCCCATATCCTGCCCTATCCTTACAAGTAACAACTTGAGGTAATCCCAAGTGGCTAGTCGATAAAATATCGAGTGACTACTAATATTATTTTTGGCTGTTCAGTAACTATTCTATGAGCTGAGGACAAAAATAGTTAATATCATTTCTCACAACTCTATATACAAATCGGTATAACTCATGCTTTTCCCTTTAGCAATTCTTAAACAAGAATCACAATCAAACCTTTTTCGCACTAGGTGGAGTCAGCTACATGGATCAAACAATGTCATCATGTCAAAAACCAAGATTTTGGGGAGGCCATTTAGATTGACCAGTTTTCTAAGTGTTTTTCTTGGTCTTCCTCTACCTCACCTAATATCCATTTGATCAAGTCTTCTGGATATGGCTTCCATTGGTCTTCTTATGACATAGCCAAACCATTTTTTAGTATTCTTAAATTCTAGAGTTGAATTATTCTTTTTGGTTGCACTAATAAAAAGTTTATTGGATTCACTTTGTCTAGCTCTATCTGCATATAAGTGATTACACTATGTTTCAAGTCGAAATTTATTACCCCTTCATACAGAACAACAGTTGCACCATTGAGCATGGGTCCATAAGTGACATAGCTGTGCCCAGTAATCCAACCACAATCAGCTGTACACCTGTAGTCATGGAATAAGGGAGTTAAATAAGACTACTGATCCAGTTTTCATCTAGAAAACTTCAAAGACAAAAAAAGATGTAAGGTAAGCATTCAAGGATACCAGTAGATGTCAGATGGCTTGTAGTCAAATGCATACTTAAATGTTGTTGCAGTGTATACCATATAACCACCAGTTGTATGGAGGACGCCCTAATACAAACGTATATTAGATAGTAGAAAGAAGCAACCTTGAGTGATATAAAGAAGAAAAGGGGAACATAACTCCTAGTACTGGTAGTACAGAAATAACAGCACGCAAATACCTTAGGTTTTCCAGTACTCCCACTTGTATAGAGTAGAAAAAGTGGATCCTCTGCATTAAGCCACTCCACTGGACAAGTAGTTGGATATTGAGGAATAACATCCTGCAACACCAGTAAGGCAGTAACAAAAGTATATCAAAAAAGGGGAAAAAAAGTGTGAACTTTTATCATTATAGAAGCAACAACCTAAACATTCAAAACATATCCAGCACCCGTAAACAGAATTTCAAGATTTGAGTAAACTTATCATCAAACTAATTTATCTGTTCAAAATAGCTGCAGAAATTTGACAAAACAATTATATGATCAGTGATGACATATTAGGTACAGCAACTAGGAATTTTGCAAAAGTATAGAAGACAGAACTCATATTACTACTTACACAACTAGTACAGTTAGATGATCAGGTCAGTGTATTTATGCACAGGGAAAAAACTTTTTAGACTAACCTGCCACCATATATCTCGCCCTTCCTTCCATTTAGTATCCTTCCTCGTCAATGCAAACGTGTTTTCATAAGTTAGGCATACATCTGCATAGACACACAAAAAGTGCAAAGGAAAAGGTCAAAGAAAATAATGAAGATAACATAAGGTATTGTGGATGAAACTGGTTATGGCATACACTTATGCGCAAACATTGTAGGTTATTTTATTGCTCGCTTCAGTTGGGAACATCTGTTACATAGTGAAAGAAGTCAATAACTTTGGACAGAAGCCACCCAAGGCAAAAGGTCAATCACATACCAGCCAACTCTTTATTAGTCAATATCAACTTTTGAAGCCAGTAAAAAATATTAGAAATTGTATGTAACATTTCCTAAATTTTCTAAATGTCCGGTTTTCATCATATGACGTTTTCTCAAACTATCAATCAAAGTTACTGATATTAGCTATCCTGACCTCTCTCTAGGGTGTTTTTGTATGCATTCAACATGTTTGAATTTTAATACATGATAGAACTGCACAGTTAATTGAAGAGAAGAGATTATAGTGCTGGAACCATAAACAAGCCAATGACATTCTTACCTATAGAGACCCCATTTTGAGCTGAATCATTGATGGCAGTATCAACTATGACTTTCAGATAGATAACCTTAGATCCCCTTTTAACAGCATTACAAGTAATTACAACTTTTGGCTTACAATCAATGATTCTCTGTGAAAGAGATTCTGAAGAAAAACCGGCAAATACAACCTAAGCACATAAAAAAGCAAACAGTATTAACTCAAATGGCAATCATAACAAATCAAACAATCTGATAACTTTGAAAACATGACTAAAGATGAAAATACTTGACAAGGACAAAAATGTTTTTGTTTATTACCGAATGAACAGCACCAATGCGGGCACAAGCAAGCATTGTGATAGGAAGCTCCATAAGCATGGGCAAATAAATAATCACAGCATCACCCCTTTTGACACCAATATCTTTCAGGTAGTTTGCAACCTGAAAAAAAAGAGAAAGAAAAATATATACATCTCCAATCATTCTTCCAATTGCCATTAATGTTTTTCCATCTATAAAACAAAAATTGAATTCAAACACCCAAATTTGAGAAATATCAGTTTAAATATCCTCTTTGTATGAGAAAAATAAAAAATCAAAACCAACCTGACAAACTTGATGAAGAAGCTGAGTGTATGTTAAAGTAGCATCAACATCAAGTTCATTCCCTTCCCAGTAAAGAGCTACTTTGTCACCAAGTCCAGCTTCCACATTTCTATCCAAGCAATTATAACATATGTTTGTGATTCCACCCTTGAACCACTGAAAAACGAACACACACACAGACACAAAAGGTTCAACTTCAACCACTCATCTCTTGAACAAACAATTCACTGAATGTAGATCCAAATGGTACAGTTAAATAGATAATAAATAAATAAATCACCTCAATCTTAATATTTCCTTTGGTGACATCAAAATTTTCATGAACAACTTGATGCCCCCATTTTTGTTTCCAATAAAACTGTGATGCAATTTCTGACCAAAATCCAGCAGGATCCTCAATAGATCTATTATACATCTCCACATACTGATAAATAGATCACAAAAATAAGCCATGCAGTAAACAAAACTAAAACTTAAAAAAAAATTCAGCATATAATAAATGAAACAATTTAGTAAAAAAAAATCATTTTTTTCCTAGTTCAATTGAAACTTAGTCAAAATCCACAAAAACCCTGGAAAAAAAAAAACCTGTTCTGGAGATTGAACATTTGCTTGATTAGCGAATTGTTCGCTAGGTAGCACAAAATCATCTTCTTCAGTAGCGAGAGATTCACCAAGAATGACAGCATTCAAATGAGAAATGCGACCAGCACCGGATGGAAGAATCTTCATTGATTCCATGTGGCGTAGGTAATTGTCGGTTCTATGATTATTATTAATATTTGAAGCCATCAAATTCGTCTTGGTGCTTCTTGTACTGATAGAATTACTATTGATATTGCAGAACAGAGAAAGAGAAGAAGAACAAAACGTGTTGTTCTTCTTCTTGTTCAGTGATGGAGTCGCACAAAGAATTGGATCTAATGCACCTTGTAATAACATTCTGTCACAGTTTTGAACAACACATGTATATATATATATATAAATAATAATAAAAAAAAAAGTATAGAAATATGAGAAATCAAATGAATAAAAATAAATAAATAAATTAAGGGCGTACTTGGTTTACTTATAGCATCAGATGCATCAGCATATAGAAATTGATAAGGGAGAGGGGGTCACGCTAGCGTAACGGTGTCCAGCTCCACCAATATGTTATTTGTTTGACCATTGTTGAATTTTATTTCATTTATTATTATTATTATGAAATTTATGAAATCAGTACACAAACGGTTGGCTCGATGTGATTATTATTATTTTTTATTAAAAAAATTAGATTAATTAAAATGAAAGTTTAAAATGATAATTTTTAACATCATACATTAAAAATGAATCTAATAAAGAAAAACGTGGTTACACTCTTTAATAAAAAATAAGTATTATAATCAAGTTGAGTTAAGAAATGAACACATCTATTTATTTGTTAAGTAGAATAACTAATGGAGTAGATCTAGTATGTCTGATGCAATATAGAACTAATATATTTGCAAATGATAAACAATAGAGTAAACTAATTATAGTTTTTCTTTATCATGGAGAGAAAGGTCCCTGATGAGTCAGTTTTAAAAATAATATTACGAATACTTTTATCACGAGTATATAAAATACCACTGTGAAAATCCATTTTAGAAAATAAGAAGTTACTCAATGATATTTTGTAGTAGAAATCACATATGAACTCATCATTATGGTCACGAAGCCCCCACAAACCGATGGGCCATCAATATGGGTGTAAGCGACATCAACGTTCATCTTCCTAACCCCACGGAGGATTTAATTCATGTTTTTTATTAGGATTATTCAAGTTTTGTTTTAGAACCTTACTCTTGATCAAAGAGTGATGGAAATAGTCAACTTGGTTACAAATATAATGCCACAAATCACTCCTCATCTTTATACTTTGGGAGAAAACAAAAAAATTTCGATCTTTCCAAAGTTTATTAACTGACAAAGAATATTTTCCATGTCAAATGGATGTTTCCAATGTCGTTGTGAGTAAGATTTCATTATAGTCAAGCATAAGTAGCCAAGCTAAATAATTTACTCCAAAATTTAAACTTAATAACTCTATTTCAAAGTAGTTGGACATCCTCATAATTCCTCACAACGTGCATAAGGTCTCAGGGGCAAAGAGGCAGCGCTAACAAAGGTCGTCATAGGCCATGTCTCTATGGCATCTCTCAGCATTTGTCAGGAGTTTTCCGTGTGCCATCTTCCAAAACGTAACTCTAATTGGGACTTACCAATTCCAAACCTCCTTGAATAATATTATCGAGTCAATACTGGTCTCATGGCTTGTGGGGTTATTACAAGTTGACTTAAGAGTAAATTGGCAGTCACTGGCTGATAGCCATGTGGGGAAATCTGGAGAAGTATCAGTTGGAGGCTTCAAGGATCGAATTTTCTCACAGATTAACTCGGGTAGAACTTGTTGTAGTTTAATCCAATTTCAATTTGTACCATTGGTGTAGCTCAACACATAAATTACAAATTCTCTAGGTGGAATGGCTTGAGGTATTGAGTTAGCTTTCCATAGCATGAGCAATCCTTCCAAAATTTTGTAGAATGATCATCACAAATAATCCATTGCACATTACTTTTGGTATTGGGTCACATTTTACAAATGTTCCTCCAAGTATTTGAATCAATGTTGCGTTGATGGATAAGAGGTGTTCATAGTACCCTAATCATACTTGGCTTAAGCTGGTTAAACCCAAAATTTGTCCCTATCCGCAACCAATTGTCAAGCAAGTTTGTTCATATATGTCTGATTAAAGACTTTGAGATTCTTGAAGCCAAGCCCACCTTCCTACTTTGGCTTGCAAAATGTTTTCCAAGAGATCAAATAGCATGCTCTCTGTTTAAATGTACTACCCCAAATGAAGTTGCGACATGATATAGATGTGATTATTAATTGTAATTACTCTTCCATTTAAAAATAATTGTCACATTTCACTATTTTTATGCAGATTAAGAAAAGGTACTCCCTTCATAATAAAACATAAATAAAAATGGTAATTAAAAAGTAAATGTATTTGGACTAAATTTTTAACCAGATACATCAATCTTTAAACTACTATTTTTGTTTATACTTTTAGTAATAAATAAAAGAGAGTAAAAGTTTTATCAAATTATATTTTGTAGTTTGTTGGTGTATTATAATTATAATAAGAGAAAAAAAAGGTAATCCATTGTACCAATTTTACATTCACATTGAATTAATATCATTGATGTTATCATTTTCTCTCATAATTATAATTTCAATTTATTAAAAACTATAAAATCAATTATTTATGTTGTTTGTCAATGTAAGACAATGTATATTGATAATACATTACTATTACTCTCTTATAATAAATAAATGTGAAGCAGAAAATAATAAATTAAGTATGATACATATAATATTAATCAATGAATACAGTTAAAATAAAATATTTAAATTACATTAATAATTAAAAACGTTTGGGATAAATTATTTCTTTATGCAAATGTAATGGTTACGGTTGACTTAAAAAGTACTCTCTTATGTGATCCAAATTTTATATAATATATAAATTTTCTTTATCTCATTGTTGTTTATATTATAAAACGGATGAGTAATAATTATCATAATCGTTTTCATATTTTCTTAAAATGTTATTATCAAAATAAGTAAATTTTTTAAAAAGAAAAATACTTTCTAAAAATAGTTAAAAAATTAATTATTTTTTGCGAAAACAGATTTATTTTTACTATACTTAATTTTTTCAGAAATGCTCAAAAGTCAAAAACGAGAATAAATATTTGCCAATTTTATAAAAATGATATTGTGTGAGTTTGTGCATCTCAAGTAACATTATCTTTTTTAATACCACAGTTGCGTGTATTAGATTCTAAATTGATTGATAAAAACTCTAAATTAATATTCTATATATTTGGTCCAAATTTTTGAGTCAAATATATAATTTTTTGTTGTGAATTTTTTTAGTAAAAGCACCGCATATAAATTGATCGTTCTTTTTTTGTTTATAAAGAAAGTGGCAAAAAAATTCGTACATATCTACAGAACATCAAATTCAAACTCCAAAGTATAGTAGTTAACTTAATATATAATATGAATATTTTTCGGTTAAACTAAGTCTTACAAATGATCATCCTTTTATTACATTTGTTTTATTTTTCTATAAATAAATGTCAGTACATTATTATATATTTTGGCATTTATCAATTCATCGACAGAACTTAGAATTTGGGACACAACATTAGGTTTTTTATACATATCCGCATTTAGTAAAAAATAACATAATAACATATATTTTTGTATTGTCTATTTCATGTTTAGAAATATAAAAAAATTTCCTACACATTTTGTCACTAATTGCAAAATACATTCACAGTAAATTTACATTATATTATAATAAAATATATATTATTTTGTCCTTAAGTCCTATCTCAACCGGCAAATGCCGATATTGTTAAATTATGTGTCCCGCGTTCGAACTGATGACCTCACAATTGTGTGAATTAATTATAGTCATATTTACTATATTTTATAAGAATATATATATATATATATATATATATATCGTTTTAGTAAATGCAATATTTACAAGTAGACATGATTATATAATCTAAATAAATTTTATTTTATAAAATTACATTTAAAAGAAATATCTAAACATAAATTATGTTAAATAAAACTTAATTTTAACTTTTGTAAAATAAAGTTTAACTCAAAAATATATTTACAAATGTTAATTCAAAGATATACCGAATAAATTACTTCATCTAAAATAAAATATAAATAAAAATAATAGTTAAAAATTGATATATTTAAATTAAATTTTTAATTACATACATCAATTTATTAACTATCAATTTTAATTATGTTTTATTTGAGAGGGGATAATATTTTTGTACAACATAAAGAAATTAGAGAATCAAAATTCTAGGTTACATATAAAATGGTCAGAGGCTGCACGGGATTGGACTGGTCAAATGATTACGTGGAGAAATAAAAAATGGGCAGTTTTTTTTTTTAACGAAAAAATGGATAGTTTGTTGCAATTTCTTAGTATTGTGGTGGAAAATTATAGCAAGGGCTTAAGGGGGCTTTTATGTCCTTTTTCTATATCTTTAGTTTAAAAAAATGAAAAACTTACATGTTTATTTAAATAGTATTTAAAATGTTAAAGAATTAATTTGAAATATTTACAATTTACATGTATTTAGATATAATATTAACCATAAATTCAAAAAGAAATTAAAAGTAATTTCAAAGTCACAAAAAAGATAATTAGTGTACTAAAAAACACTCTAATGAGAAGATAAAAAGTCTTTTTAAAAATTAAAAGTTTTGGATTCAAATTCAACTCTAAGAATGCATTTGTAAATATATTAAAGTAGAGTCTTACTATTTAATATTTTATACATAAAATTTAATTGGTTGATATAATATCTCTTATGATAATCTTTAAAAAATTATACACATATTATAAAAAAGGTTTACACGTCTAATAAAAATTTATTATTTTATCATATTATTTCACTTTATAAAAATAGATTTAAATTAGTGATAACGTTTTTTAAACAATTTAAATCAGTAATACGACGCAGACATATCGGACTTTCTCATTAAATAGTAAATATTAATGTAATTTTTTTTCCAATAAACTCTACATGAAAAGGGTTAAAAATAGGATGGTGACAATTTCAAAATAAAATAAATAAAAAATTGGAGTAAATTAGTGGATATCAACTAGTCAAACAAGGAGATTTGAATTTGAATTTAATAATAATAACATCTGTGTGAAAGAAGTAAAGAATAAGACAGACGCTAGCACACGGGTTGACATTTTCTTAAAAAGTACATTATTGCAACAAAAAACAATAAACCAAAAGATAAGTTGGCTTTTTGTTTTATTTAGAGCCATCGTTTCTAGCAATTGGTGGCTTTCACGACGAGGTCTCAATTTGTCAAACACCTTTATATTGGTTCTCGTCTAGACATTAGAGTGAGCTAAAAAATCTTATATTATAAAAGTCTATTAAAAGAAAATTTCAAATGTAAAAAAACTTATAAAATTATGTAGGCTTAGAGGGTCCATAGGTCCATTAAAAAATCAATTATTTTTTTGAAATAAAAAATATTTCAATTTTTTTTGATTTTTTTCTCGATTTTTTTTTAATTTTTTTTATGTTCTGAATAAAATTAATAAATTCAATAATTTTTCAATTTTGAATTTTATTTGATTTAGAAATTGTCGATTTTTTTTATGTTATGAATAAAATTAACAAATTCAATAATTTCTCAATTTTGATTTTTTTTTTCAGAATTTTGTTCGATTTAAAAATTGTCGATTTATTTTTGGATGTTCTGAATAAAATCAACAAATTCAATAATTTTTCAATTTCGATTTTTTTTCTGAATTTTATTCGATTTAGAAATTGTCGATTTTTTTATGTTCTGAATAAAATTAACAAATTCACGAATTTTTCAATAATTAAAAAATCTAAATAAAATTAAACTATGTCATTAATATTTTTTATTAAACTATTTCTTAATGAAAATATGAAATGGGCCCTAGACCCCGCCCAAGCCCACAAAAAATAAAAAATAGGGGGCTGGAGCCAAAGAAAAAAATTTATTAAAAAAACTTAAAATTTGAGGCCTAATAAAAAGTTTATTAAAGAGATTTTGAGATTAGAGGTTTTTTTTACCGTTGAAATGATGATAATAAATTTGTTAAAGTTTGTGAACATTTCACTAATCAAAGAAGATAAAATAAAAGAAATATAAAAACTTACTCAGAATTTGAATTGGATCTTCAATTCCCTAAAATAATTTGAATTAGACTTCACTTGTGATAGTAACTCCTGAAGCTCGAAGCAGGTTTAATTTGGGTTTGGTAATACCGAACGATTCGGTTAAATAGATCTCTTTTTGAGATAATAATTAGACCAAATTCGGGTTTAGACGATGTTTCAATTTGTTGTGTTTGGATCGGATTGAAGTAGCAGTGTGCCGGCTGGTTTGGTTGTTTGGTTTGGATTTTGTATTCTCTCATGTATCCATAGGCTCATATAAGGGGAAAAAAAAACTATCTCACACCCATTAAAAAAATTAGTTAATTTTATTTAATATATTCAAAATAAAAAAAAAATCAGTTGTATTTTTTAGAATAAACTTGTTATTATATGAAAAAAAATAGTTATTGAAAAAAATTTAAATTAATAATATGATATATTGTATGAATAAGAGGATAATATCCTTAGATAAAAATGGTATGTTAAATATTCTTTAAAAAAAATAAAGAATTAAATAGTATGTACTACCACTATAAAGGTTATTTACATTGATGTAATGAGAATTTATTATTATTTACTATATCACTCAATCTTTTTATAGTTAGTTTAGAAATAAAGATATGATTGTCTTTTATTAATAGTGTATATATATTTATTGTACTAACAAAATAATTATATAAAAGTTATATTTAAGTTTTTATTTATTAATTGTTGACATAGCATACTTTATTAATTTTTGAATTAAATATTGCAGAATATCTTAATTGTAATCTTCCATCTTAATTTTAATATTAATATGTACATTTATCCCTATCTCTATCTCTATAATATATAAATGGAATTCACAAATGAATATATTTAATGTGAAATTCACAATCAATTAATTCCTCGCCTGACAAACTTTATTATATCCAAAAAAAATTACCACAAATAGAAATTACATAAAAATGTCACCCGTGCACACAATCTAGGAAAGACGTATTAATATCGAACAAACAAAATATATTATTGTTATTAGTATACATATATATTTAAAACAAAATTTATAACTTTTATGTTTATCTTTCTCTCTATTTATTTTCTATAATATACAAATGGATATGGAGTTCACATAAATGGAATATTCCTACATAAATTAAAAAACACTTATGAGCGGAGATTTATTAACATTTATCTATAGAAGAAAATGTATACAACAAAATTTTAATGCAAACAAATTAAAAAAATATATATTGATCATACAAAAAATATATTAGAGTCAAATAAATTTTTAGTTTCTAAAAATTTTTAAATTTAGTTTTTATAATTTTTTTTAACCTTTTAGTCTCTTTAATTGAGGTAATCATATTTGAAGGACGTTGGACACTAAAGTTGATAATTTTTTTATAGAAATTAAAAAAAATGTTAAAATTTTATAATGAATAAAAATTTATTTAATCCAATATATTAATAATATAATATATGCTCTTTTTTAAAAAGAAAATTATTAATAATTTATAACTTTTATTTAAATATGACTATTTTTGTCATATATTTTTAATAGACATGAATCTATATCTCTATAATATACAAATATATCTCACAC
>JBBPBO010001986.1:2068413-2104469 GCA_037974295.1 Cicer cuneatum
GAAAAAAAAAAAAGATAAAAGACTAAAATAACTGAAATTAAGTTAAGGGATCACGAATACTATTTAACTTTAATTTTTTTTTTTAAATTTATTTTAAAAATAAAACAGTTAAAATAAAATGAGAAACAAGTTAAGAAAATAAATTTACACCAAAACTCAAAACCACAAAAATAAATTTAAAAATTTTAATTTTGATTTTAACTCTAACAAGTCGCAACTAGCGTTATGAAGTTGAATGACGGCCGCCTCTAGCGATGAGCAGTTTCAAACACCACACCTTCTTCCTTCTCTCCTACTCATACAATACAAGCGAAAGAAATAAATCAGAATTAATTTAATTTAATTTAATATACTAATAAAAATAAATAAACACATTTGCAAGATAATGAGTGGGTCCCACCCAGTGTACATTCGGCTTATAGTATTGACCCTATCACTCAGTCTTTGATTCTCTGTGGTTCATTTTCACTCACTCATTCATTCATTCAAATGCTATGGGAGCAAGCAGCGACCCAACCCAAGACGCCTCCGACGAACAACAAAAACGTTCCGAAATCTATACATACGAAGCCCCATGGCACATCTACGCCATGAACTGGAGCGTCCGTCGCGATAAAAAATACCGTTTAGCCATCGCTTCTCTCTTAGAACAATACCCTAACCGTGTCGAAATTGTTCAACTCGATGACACCAATGGCCAAATCAAATCCGATCCAAATCTCTCCTTCGAACACCCTTACCCTCCCACCAAAGCCATATTCATCCCCGATAAAGACTGCCAACGCCCTGACCTTTTAGCTACCTCCAGCGATTTCCTCCGTATTTGGCGGATCTCCGATTCTGAAGAATCTCAATCGCGCGTTGAACTTAAAAGCCTCCTTAATGGTAACAAAAACAGTGAGTATTGTGGTCCTTTAACTTCCTTCGATTGGAACGAAGCTGAACCCAAACGAATCGGAACTTCGAGTATTGATACTACTTGTACGATTTGGGATATCGAAAAGGAAACCGTTGATACTCAATTGATTGCGCATGATAAAGAGGTTTATGATATAGCTTGGGGTGGTGTTGGTGTTTTTGCTTCTGTTTCTGCGGATGGTTCAGTTAGGGTTTTTGATTTACGCGATAAGGAACATTCGACGATTATTTATGAGAGTTCTGAACCTGATACACCGTTGGTTAGACTTGGTTGGAATAAACAAGATCCACGTTATATGGCTACGATTATAATGGATAGTGCTAAGGTGGTTGTGCTTGATATTCGTTTTCCGACGTTACCGGTTGTGGAATTGCAGAGACATCAAGCTAGTGTGAATGCCATTGCGTGGGCACCGCATAGTTCTTGTCATATTTGTACTGCTGGTGATGATTCACAGGCTTTGATTTGGGATCTTTCTTCAATGGGTCAACCTGTTGAAGGTGGTCTTGATCCTATTTTGGCTTATACTGCTGGTGCTGAAATTGAACAGCTTCAGTGGTCTTCTTCTCAGCCTGATTGGGTTGCTATTGCTTTCTCTAGTAAGCTTCAGATTCTCAGGGTGTGAAAATAATTGGAAAATTTACTCTGTTTTGAGTCTTCAAGGCAAGTGGGTTTATTGTTTTTATTTTTATTTTATAACTATTTGTATTTGTTTTCTTGTTAAAAGGTTAACCTTTCATTTGGGTAGATGTGAAAGTTTAAAGGGGGTTTAGGAAGAACAATTGAACACGTATTGGATTGTTTCTGGTAAGATAAAGATAGTATGTAATGTTGTCACATTCTTGTTTGATGGATAATTCCATTCTATGTAAATGTTTTTTAGACTTTAGTACTGTCATTTATGTTTTTTGTTATGTCTTTGATACTAACTATTAAGAGTTTTTGGTTTTTATGGTTTGTGTGGTTAGGCTGTTTGGTATTGGTTTGTCTTGATGATCATGAATGCATTTTTTCTGTTTGTATGACTATGACCAGGTATCTCTTTTTCGGTTCTCTCCTAAAACCCTCCACCCGCAATCGAGTAGGGTGGGGCAGAAATGGGTGATAAATCTCCCCAAAAGTTGTAATGCAACAGCTTTTTTAGGTTTGGATTTGAACTCTAGACTCAATTTATGTTATGCTAGAAGAGATTTGTGTCATATGACCTTAAATCTGTAATTGTTGTTAGTTTCCTTTAAGACTGACCACGGTTCTGTAGTGTACTCCTGTGATTGGATTCTTGGTTTATTTATTATTACCTCAGGGCTCAGACATAGGGTGGTTATGGAAAGATTGAAGTTGGTCTTTAGTGACTCATAGGAAATAACATTACATTGTCTATAACACAAAGATCACAAACTAAACCACTCTGCCCACTGATTAGCCATAGGAATGATGTGCGATTAAAAGCTGAGATCAACAGTTTTTGGAAGCAAATGTTTAGTCAAATCATCCAAACTACCGCATATATTGCTCTTCCCTTTCAGTTGTGGCACAAATTGAACTTTTCTTTATTAGCAACAATTACTGGTATCTGATTGTTGTGAGAACATAAAAGAATATTTATAAAACCTCCCTTGGATTTGCAATGAAGCAGTAGAATGGAACTTACAATATTTCCTTGGAAACGCCTTGTCTTTGAAACTAAAGAGAGAGTTTCTTGTTTTCATGAAAAGTAAGGTGGCAAATTCTCTTTGGAACCATGTTAAATAATTCATCTGGTGAGTTGCCTTGTAGAACCTGGATTCTTTACAGCTGATTTTACTATGCTGCTGACTGTAGATCGTGATGCTGGTTACACTGTAAAGCCGGCTGTATCCGATTTGTTGCCTTGTATGTATTTATGTATGTATAATGTATTCTTTTCCTTTCCAGCCAGTATTATAAATTATAATTAGCTTAAATACAGGGACTTCAAATTCAGAGACTGGTATAAGCAAACAATAGTTTTAATCATGCTAGAATTCAACAATATCATAATGACAAACTGTAAACTATTCTTATTCAAGTTTCAAGGAAGTCCAAGAGACTTACAAGTACAAATATGGTAGCTGAAAAATTAATGTAACTGGTTAAAAATAAGATCAACTACACCAATTTTTTAATTACTTTTTTTGTTTATATTTCATTCTAGAATAGTATTTTATAGCCGAGATTCTAGAATAGTATTTTATAGCCGACTTAGGAAGTCGAAGAGACTTACAAGTACAAATATTTTATAGCCAGCTTTAGTTTATAGAGGCCAATAAAAATTGGTTAAACAAATTTGATAATAAATATAGATTAAAACATCAATTTTTTTTAACGTATTTTTGTTTATAACGGAGATCATACAATATAATGGTCAAAATTATGGAATACGATGATGACCTCCCTATGAACTATCATCCTGTTGGAAATGAGATTATTAATAGCCACGATCTTGGAAGGGTTGTGGTGTGCTTTGCAAGCTGGTGGTTTGACTATTCTAATTATTATTATATATATATATATATATGTATTTTTAGTTTTTTTTATTAATTTCCTCCATTAGAGATAATTTTATTTAAGGCACATCATATATTAAATGTAGACATCTCTCTTAGCAAATCTCTTTTAAAATATAAATAAAAAATGAGTTAAAGAAAATTAATGATATAAATGCATAATTTTCAAATGTTGGGTGAGGCATATATAGATGATTGTAGCATAGTTTAGCCTAGCCGACATTTGCCCCTTTTATGATCAACATAATATTGAATGAGTAATGTGTTTTTGGCCTTAATTATAAGCGGAAAAAAATGCACATATTTGTTTGTCACAAAAAAAGTTCGCTAATCTAATCGATCTATATTTAACGAAGAGAGCATCAGCATCTTTCATTATTCAGGGATAGAATAAATTCATTGTTTATTCTAAAATACCAATTTAAAGCCTTCACAAAAAATACTATAAGCTTATAATAGATTGAGAAGTATTTGTGGAATGCTACGTTTGTCTTGCCCTGAGTTTCATTACTACTATGAATTACCATGAACCACCTAACATTGTAAGAAGAAGAAACATAACTAGAGTTTCAACCAACAAATGGCCATCTACTGATATTGGTGCTACTTTTTGCCTAGTGGGAGATTCTAAACAAACAAGCCTTTACGAGTGCATATCATGAAGGAGCGTGTGATGGGATTCTGAAGATATCCAAACCTATCATATGAGTGTCAATTGAACTTCGGAGTCCTTAATATAGAGAACTCAGTAAACATATCCAAACCTATCATACACATGAGTGTTAGAATGTGTATGTGTGTCTTTGTGTCTATTGATGACCATAAGAAGAAACAAAACACTGCAATTTGGATTCCAACTTGTGAGCAAACTTCGAACCAACTTAGAAATTTTGAATTGAACCAGTTTAACGTTCATATGCATCATCATTTATGTAATTTAATAAATGAGATCTATAAATATTTTTTCAATAAAGACAATCACATATATTGTTTTATCCATATTATTATATCCTACTCATAATAATTAATAATAAAAAATAATTAAAATTAAAATAATAAAAGACTAGTTTCTCATTATCATAATTTTTGTAAACAAAATCATTCTATAATTTTAATTTTAATCAAGAACGTTAGGAAATTAACTATTTCATTAATAGTAAATATGATAATGAAAGTTTACACTTTCTTAAATCTAAAATTGATTACATCATTGATTGTATATTTAAGCACAAATAATTATATTCTAATATGAACATCTTAGTGTGATTATTTCACAAGCAATAGGGATGTAAAGAAGTACATAATCCTTACAAAAACATTTTGGGGGAACTTATACAAATATCAACCAAGATGGTAAAATTTATAAGCTCTATAAAATTTGTGTGAGCAATGTTGATCATACAGAGAATTGCATGTCCATCGAATCAATTTCAGTAACAGTACAAAAAGGAAGAGTTTGAAAATGAATTGCAGCAAATTAAACAAGAACGCTGGCAGAACATTCAATCAAAAGATGTCAAATTTATTATTTTAGAGGACAAATAATACGTTCATGACAAAAATAAATTACTTCAAGATCAACTTGATGTTATTATATAATTGTAAAAAATTGGTATCATTCTATAATCCGTAAAAATAATGAGATTTTTATAATCTATGAATCGTTAATGCGAACACTAAACACGACACCAACACGTCGACATCAGTAATAACTTGATAAAATAAATTAATAAAATATAATCACATGTGTCGATGTCGTGTTGGTATTAGACACTGGACACCCATTCAATTAGAAGTGTCAGTGTTGGAGAGATTATAATGCTAGCAGCATGTTATGCACATAATTAGAGGCATCCAATTGTATGCAGCCAAATCTTGACTGTTGGATCAAGATACAATTTGAATTCAGTGGTTGAAAATTGGTTGTGTGGGAGTTGTAGAATGATCTAAAACTAATCCTGATAAATCTGAATTCCTGTAATGCTTATGTATGAGTTTCTCCATGTCATCAATACCAGTGAGTTTGTTCTCTTGGAGCAATTCTGCAACATTATGATTTTCTTTCATGGATAATGACATTGTATTCCCTGATGGGCAAATCTCATTCAACTCATTTGCAGGAGTATAGAGTTCAACCATGCATGTATAGTGTTCCAAGATAGGTGTTATGCCATAATGTTCTGTCATGAGACTGAAATATTTTTGTCCTACTTCTAAATTATTCATTTGAACACAAGCACTCAAAACACCAACAAAAGTGATAGCATCCGGAACTACATTAGCCTTTTCCATTTCGTCGAAAAGGGCTATCACTTCGTTCGTCAACCCGTGCACACCGAAGCTAGTAATCATTGTATTCCAAGTAGCCAAGTTTCTCACTTTCATTAAACCAAAAACTCTAACACCATCATCTAAACTACCACATTTGCTGTACATGTCAATAAGGGCAGTACCCAAGAAAGGTCCAAGTTCAAAACCAATCTTTAGAGCGAAATCGTGCATCCGTCTTCCCAATTTAAGGCTACCCAAATCAGTACAAGCTTTGATCAAGCTCACCAAAGTGAACTCATTTGGCCTCACATTATCAAGCTGCATCCTTTCAAACAAATCAAAAGCCTTAATCTGTTGGTTATGTTTCACATACCCATCAATCATCGCTGACCACGAAACAACGTTTTTAGAAGGCATCACCTCAAATATTTCCCTTGCAATGTCCAATTTCCCACAAGCAATAAGCCCGGAAATCGCGGTGGTCCATGACACCACAGTTCTCACACGCATTTTATCAAACACCTTCAATCCATCATCAATATTCCCACACTTAAAGTAAAAATTCATCATATTGTTCTGCACATAAACATCACTCCAAAATCCCATTTTTACTGAGAGGCCATGTGTTAACCTTCCAAAATCAATATCATTAGAAGCAATACAAGCATTTATAACAAAAGGGTACGTAAATTTATCAGTTATAAAGTCATGGCATAACATATCCCTAAACAAACGAAGAGCTTTTTCAGGTGAACCACTTGTATTATAAGATCTAATCATGATATTCCAAGTGAATGTATCAGGGACATTGAGTTGATCAAATACCAAAGTGGAATAATTCATTTTACCATACGAAGATGAGAGTTGACATAGCTTTCTGATAAGTAATTGGTCATGTGTGAGACCAAAACGAATTATTCTAGCATGAATTTGGTTGAGTTGTTTGAAATTGTTGCAATTTTGAAGAAACAAACGAGCTTCCTCTGAACAAAATCTTGTTTGTTGGGGTATGTTAACATTATATGGGGTGTAACATGATAATACCTTCATAACCACTGCATATAATAAAACTATCAGATTTAAACATCATACGAGAATTATAAGCCTATTCATATTTAAATAACATGCTTGTATCTATAAAGAGTTTATGAAATTTAAAGAATATACCTGATATTTATGACATCATTCTTCCACTCTTCAAGTAAGCAAATGGTATATCCATTTTTATCCCTAAAACAAAGTGGAGTGCATAGAGCATAATTATCCCACACAATTTTTCAAATGGTTGATTGATGTAAATCTTGGATAAAGTAACATTTGTTTTAAACCAAGAAAATTCAAAGAAAGTGATGATAAAAAACACGTGTATGTGGAATAAAGAGTAATATTTGTTGGTCTAATTAATGAAACTGTCGTTACAATGAGAGCCACAAAATGAAATATCCACATGTGTTTAAATAATGGTATTTTCTATACTTCAATCTATGGGTAAACCACCTGTATAGTCTCTTAAAAATATAGGACGCTGTTATTTTGGTATCTGACTCAGCAAAATACTTAAATTAGTCACTGAATCAACAAAATGTTAGTATCCGACGTTATAATAATTATGAACTATTTTGACAGTAAATCATATATTTCACGAACTTTTATTGATAGTAAGTTGTATCTTTTAAGCATTATTTTGATGATCTGACGACTAATTTTAGTTTTTTGTTGAGTTAAAGACCAAAATGACAACGACCTATACTTTTAGACACTAAAATAAAGGTTTATCATTCAAACTAGTCTTCCCATTCCACATAATTTGTAATGGATTGAAGTAATTGAATGAATTGGTAATTAATCGAAGTTCATAGGTAATGTTAACGATAAAATCATTGATTGAATTTGTAATGGATCTTATTTGTCAACCTGAACTAAACGAATAAGGAAAGAGAAACAATGTTGCACTAAGACAATGAACAAAACAACACTTCACTCAAATGACTGGATTGCAGAAAAAACACGAAAGAAAAATCAGATCTATATAAAAACATTTTATTTAGATAAAATAAGAGAAAAACCATGCAAATGAGTAATTTTGAGCTAATGAAATAACTCCAAACTACCCCACTTTAGTGGACGAGAAAGAAGGAAGAGAGAAATGGGGTGAAAGTTGTACAGTATTTTAGGGGTTTAGAAAATGTTCTTATTTTATATAAAAAGAAGTATATATTACATAAAACACAAATTTGAACAATACTAAATTTAATATATATATATATATATATATATATATATATATATATATATATATATATATATATATATATATATAGACCATATCAAATGAGAGGAGTTTTACAATAAGAGTGTGACATGGTTAAATCTTGACCACATAACCCATACATGGACGATCAAGATTAGAAGAAAAAGTCACGTGACTTTTTTAAGTGATTACGTGACACTTTAATAACTCTTAATCATGACCATTCATGTATGGTCAAGATTTAACTCTATCACCCTCTCATTGTAAAACTTATTTTATTTGATATGTTCCTTATATATATATTGAACACAAAGTGCAGTGTAAAATTGTTTGTTCCTAACAAAATTGTCGTCTTTCTATTTTTTTCCTTAACCTTCCATTCTTTTTTGTTTATTGGAGAGGGATAGTTTGGGATGTTATTTTTTTGGCCAGAAACCACCCTCCTACTCTTTTTTTTTTTTTATATTTTTTTTATTATCTTCTTCCATTAAAATAAGTGATTTCCACATATGTTTTGTTTTTTTCCTCGTTTTGTTTTGCGACTTTATTTTGTTCTTGTCTTAGTGCGGTGTTTTTGTTTCCCATCTCGTTGCAGTGTGTTAGTTTGTTTTAAATTTGCACTTCCTCTATTTATTGAAATGCTTGAGAATGACTTGTTTAGTCGATACCTTATTTTGAATAAGGAGCTTATGAAAGTTATCATAAAATTCAACACTCTTTTAACCTTACACATGACTTGCTAACGTGTGCTTAAACCGGTCATGTCAAAGACCACCTATAGTCGATATGAGCGAACACTACAAAATATTTTTTTCTGGAGATGGATGAAATTAAAGACTGTGGATCCAGTGACAGAGCTTGACTAAAAAATTTGAGGTGGCCGACAAAAAAAAAATGTATTAATTAAATATGCAAATAATATTATAAAATGTAGAATATGCCGCAGAAAATGAATAGCAACCAAATGATTCATTTTTACTAAGATGGTTCAAAATGGCATAAATGGAATCAAATCTTATCATCATTTTAAACATTTTCAAGAGCATCCAAGTACCGTTTCACATTCATTTAATACAAATATTCACCAATTTAGGTTCAAGTGTATTAGTGAATCTTGCATTATTCTTGATAGTTGACCATATGAATAAAAAATTAGTTTGTTTGTTAAGATTAAACTTTTGGTTAGGTAATTTTTTAATGGCTTATAAAATATTTATATGGTTAGTTAAAGTTTTTTACTTTCTTGTTGATTCCATATATGAACGGTGAATATCTGAGTCCAAAACAAATTGTTCGGTCGGGTTTAAAGAATCAGGTTTGAAGTAACTGAGATAAAAGCATAACAACACCATTGTCGTTACATCAACCATCAACGCAATAACGATAAACTCCTAAACTAACACATTCAATATAACTAAAATTCTACCATAAGTCAACAAAAACACACATGTGATTATCAAATTGTTTAAATTAAATTAAAAGGCACAATCGAATGAATAAAAAAAATAAACGTAATGATTCGAAAATTAAATTTTCCTCTGAATAAAGAAATTGCATAAAATTCGAACATGTGAAATGATGCGAGAGTGAAGATACTAATAGTGAGAAAAAAGGAACAAATCCGTGAAAATCAAAGAATGAAATAATGATAATGATAATGATAATACGTATGAAGCTACAAGTGGAACCAAAGAAGAAGAAGAAATTGAGAAAAAGCGGGAAATCTGACCTGTGTAATAGGAATGAATGATCGGTGTTTGTGTTGGAGTTGGGTAGGATTTGGTTGTGAGAGAGATGATGAGAGAGAAAGAGGAGAGAGAAAGAATGAGGCGTGGAAGTGGTAGTTGTTGTTTTGGGATAAAAAGGGATCATTTTTCTTGTGTTTCTTGCAGGCGGTGAATTCTAAGTACGCCGTTTAGACTAAGCTTCAAAGAATGTAATTTATTTTAGTAATTCTTGGAATTAATCGAAATTCATAGGACCATTAGAAGAAACAAAAGAGTGCAATTTGGATTCCAACTTGTGAGCAAACTTCGAACCCAACTTAGAACTCCAATGAAGAGTGGCGATAACATGACTCTTTGTCCATTAGTATCTCGTTTGTATTTGTCATTTTTCTTAATCTTATTCCTATAAATTTTTTAGGCTAAATACGTCCCTTACCTTAAATTCTAATCCTTTATATTTTTTTTTATTTAGTCTTTTATTTTAATTTTAAAAAACAATTTGATTCTTTATATTTTAAAATGTCAACAATATTATCCTTTTTTTTACAAAAATTCAAAAAACCAATTAAAATTTTCAACCAAAATCCATAAAATTAATTATATTCTTTAATATAATACAAATTTCATCAAATTCATAACTCAAATTTTCAAATAAACCCATACAAAAATTTCATTCTTTATTTGATATTGTTAGAAATGGAAATATGAGTTTATTTGAAGATTTGAGTTTTGAATTTAATGAAATTTGTATTATATTGAAGAATACAAATAATTTTATGGGTTTTGGTTGAAAATTTTGATTAATTTTTGTAAAAAAAAGATAACATTGTTGACATTTTAAAACATAAAGGATCAAATTGTTACTTAAAATTAAAATAAAGGACCAAATCGGAAAAAAAAAAAGATAAAGGACTAAAACGTTAATTAAAATTAAGTTAAGAAACACAGGTGCTATTTAGCCAATTTTTTATTTTTAAAAATGAATATTATCCATTATTAATTAATAAATTCAAGATAGATTTTTAAGATTTAAAAAAAATGATTTTTACTTTATATTTTTAATAATAATTTTTATAAAAATTTATTTAAAAATAATAGAAATTTTTTAGATTCATTTGTTACTAATTAAAAAAAAAATAATTTTGACATTTAATAATTTAAATATTCATTATTAAAGATTTTAACATGATAAAAATCACATTTTTTTAAAGTGTATTTTTTAAAAATAATTTTTATGAAGAGCTTCTCAAAATAGCTTTTTATTTTAATCATTTTTTGAAATTTCATTATAAAAAAAAATTGTAAAATAGATGAAATACTTCAAATTATATTTTAATATAAACTATTTAAACTAATATTTTAAGACAAACTATATAAAAATCACTTGTAAAAAAATGTTAAACAAACGAGACTATTATAGTTACCCAGGAGCAAACAATAAATTTATTGAAAAATAATTCAATATTTTTTCATTTTATACTCTTTTCACTTTATATGAGTCAAATTAATTTTTTTGTTATCTAGTCCACATATTTAATCAATATAATTTTTTGTTTTATAAATTTTTATACTTTCTACCTATTAATTTGTAAAAGTTGAATTCCGATGAAATTTCATCCAAAAGTTATTATTCTGCATCCAAATTATCTAATAACATTACCAGTTAAACAGATTTCCCTTAGTAAAAAAAAAAAGTTAAACAGATATACCAAACTAAGAAAAAAAATAGTCCTTTTCTTATTTAAAAACAATAAAGGAAAGTGTAGGATTTCAGAGTTTTATTGTCCACTGATATAATTAGAAAACCCATAAGCATAACCCATCTAAGATTTCACAAGATTAAGGCCCAACCATCAAATTGCAAAAGAGAGAGAAAAAAAAAAGAAGTAAACCATGAATTTGAGTTCTGAAATTATAAGTGTAGATGAATTAAAAACTTCAAATTTATGAAATACTAAGTTGATCTCCAAGTTGTCTAACATCATTCAAAATATTATTTAAATTTTTTAACACGATAGCAAAGAAGTTCCATAAGATAATTTGACAGAAAGAACTATTTTGACCGACTTTAAATAATTTGATAAAACAACTTATATTTCTTAAATTTGAGGTCCGAAATTAACAAATATTTATAATTTGAAGACAAAAAACGGTAGTTTACTTGGAAAAATATGAGTGAGTGAGAGTGATATCATGATTGGAGTTGGAAGCACAAAAACAAAGCATGAATTACAGCCATTCATTGAATGAAAATGCTATCCAAAATCTAATCCTTACTTGGTTGGGCTCATGAGTCACAACCACACATCCACGTTGACACCTCTTAGTCGATCACTTCACTTTATAGTACATAATAATAACATTACATGTAACTAAGAATTTGTTTCCCTTGCAAAGCTCTATACTACAACTTCAAAAAAAAAAAAATCACTTTCTTCTTGTAGACTGAATCATGGCTTCGGCTACTCTCTCTGTAGCCAAACCAACTCTTAAGGTTCAACATATATTACTCATTATTTTTTCTAATGTTTCATTAATGTAGTGCATCTTTATAAGCTCATATTAACTAGTTGTACAATTTTGTGGTAAGACTTATAATAATTTTTTTTTTCCTTTGATGTATTCAGGGAAATGGTAAAGGCTTTTCTGAATTCTCTGGTCTCAGAAACTCAACAGGATATCTTCCATTTTCTAGAAAAACTTCAGATGACTTCCATTCTGTTGTTTCCTTCCAAACCAATGCAGTAAGTTTCTATCTCCAATGAGTTGATGACAATTTTATAGTAAAATAATAAGATATATACTTGTGACATAAGTATGTGAAATATACAAGAAATTTTCATAATCATCAAATCTACTTTGACTTTTTTAATGGTTCATTTAATGTTTTCTACGAATGATCTATGTTGAACAATATTAATGTATAGCTCTTAAATTATGTAACAAATCGATACACATTCTTTCTATTTTACCAGTAAGAATTTGATTTTGTAACTTCAAAAGCCAAAATTCAAATCCCAAGCTGGAACATTTGTAAAATGACAATTAATGTCATCGTTATTAATAATTATTTTCTCTTTTGTAATTTTAGATTTCATATTTTGGCCGATCTAGTTATCAAATCAGATCACATTAATGTCAATCCATGTGTTTGCACCAAAAGTACACATATTCATCAACTTGTAAATGTTCTTCTTTTCCTTCCATGTCTAGGGAGCTTAGATATATCAGAGTTTGAACTAGGCCTTTCACTATGTATTTATTTAAACAAGGAAACGAAACACCACAAGGATGAAAAAATTCATGAGTTGTTAAATATATGTGATGTTATCCAATAATTATTCATGGCATGTATATGATTGGTCTACGATGATATCCAAGGATTGATTTAAAGAATTAAGTGGCATGTTTTACAATTTTTCATCTATCTCTCTATGTACATTTATTTGTATAAAGTGTAAGCTTTGAATTTGGAATTTTAAGAGACAAAGTACATCCGATATTTTTTATAAGAGACAATTAGGTGAACAAATATGAACTAAATAAATATATGTACATTTGAAGGTTGGGAGCAATGGAGGATACAAGAGAGGTGTTGTAGTGGAAGCAAAACTGAAGGTAGCAATAAACGGATTTGGAAGGATTGGAAGGAACTTCTTGAGATGTTGGCATGGTCGTAAAGAGTCACCACTTGATGTCATTGCCATCAATGACACTGGAGGTGTTAAGCAAGCTTCTCACCTTCTCAAGTATGATTCCACTCTTGGAATCTTTGATGCTGATGTTAAGCCTGTTGGCAATGATGCCATCTCTGTTGATGGAAAGGTCATCCAAGTTGTCTCTAACCGCAACCCCTCTAACCTTCCTTGGAAGTAAGCTTCTTTTCCTCTGTTTGGTTTCACAAAACATTTTTAGCTGTTTTTACTTCACTTAATGTAGAAATAGAAATTGTTCACCCTGTCTCAAAGTTTTTGGGAGTGAGACTCAAGTTCATTTAACAATTGATACTTGAGTCTCTTTAAGTATGTGGTTAGAGATTCGATCTCTAGCAAATGCGTATGAAAAAAATATCTATTAAGAGATATCAACCCCTTAAACGGCTCACAATTATAACTCATGAGATTAATCTCTATATTGTCTGTGTGAAAAGATATTCTAATATATATGTTCAAGTATATATGAAGAATGGTAAAGAAATATATGAAATGATGTTGGTATTGCAGGGAGTTGGGAATAGACTTGGTGATTGAAGGAACTGGAGTGTTTGTGGACAGAGAAGGTGCAGGGAAGCACATTGAAGCAGGAGCTAAGAAAGTGCTGATCACAGCACCTGGAAAAGGAGATATCCCAACTTATGTGGTTGGTGTCAATGCTGATGCTTACAGTCATGATGAAGCCATCATCAGCAATGCTTCTTGCACCACTAACTGCCTTGCCCCCTTTGTCAAGGTCCTTGATCAGAAATTTGGTAATGTACCTTCTCACCAATCACAAATTATTATTTTTATGAAAATAACTTATGACATGTTCAGTTTTTTAAACAAACGTTTAATTAAGCTGTTTATAGGATTTGTACATTTCTAACATATTAGGTGATAGGTATCATCAAGGGTACCATGACTACCACTCACTCCTACACCGGTGACCAAAGGCTACTTGATGCTAGCCACCGTGACCTAAGGCGTGCGAGGGCAGCAGCACTCAACATAGTCCCAACTTCAACCGGAGCAGCAAAGGCGGTAGCCCTTGTCCTCCCAACACTCAAAGGCAAGCTCAACGGTATTGCACTTCGCGTGCCAACACCTAACGTTTCGGTGGTGGACCTCGTCGTTCAAGTCACAAAGAAGACCTTTGCTGAGGAAGTGAATGAGGCATTTAGAGAGAGTGCAGCCAATGAATTAAATGGTATTCTCTCAGTTTGTGATGAGCCACTTGTGTCTGTAGATTTTAGGTGCACTGATGTGTCCTCAACCGTTGACTCATCGTTGACTATGGTCATGGGAGATGATTTGGTTAAGGTGATTGCTTGGTATGATAATGAATGGGGTTACTCACAAAGGGTTGTTGATTTGGCTGACATTGTTGCCAATAATTGGAAATGAGAGCCAAAATTAAGTTTGTTAATTTATTATATATATAAATGTACCATGTGCCATTGTAATTTTGTACACTTCTTGCTTCATTTTTCTTTTATCTTTCTAAACTTGTATTGAGAAATAGAACCATCAATTTTCTCTTGCTCCTCATTCTGCAATAAAAATTCTTACCCTTGAAATCTAAATGTTAATACTAGGCCTCCAAATCTATATGCACAATTTCACATTGTTATCTTTTAAGCATTATCAATTTTATAATTTTAGTGCAGCTTATTTGTGACAAAGAATGACATTTCGTTGAATAAAAGTAACCTATAGAGATAGAGATCTTGCATAAACAATCCTATGCACCAGATTGCTTGGTTACTTCCTTTGGACAGTAACATCAAAATTAATCCTACAGAGTCATTTGGAGTCAATAATATTTTGATATTTTGGTGTGGTGGATGAGTGGTATTGTTGATATGATTAGCTGGTGGATATTTGAGGTGTTGTTTGAGTGTAAGGTGAGGGTAGGATAAGGGAATTGATCATCAGAAAATACCACATGATGTGAGGATTAGGGTTTGGATACGAGGATTGTAGTAAGAGACGAGGTCATTTAACTCGCTATATTCTAGTTTTATAAAATTTTGACATAATGGAATATTTTTTCACACTACAGTTAACATCGTGCATCTCTGAAGAAAGATCATCGAACAAGTCAAAAAGAGCTCTTTCAAAATTAAAAATTTCATTTAGTTCAAAACTCTACGAATACTTAAAAATGTCATAACAATATCATTTTAAGATCAAATTATCAAGAGAAGAGAAAAATTACGAGAATTATTGAAAGAGCTGAAATTTCACATCATTTATGTTGAAAGTTTGTTCATTGCATTTCAAGTTAAATCTTTAAATCCTCTCTACTAAGAGTAAAAAGCTTATATTTCACAGGCGCTTGGTAAATTTGTAGCTTGTTCGGCAGTGACATGTTCCTCAAATGCTTAATTGTACTAAGATATAATTTTGAGAAGACTAGAATATAGTCAGTTGAATGCTATGAAGCTTGGATACATAGTATAAGTGCGATACCATACGGATACATAAATTTTTTGAAATTTAGAATACAATATGGTTTGGATACGTTAGCAAAAATTTTATTAAAAAATTTACATACATGTAGAATACTTACAAAGGAATATGTATTGATCATTCTTCATAAATATATAATTATAATGTATCAACAAAAGTATCATCAAAAGAATTTAAACAAATATTTGTTTTATTCAATAGCTAACAATTTAAAAACATTTTTAATTGTTTCGTCACTTAGTACTATCATCTGTAAAAAAAAGTTTCTAAGTCTCTTTTGATCTTCCAAAAAAATTCTCACCTTTTTTATTTTTTTGATTTTCATATGACACGTATTTGCGAGTATCCGCGAAGTATATCAGAAATATCGAATAATTTACTTTTTTAAAATAAAAATACTAATTCCAATACTTCTATGATATGTAACCATAAGTGTCTATGAAGTATCGGTATCATATATGTATCCGATGTAGGCACGTCTCTATTTTTAGAGTATCCAAACTCTGTAAATTGAATCTGACCATTTAGTGAAAATCATTCAAGTTGAACCACTTGACTTGCTATCAGGATACTAATGAATTCATATAAATATCTTGAGTGATTTTCTCTTTCTCTACTCTCTTTATTTTATGTTATCTAGTATTTAAGTGAGTTTCTACTTATAATTTTTTTAATAATTGTACTTAATAAATGCTCAATCTCTTAAATCCATTATGTAGAACAAAAATATTAACTGAGTTACAATAATAATTTTATATCATCTATCAATAACTCTATATTATTATATTTTAATATAAAAATTGTGTGAGACTCATAAAAAGAGTGTTTAGTATAACATCTCTCATAAGTACTCATTTAATTTTCCACAAATATATATATACACACACATTCGATGGTGAATTCTATGGTAGACTATCTTCTTAAGTGGTCAATCGTAAATTAGTAATTAAAAATTATAAAAAATTCTAACAACAACACTATTCAAAAGTGATGTTTATGATTCTCTCTGTCTTTGTGGATAAAATGGTGACATAATTGATGACGGTGCAATATAAGATACATATTTGTTTTTTTTTTTTATCGAATCGATATCAATTAAGTTATTATCTTGGTCATGAAAATAAAGATGACTATTAACATCTATTTCTAATAATTTGTTTAGTTTATAAAAGAAATACAAAGGAAAGAAAATAAAAAGAAAGAAAATGAAAAGATGAAAAAATGAATAGAAAATAAGATGATTGTTTAGTGGTTTGGTACGAGATAAAGTGAAAAAAAAAGTATATTAATAAAATGACATAAATATTTCTAATATTTAAATATTAAATAATTAACTAACCAATTAAAAAAGGACACTATCATTGTTTTAAAAAATCGCAACTTTCTCTTAGTTTCTTCTCATTATGGGAGTAATACTTTTCATTGTAGGACCTCACAACTTTTTCCATTCCTTTCCAATCAAATGACAACCAAAGGAGGGAATACATTTTCAACGTCATGCTTTCCCTTCCACTTTTTCTTTGAGTAAATAGTGATTTTCGTCCCTGAAAATGTTACTCACTTTCATATTAGTCTCTTAATTACAGAAAAATATTTTAAACACCATAATTATGAAGTCTATTAGCCAAATTCATCCCTCACGTTAACTTTGGGTTAATTTTTGTTAGCTTTTGGTGATGTGACACCGAATGAGACTTTAGTATGTCATGTCAGCCTGTGATGTGGTAAGGTGCTATCATTTTGAATGTTGGGGGTTTGAAATGAAATAAAATACATGATAAAAAGGAATAACATGTATTCTCCGTCAAATGATGAACCCTAAAAAGGAATAACATGTATTCTCTATCAATCTGAAATTGGAATCTGTTTGAACATCAAGAGAAGCGATGCTTTGTTTTCGTAGGCAATATATAGAAACGAATCCATGAATGTTGATTTCGACCATCATCCTTCTTCGTGAGGTGATATGAGATTGAAAAAACAGGTTTCAAAATGTTTATGAAGGAAGAAGACAATGATATTCAGAGCATAAACAACAAAAAATCAAAGAAAGCCATTATATACTTTCCTATGTCATAAGGTATGATAGCTCTAAGTCATTTCAATCTTCTATTTGTGTACATCCTTGAATGTTGACATGAAACAAATTTTGTCATTTTGTTTTAATATAAAGGATGATATATGATATTGAACATTGCAACTTCTTCATATTGCAACTTCTGGAGAATTTGGTTCTTGATATGAAGTTTTTGTGTGTGTGCATCTTTTGTGATTCAATTGGTGTATACGATAGTGCTCAAGTAATTGAAGTAGGGGTTGTTGTTGTTGTGTAATTTGTTGACTCTAAAATTAGTGAATGTAACTATCCATTTGAGGGATATTTATGTTATTGTATTCAACATTGCTACATAAACCATGATATGAACTATAATGTTTTTATTCAAAATTGACTAGAGTGAGAGTGCGTTTGTTCTAAATTAAATATTTTACAAGTAAATTATTCAACTATATATTCAACTTTTTCCTTTCATTTTAGTCATTTTTTTTTGTTGATGTTTAGAATCAATAAGAATGTGTCGTGTGTCCATCTTAAGTGGCTTGAGTTGGAGATACGTCAGCAAAAATTAATGAAAGTTAATTTAAAAGTAACGTTAGAGATGAATTTGATTAATATAATTCAAAATCAATGTGTTTAAAATATTTTTTTTTCTAATTAAAGGATCATTTATTTTTGGTTTTCTAATTTTAAAAATAGTATTAAGAGACATTTTATAATTTTATAATTAAAGTTTTCAACATTTTTGAAGTAAGCGTCAGTGGCATGTAACATTAATTGTACGTTACATCGTGTATAACATTTTGCGCCAGTTAAAAATGCATATAGTAGCCAAATATGTAGGTGTTGTTCCACATATAGCATAGCACGTGATAGTTAAAGGGTGGCGTTTAGCTTGGTCAAGTGTCATTTTGACTGCCAGGTGGCGATTTTACTTATTCATAGAACAAAATTTATGAGAATTAAAATAACGTTGTTGGTTTGTACTGAAACTCTCCCACTTGATAGAACATTCATTTCTACACCTCCTTTTGCCTGAATATTTTTTTTAAAATTTAAATTTAAACGTTTTTTAGTGATAACAAATATGAGTGTGTTTTTGGGGTGTTACGATCCATCTAATATTATAGTTATTGAAGAAAAAGTTTTATTTTATAAATGTTTATTATTCGGTTTTTATTTTGAGAACCGATAATGATTTGTTATCACTTGTGAAAGATCTAAGTTCATTTGTTACGATGGATCTGATTTTTCTTTGCAAGTGGAAAAAATTGTAAGTAATTTGTTTCAAAGTTGTGTATATCGTATATTAGAATAATCACGTGATAATTATTTTTAAATATTTTTTTGGGTACGAAATGTCTAGTCTGGTTTGACTACTATATAGATTGTGATAAAATTATGAAGGTTTAGCATTTTTAATGACAATAAAAACGATGGTAGTCATCTTAGATGTAACTCTATCAGATTTCAAATAGCTACTACAAATATACAATTAGTATATTTTTCTTTAAATATTTACTAATTTATAAATATTACATTAAATTTTTTTATTTTACAAAACTTATATTTCATTGTGTCCACTTTGTATTGGAATTTTGCTCAATATGTTATGCAAAATAACTACCTCACTATACAGAATCACGAAAATTGGATCCGAACAGCAACAATTCTCCACACAAAATCTATTCAATTCTAGAGATACGATTCGTTTTAAATTTGCCTATAAACAAATTAGTCTCATGTCTTTAAAATTGATTTGGAATTATACTTCTAAAAATAATTTATTCTCTTTTTTCAGTTCTATGTTTTTAATTTGACAACAAAAACAAGTTTATATGTTTTACTATTATCTTATTGAAGTTAATTTTGTTTTTTTGAAAAATATTTTTATTTTTCTGGTATTAAAGTTCACGTCTAGTTACTCTACTAGAAAAACATGATTTAACGTCGACCAAAAGTCTACGCAAATAGGCCAAAAGCCGAAGTTAACATGGATTTAGCGTCAGATTAGCATCGGCATCGGGTCTAGGCTAAAACGGCCGAAGCTAATACATAGCGTCAGTCAAATACCATCCAACGCTATATTTGCGTCGGCCGGGCCCACGCTAAGCCGACGATAGAAACTAAAATAGAACATTTGACGCTAATTAAGTATGTTGCCACGTCATCAAAAAAATCGTTTGCGTCGAATGGCCAACGCTAAAGTCAACATTTTAAAGTCAACAAATAGTTAGCGTCGGATGAAGCTCACACTTAAGTCAATTTAAAGTCAACGTTCTTTCTAATGTAGTGTCGGTCACTCTGACGCTAAAGTCAACAAACTATTAGCGTCGGCTTCGCCGACACTACGATCAAATAAGAGTCAACTTTATTTATATTTTAGCCTCGGTCCGGCCGACGCTAATGTCAAAATTGAAAAGTCAACAATTTGTTAGCGCCGGATTAAGCCCACGCTAATTTTAAATTTATTTAATTTTTTTGTTTTTGTTTTTTTAGCACCTGCTCAATCATATTTAAAATTTTAATAAAATAAATAATATTTCAAAAACCCCTTGCATTGACAACATAAAAAGGCAACATAAAGTATCATTTTTTATCATAATACAAAATATTAACATAATATCAAATAACAACCTAGCAAAGTCACCTATTGCATAATTGTCAACCAAGGACTACAAAAAGTAAGCATAACTATATATGAGATCAAAGTTCTTCCAGTGACATGTCGTCCAAATTATCATCGTAATGAGGATGCGAAGGAGGATGACTCGCATTAGATGATTCACCAGCTGATTGACAGTGCAAAGCATCAATTTTATCTACAAAAAACTGCTTTAATGCATCAAAATCATTCTCTAACTTCTTTGAATGCTCCCTAGCCTCTTCGGCGACCTTGGTAGCCACTTGAGCTTGGGCCACTGCATCTTGAGCAATTTGTTCAGCTCTAATTCTAGCTGCCCTATCCGCTTCTAAAGACATCCCAATCATAGAATTAGAAGGATTATGAGATTGTTGTGTAAGCGATATACACCCATGTAGGAGGTTAACAGATAAGTCTCTCGTACCATAAACTCGACCACGAGTGCAACCCCCTGCAAATTGTGTCCATAACTTAAGTATTGTTGGTCCATCTAACTCTTTAGCACCATCTACACTTAAGTCGCCAAGCTGTGTTTGTACTTCCTCCATTTTTATTAAAAGTTCCCTGATCAATGGAAAAAATTAATAAGGTAATAATATATGATCCAAATTCTAAAATAAATTATACAAACAAGTCAAGATATAGATAACATACTAACTTACACCAATACATGTATAATAAAGGGATTGCTCATCTAGGACTCTTGGTGTAAATCAGATATACTCTTTTTTGATTGATTTGTAATATAAAGAATTTGCATAAAGAATTTAGATAAATAAAGAACATACATAAGTAGATTATGCGCGACTATCAACCCAAGCGTCATTTTTCCTCTTATGGATTGTAAAAAATAACTAATCAGGAAGTAAATCTCTTTATAGGTTATTGCTCTACAAATAAAATCAAGATTATTGGATCACAACTCACAAGTAGATATCATAACATTAAATTGAATTAATTTTAGGTAAATGTCAATTTAATACTTACGAGCTCAATTGCAATACAATATGAGCCTTGTGACCTGAGGTGTGGACAGCTCCGCCTCTTGCTGAAGCTCGATTGGTCTTGTTTTGGTTGAAGATGTTCTTGAATGATGCACCTTCCCAATATGCTTGAAGACCAGTCCAAGCTTCCTCACCTATCCAACTAGGTCGAGTCCTTTTCTCCCTCACCTTTGTAAGCATATCAGACAGTCTTTTAGTGGCCTTTTGTTCAAACACACATTTCACAATATCATTATCACGAGGATCCCACGACACCTTCTCCTAGGAATAACAAAAAGTATATATGTAGTAACTACTATCAACAAAACAGATAACACAATTCTTCCTATATATGCTACAAAGACGAATTGAACATATAATTATATTCAAATGCTTACCGCAAATTTTTCAAACCAATCTTGTCTAATAATGTTAGTGGTTGCACTCCAACCATAGATAGGCTCACGAAACTGCTTTTGTATGACATACTTAATGGCATCTGCAACTGCGTTGTTGGGACTGAGTCTGCATTAATGTATTAAAGAAACAAAGTATTAAGTAAATAAAATGAGTCTACATTTATGCTTTTAGTATAATTCATGGCATTTTGTTGATTGATGTTGAAGAAAATAAACGATGTTGTAACTTACCCTTTACCATTAGGTCGTATAATGACTTTTCCATTATCATCTCTCACAGACACGAGATGAGGAACGTTCTGGTGACCCACCTCCTCATCCTCTTGGTTTTAGGCCCCAATTTCAACCATGATCATTAGAAGTTTGTTGCGCATTCTTCTCTACCAGAGTCTCACGTGGAGAATGTTGTGAAGAGGCACCCATAGTCTGAAGACTTAAACCTAGAGTCGGCATAAACATAAATACCTTAGGGGTTGAGGCATGGATGGGAGATGGTGACGGGTGGGATGGTGGTGTTACAATATTAGCAAATGCTACAATATTAGTCGATGCAGGAGGTTGAGACGGGGCTGGACATGATCCATGAAGTGGCCTAACGGTAGGCAACTTGCGATGTATGACATCCCGCTGGTCATTAAGTTTACCCGGTTGTAGCATCTTTGGTTTACATCGAGTAGGATGGACCTTTCCTTTATCACCGCCACCTTTGTTATTCATTTGTTGTCATAAAGTCAAAAAGAGTAAATAAAAATGTCATTAATTAGAAAAGGGTAACTTGTAAACTATCCATATAACAACTATAAAAAAAGATAAAACAAAAATATAAGAACTTCAGAAAGGAAAAACTCATACAAGACAAATATGTAAACAATTTATCATAATTCGGCAAGTTGCTTAAGTACAACATGAACAGTGCAATACAAATTACATATAATAAACTCTAATATTGTTCAATACAAAATACTATTATAATATATTCGATCATTATCCTTTCTCCCTTCACTACAATCTTCAGTCAAAAATCTATTTGAACACATTTACTTGTGAGTTGTCACGTAAAAAAAATATTGATTCAATTTTTGCAATTGGTAGAACATTTGACATCCCATCAGACTGATAAGGCATTTCATCCTCTATGTTGTCAATCTCCACATGACCCATTGGTTTTGTAGTAATTGCCACACACCATCCACGCTTATCTCTACACATTTCTGGATATGGGACATAATACACTTGTCTTGCTTTTTGCACAAGAACGAAAGGATCATAAAGAAGATAACGTTTATCCATCTTAATATCGACAATTTGATATTGTGGATGAATCTTTGTACCCCTATTTTTTGTAGGGTCAAGTCATTCACAATAAAATAATGCAACCTTGTCCTTCAGACCAAAGTAATCTAGTTCTAAGATATAGTTGATTGTGCCATAATAACCATCTTCTCCTCCTTCAATAAGACCTTTTACATACACCCCACAATTGATTGTCTTTTTATTATTGTTGTAGTCCTTAGTGTGAAACGTGTACCCGTTAACAAAGTAAATGTTCCAAGATACTGCCATTGAATAAGGACCACGAGATAGTGTTATTATGTCTTTGTTGGTCACTTCATTTGCCTTGTTATTTAGATATGCTTTCAGCCATATGGGAAACTGCATGTATCGACTAGATGTGTCTTCTTCGTTGATTGAGTGATTCTCCAAGAATATGTTGTCACCAATCACATAATTCATAAGTAACTACGTATTATGATTTGCATCAATATAATGTTTCAAGCGTTATGATGAACACTTACTCAAGATATGGTTTAATTTCATCACAATTAATCAAGACGTGTACATGAGTAGATTTCCATTCGTTATCTGTTAGATAATGTGTTCCAGACTTCCCACTAGGTCGACCACATTTCACAAAGATGGATAGTGAAGGTTGGAGATCATCACATTCTAAATGACGATTATTACTTAAATTTGTGGTTGGCAACAAATTGAATGAGTTGAAATAATGAGAACAAAAATAAGTTGTCTCGCGTTGTATATAGTCGGCGCATATTGAGCCTTCAACCCTAGCCTTGTTTGTTACTGCGCGCTTTGAGACTCTCATACATCTACATATGGAATCATTAAAAGTTTATTAAGTAAGTTATAATAAACATGTAATCCGTTTCAAAATCAACCACAACAATTACATTTCAAATGGATACATCCACTGGTAATGTATTGGACCACCTAACATTGCTTCATTGGCAAGATGGATTGGAAGATGCTCCATTGAGTCAAAGAAACCTGATGGAAAAATCCTTTCGAACTTGCATATAATAACTGGAATGTTATCATTCAACTTAACTAAGTCGTCCAACTTCAATGTATTGCAATAAAGATCCTTGAAGAATCGACTTAGCTCAGTTAATGGTTTCCAAACAAATTATGGCAAGGAATGAAATGCAATTGGAAGTAAACATTCCATGAAGCTTTAGAAAAAAGACTCAACTTTAATTACTTGATTGAGATTAACTTCAACAAGAGTAAAGATAAAATACAAATTAGGGTTTCAACATGTGTTTGTCAAGATCAAAAAGCTAGCTTATAGGGTATGAGTAAAATTAAAAATAAAATTAAAAAAGAACAATTAAACTGATTGAGATTAACAATTAAAGAACTTCAAAGTACAAATCTATAGGCCTAACTATCATAACCAACAAGTTTCACACTCAAACATGTTGAATCCACCTTATGATAATTCATTGCCTTTCACTCATACACATTTAAATGATAATTCATACTCATCATTTTTCAGTGAATTTGGCTTCCAACAACAACATGAACATGCTCAATTAAATAATGATTTAAATTGCAATGAAATTGCTTCAAGTAATAAAATTGAGGATTATTATGTGCATCAATTACCAAACTATAATAATTGCTTCAGTTTTGACTACCATGAAAATGATCTTATGAACCCTCACATATCAAAAATCTCAACCTTTAATTCCAATAACAACAACCAGAACTTCAATTTCGGTTTAGTTCTATCTACTCCTTCATCAAGTCACACACCTTTGAATTCGAAGTCAACATATATCAATGAAATCAACAACACTGAAGATGAGACAGAGAGCTATGTTAGCAACAACATATTTCATGTAATGTGATGGATTCAAAAGTTGATTATTATTTATTTTAATTACTCGCATTGATTTATGTGGCTAATTAGCTATAGCTATCAAGTTACTATTAGATTAGATAATTATGAATTGATGTTGATACATGTAACATTTTTCCAAACCTTTATTATTATTATTATTATTATTATTATTATTATTATTATTATTATTATTATTATTATTATTATTATTATTAGTGATATACTTTGACTTTGTTTATTGTGGTTTTGACTGTGTCAGGAAGTATAGGAAAGTCTTCATCATATGTTACTTAAACAAAGCACTGAACTAATTATTAAATCACTCCAGTCCAAATTGGAAATCAACTTATGTAAAAGTCTAAATTAGTAACACATATTGTTAAAACACACTTGGCTTTCTGTATCTAATCCATAGGCAAACATTAACGACATAAAGATGCTAGGAGGAAGAAAATGATAATTCAATGCTGGAACGTACAAATACAATACTTTGCAAATCTTAAGGTGCCACAAACCAGCAAATAGAGTACACTTCAAACCTTAAAAGTTAGAGAGATTTTGAAACCTTAAAACCTTAAAACTTTAAACTTTCAAACAGAGTATAATTTTGAAACTTTGATTTCACAACTAAATCTTTTCTGTTGTTTCAAGCCAAATCTAACCATGTTTCAAGCCCCTAATCATTCAGATGTCCATAAACCCCAAATTAAACCTGAAAGATATATAAGAGAGAGAGAGAGATTACTTTTAACAACGATTTTTCTTGCAAGAGGATGGTATGAGATTAAGAAGAGAACGGTTCGAGTGGTTGACCTTGACGGCGAGGGTTCACAGTGGGTTCGAGAGCTATGATTCAGAGTGACTGAGCTTCACGACGGCGAGAGGCTGAGCTTCACGGCGGTGTATACAGAGTGGGTGACGGCATCGAGAGTTTGATGGATTCAAGAGAGTTGAGAGGATTCAAGAGAGTTCAAAGTTGAGATGGTTCAAGTGATTATGGTGACTCATTTTTAATTTTTCAAATAATATTGAAAAGTTTAATTTTCAAAAATCATACAACGTAGCGTCGGTCCATCCAACGCTAACTATTAAAATAAAAAAATATAAATTAAAAAAATAAAATAGCGTCTGTTTTATTTTATTTAGTGTCGGCAATCGACGCTAATTAATAAAATCAAAGAAAAATTTGATACACTAGCGTCGGAGTTAGAGACGATGCTGAATATCACTAAATATAACAGCTAAAATGAATTTTTTTAATAGCATTAGGAGAAAATTCTTTGAGTTGAGCAGAGTAAACGCCACCATACGAGTTGATATATTGAAGATATAAGTAATGAATCTTTGTGCATCATGATATAAGCAACTGACACATGCACAAGACTTCATATTTACACCTCACCAACAGCTTGCACTTGTGATATCTTCTCATCCATACACTATTGAACAGTGGATACGGTATAGTGCACGATTGGATTGGGTCTCTCTCTTATTGTAAACTTCTTTTGCTGTTTCTGTAACCACACATGCACAAATTAACATGATTGGGTTATATAATTCATTTTGAAAGCTTCCATTAGTATTTGTAGTTTTTATTTTTAAACGTATTTATTTTATAAATGACTTTCACGTGAGTGTATCAAATTACAACTAATTCAGTTTTTATTAAAATCAATTTTTTATAAAATTAATTCATTTAAATTTAATTTTTGTTACCACAGATCTACACTAGTTTAAATTTATCATGATCATATTGTACACTAAAAATAGAACATGGTTAGTGGTTAACATTGTTTACACAAGTTTAAAATAAATTTGATTAATATTTAGGTCTTTTTCTTCACAATTTAGTTTAAATTTAAAAATGAGAAACACATGTGACAACAGAAAATGAGTAAAATAAATTAGCTAGCTGGTGTCAGAAAAAGTGAAATATATATTAGCTGAAACTGAATGGCTCACATCACAAGTTATACCATTTCCATAGAAAAATGTAATCCATTCCTTACTGCAGGAATAAAAAGAAGCAAAATATCATCCAATTTCTTTTCTAGATTGTAGCTAGCCAATATAAATGAATAAATAAATAGGTCAATTTGCATATATACACTATAGCATAAATTCATTTTATTTAACTAGATATCCTCATTTAGATATTTAAATAAAAAAGATCTGATTAATTAAATTTTGTGAATATTTTTTTACACTTGTAAATAAATACAAATTAAAATGAACTCTCATAAAAGAATTGAACTTTTCAAATTGAATGTCAAAACATTAAACTAAAAAATTTCCATTTCCATTTCCATGAAAAACAACCATTTTATTTGTACAAGAAAAACAACCAATTTAAATAACATTTATCATATGTTACTATTAATGTCCTAGTGCACCGACATATTCAAGTAATTTGACTTAAAATAAGATTATATAATTGTAACTTTCAATTGTGAATATTGAAATTTGAACCCATACTCCATAGTTTTGTTTTTTGTGAGGCACCTCCATGTTTGTAATGTTTTCTATCAACTTTTTTGAAACGTCAAAAAGGTTATGCCGCCTTGACTAAGGAGTCAAAAATCAAAAAGTGGTCCACTATTATTATTATTATTATTATTATTATTATTATTAGTTATTATTATTATGGATGGTAAAATAAGGATAAGGTGGCAGACAAGTTCTCATAAGGGACAAGGATGTGCATAAATCAAAACTTTAGGAAGAAAAATTCATCAATCACGTGGTCATTTTTTTGTTCACTTTGAAATAATCATCATAGGTTTACACGGTTATAGCCATGATAGAAAAGAGAGCCATCCCTTTCAAAATCTCATTCTGCTGCTATTTACTGAGGAAATTAATTTTTCGATTTTCAACTTCATCATAATGTCACCTCGTATAATTCATCTCGACATGTTTAGGTTTTTAAAATCGAATTGATTTTAATTTTAGAAATCTGACATGGTAAATCATTTATTATGGTATAATTGTTTGTATTTCTCAGCTCTTTAATTTGAGTGTAACGAAATCATGATAAATTGAGTTGAGAAATAAATAAAATTCAACTATAAATTATCTTAATTAGAATTTATATTTAATTTTTTATAATTTATTTTTAACTAAAAATTATTAACTATTTAAATTTAACGATTTTGTATTGTAAAAAGATACACTCAATAATAGAAAACACACACAAAAATGTATCTTTATAGAGTTGGACATAACATTTGTGAAAATAATCAAAATATTATTTCTACTTCTTTCTTTTTGTTTTAAAAGAAAAAATTCATATTAAGAAAGATACACATTGATGCATATATAGCCGATAAATACCGCTAACTTTATTGATAGATTTGTAGTAAAATTTGCCTATAGCATACCGATTAAAAATTGCTGTTTTCAGATAAAAAAACAGTTTCGAAAATAAAGTTTCAACCAGAAAATAAACTTCCACATTTTTTTAATTCACAAAGCAGTAATTCTAAGGTTCAACTAATGCGAAGTTAAAACAATAAACTGACAGCAAGTAAGTATATAGGAAGTTGATATTTATGTCAACTTCTTGTCCACCAAACCAAATTCTAGTAGCTTTAACGAAATTCAAGTTCTCACCTAAGTGAGGTAGAAATTCAATTTTGGATCCTTAATTAATCAACTGTATTGTGAATCACATTTACACATTTTAACTCTTAAACCGTTCATTGCGGCTTGAAACAATACAATACAATACATTAGCAGTGCTATCCTTTTCATAAAACTCTACCTAATTTCGTGGAAAAAAGTTAAAAAGATTTTGCTTCAACATCCATGATCCATTTCTCTTATTTCTTCAGTCTTATTTTAAAAATAATTAATCATATTAATTTAAATAATAAAATCAATTTTATTTATTTAAATATCTTTATTCGTCACATATACTGATTTTTTTAATAAATTAAGATAAAAAAAATAAAGATATATCAAATAAAAAAGAATTAATATTATAATAAAATATATAATTAAAAAAATAACAAATAAAATATTTATTAGGAGATGAAGTGAGTAACATCAAGCTACATGTTTTGGTCATTACGCACACTAAAACATATGAACACACGTGACAAAGCCAAAAATTTGGAATAATAAAGTTCTAAACCGACCTAGGATTTAGTTAAATTTAAATTAAAGGCTAATAAAAATGAGCAGTGAGTGCAACTGGTTGGTCTGGTCCTATGCAGTTCACATGGGTAGTGGTCAGTGGAGCCACGTTTGAGGATGAAGTGTCTTTTTTGTCCCAATTTTCAACAGCATCACATCACCACTTTCTCTACTCTTTCAATTATGGGACCAGAGGATCAGATCACAACACAGATCTATAATTCAAAAAAACAACAACATACACCTATACAAGAATACAACTGGTTCTCCAGTACTTTGCCATTATGAGCACACCCGAATATAATAAATCCAATAATAATAAGCCAAATTCTCAATATGCTGCACCATTAATACATATTTTAAAAGAAAAATCTTAATTTTTAGAATACATCTTTATATAAAAAGAAAAATAGTATAAGTTCACATATAACACGACCACTTATAACTACCCATTATTTTGGTATTATTGTAAATGAGTTTTTAATTAATTTAATTTTTTATTTTATAGATACTTCTCTTATATAGATCATGGTACGAAATAACAATATTTATTTAAAAATCACTAAATTTTTTGAAAATATTCTACATATTTCTCCAATTAGAAGTTATAACAAAAAAATTTAGACTTGATTAAATATTAATTTGACTACATTTTTCAAAATAGATTTTAATTGAATTATTGTCTCAGTATAAAGTTATGAAATATTATTAACTAATATCTCTAATTATAAGCACTGTTAAAATAAATTGTGTTTAAATATAACTATTCTTTCGATTTACTATGTTTATTTATTATTTTTTTAAAATATATTTTTTATTAATATCATTAACTTTTCTATCAAATTCCACTTATTTTGTTATTTTTAAAATTTTAACACATAAAATAAATACATTAATTATTATATCAATTTTTGTTAATAAAAAAATAAAAAATCAATGATTATTTATGACAAAGGACGAAAGTAGTATTTTTAGACTTTCATAGATAACTAAAATTTTGCTTTCATCTATTTGACCACCTATAAAAGTGATTTGGATCCCTCTTCTCCTAATTCTTTCCATTCTACCAACGACGAATCCATAATAATTCTTAAATCCAGATCAACTAATTGTTCTCGGATAACACCTGGTGGAAAATATACCGAATTCATATTAATTCTTACAGGTTAACATTCCTGTACTACCCCTTGTTGGTCCCGAGGGACGGAGGAGGCTAAGTTAGCCGAAAGATGGTTATCGGTTCAAGAACACAAGGTGCCCCCTGTTTTTTCAGGGTAAGAAGGGGTAGAGAAAATGCCTCGAGCCAATGTTCCAGTACCAGGCGCTCTGGCGCTGAAGTAACTGATGCCATACTCCCAGGAAAAAGCTCGAACGACCTTCAACAAAAGGGTACCTGTACCCGAAACATTCTTTGTTTGACCCATTTGTATTTTACTACAATTAAGATTCTTTTTTTCTATTTTTTTGTTCCTTACAATTTAAATGATAAACATATTTAATCTTAGTATATTAATTAATTAATAGTTGGTTGGGAACTAAAATTTAGGATGATATCTAGGTTTACGATATGTGATTAAAAAAAAGATGTTATATCGAACTAGAACATATTTGTCTTTCATTCATTTTCTTCTTCATTCAAATTGGCGGTGGATTATTTTGTTTTATTATTTAATTTCTGTATTTTTTTTTTCAAATCAAAAAAGGACAGGATTATTGGAGGCTGTTCAAACAGGCACAGGTCAAATAAACGGTATTCCTGTAGCAATTGGTATTATGAATTTTCAGTTTATGGGGGGTAGTATGGGATACAAATTCAATCACAATCAAAAGAATATCAATTGATTTCGTGTGTGAAACGGAATAAAAATAACAAAAAATATAATTTCTAAGAGGAATACCCTTGAAATCCATTGGACATAGATCCACTTGTTAATTTTTTTCGCTTCCTTCCTTTTTTTTTTTTTTACCGTTCCCGGTGGTATCAAGAACTTATCATTTTAAATAATAATAGTAGTAGCATATGATAACATTTATTATAAAATTATATAATATGATATATGAGAAAATAAAATTATAAATACATAACTCCACTTCTCAATTTACATAACTCGATGGAAATAAATAATGATACGATAAACCGTCTAATACAATTGAGAAAGAAACACATCATATGAAATTGTCTTTTGTATCCTTGACAACAATGTGACATGGTATTTTAAAACATAACATAAATTAGACCAAATAGAGTATATGAAAATTTAAATGTCACGGTCTCTTTTGCATTCAGGTGGTATTTGAGGTAAACGTTTTCTATCAGTGCAATAGTTGTAAATGGTGAATTTATCACGAACCCACCTTAATCTTCTCCATTGAGCAGCATCAAGATCACGAAATTCAGGTTGATCCCACCATCTTTTACCTTGTGTGGCACAAAATTTAGCATTAACAGAGGCTTCACAACCATCAATGTGGAAACTTTTGTATCCAGCTACGAATGGTGCTTTTGACCAATCTGTTTTCTCTAAACCACCTCTTGTTGCCCAATCATCTGCATTCCATAAACTGTTGTATATTTTCATTGGTTGGTCAAATGGAAATTTTACTCCCAAGTCTTTGCTGTTCTTGAATACTCTTATGGGAACATCGTCCACAAAAAACCTGCATACCCCATATCATATTAGTAACCAAAATTTGGATTTGGATTAAAATGCAATTGGAATTGCAATTGAGATCACATTAGCCACATTTTCATACATTCAACAAGTTTGTAAAAGAAGGTTCTTAGTTCAAACGTAAAAAATTAACACAATCACTGATTTATTAACATTTGTTTATCTAAAAAAAATATTAGCTACAACGTAAACTAGATTTTTACATCAAGTCTAATTAATTCTTAAAAATCAGCTTTTTAAGTAACTATTTTGGAGCTGTTGGAAGTGAAATTTGATTTTTTTTCCCCAGAAAAGGTCATCATTTAAAATCTTGAACCCCATTTGGATTTTTATCCTTAACCTTTGTAAAACAAAAATCATTTATTACTTTAATATTTTATTTTATTTTATAAATCTATTACAAAAAACTCAAATTTCTCTTTAAAAATAAATAAAGTTATACAAGAGTTTATAAATAAAAACACCTTTCAATTAACAAAAATTGAAATTTTTAGAATAATTTACCAAATATAAAACAAATCCAATACTATATCATATTAATTGGGTCACCATCCAATTATATATACTCACTAACTCTGATAGAGTTGGGTATGGGCTGAGTATATTGAAAAAAAAAAGAAACAAATAAAAATCTATAAAAAGTCACATCTTCCATCAAATCACCTAATTTAGGAAGGATGAATTTGACCAATAAAAAAATATAATAAAATCTAAAAAGGGAAATAAATTTTGGGGGTGTATAATGGAATGGTGAAAAGGGTATGCAAGATGTTTTGGATTAAGGGGAATGGCACAATAGTTGAGTTTCAAGTACTTACACAATCTGGAACATATTCCATAGAATGGAGTATCTATGGAACTCTTTTGTAGGATCAAACCAAAGATAGATCCTTTGTTCTTTGTTGCCTTGACCACCAGTGAACACATTTGTTTGCAAAATATAAGGTTGTCCTGTTCTGTTCCCCAAGAACTCAAAATCTATTTCATCATGCTCAGAATTTGTTGAAGATAACTGTAAAATGTACCAATCACAAACAAATGTCACACTCACAAATCTAACCAAATACTAAAATAGAATCATAAAGAAGAAATAATAATTTTTTTATACATACATAGAAAGCAGTGACTGTTCCAGCTGAATCACCAGGAACCATCTTAATGTTCATACTAAAGTGACCAAACAAGTATGAACCTTTGGATTGAAAACCAGTACCTATTCATTTTTTGAACGTTGTTAGAACTTAGACACATGAACAATGTAAAAACAAGTTTTAAAAACATGAACTTTAACTCGTTAAACACTAACCAGTGGATTTATCAAGATGAAGCTGAATCTCAGAACCACCATTGAAGTATTTGATATGATCAAAAGCCCAAGTTGGGTAATAGTTTCTGCCAAATGGTACATCCACTGGTTTCCTTGGAGCAGCACAGAATGAAGAAGAGACCAGTGATGCTAAAATGAGAAAAAGAGTCCAAAATGAAGAAGTAGAACTCATTTTTGTGTTGTTGTGAAAATGGTTGTGACTAAACTTGGGTTTTTATAAGCCTAAGAAAGACTATGTCTTAGAGGGTTAGACCCATGTTCCTCTCTATTTCTTTAATACTTATCTTCTTGTTTTAATTTTATTTCTTGGAGGGTGGGAAGCAAGAATCATGTATTAGCCTCTGTAATGATTTTAGTGTTGGATAACCAGCTGATATTGGGACCCTATTAGCTAATCATCCATCGTTTCTCAATTAGAGTACTATGTTAATTTTACAATCAAAATGTGATTTTTGGGGTGTCATTACATTAGTGGTCATATATATATTTTTTTTCTTTTTGTGATTATGCATGATGATTTTATTTCATTTAATGTAACAACCAATGACAGCTCATTTTGATAAGAGAAATAATTTGGGTTAATTCATGTATTTAGATTCTCAAGAGGATAAGCGTATTGCTATATAGAGCATTTACAACTGAGAATTTAGTCGTCTAAATTAATTTAATTTGTATTTTAATTTAACTCATTTAAGTTTTGATTTAATTTAAATTAAATTATTTAAATTTAATGTTGTTCAATTTAGATAATAAATTTGATATTTTAAACTCGCATAAATATTAATCTAATCTATTGACATGACATAAATATTTTTATTTATTTTTATTTTATTTATGTATAATTATAATTTAGTTATTAAATTTTATTTAATAATTTATTGTGTTTGTGAATGTATTTTAAATATTGAATAGTATGTTGAGATAAAATTTTATAATTTTTTATATTTAAATTTAATTAATTTTTTTAGAATAAAAAATATTTTTTCTTTACAACTTGCAAACTAACTCAACCTACTCTTAATTAGATTAATTATGTTCAAAATTTATAGATTAAGAATTCAACACAATTAAAATAAAATTGCAGTATTTTGAATTTAGTCAAAACATATTTAATCCAACCCAACTAGTGAATAATTCAATAATAAAGTTAATTCTTAGTTACTTAAATAAATTTTAGTTAAAATTATTATTTATTTATAATTTTTTAATAATAATATTTAATAAACATCCAATTCCTTCTATTTAAACACTTTAAAAAAATATTATATTATTTATCAATATCTTTATATCATTATAATTTTATATTTTAATATTAAAATTGTGTAAATCATAGAGATAATGTTTTTTGTTTTTTAGTAACCGAACAGAGATGACGTTCAATAAAATATTTCTCTCCAATAAGTACCCACTTAAATAGTCTCTCCGATGAGAGTTCCTATTTGGTACTAACCTTATTTCTCTAAATTTTAAGCTTGTCTTTTTTATCTTTTAATATTTTAAAATTTGTTACAGGTAGTCATGGTTGCTTTGTTTTCATCCCTCTAATTTTCTCATTTCTGTCACTACATTATATTTAATTTTACATTTTTTAAAGAAATTAATTGAACATATATTAAATATTAGAGACCAAAGTCCAACGAAAACCTACGATGTAGCTAGGGATTAAAATAAACTAATTGTAACATATTTTAGAAATTGAAAGACAAACAAAATTAGAAGCTAAAGGGACTAAAACGGACAATCAATTAATAGAAATTATTTTCTGAATATACCTCTATATTAATTAAGAAAATAATATAATATGTGTCTATTTATAATAGTAGCTTTGTAATAAGACTACTAATAAAATAGTTATAACAACCCAAAAAATAAAGGCAATAAAACTAACTAAAATAAAACTAATATCCCCCCTCAAGATGGAGAATGTATGTTAAGAATTCCCAACTTGTTAAGAATTGAATGGAATGCTGCAGGTTCAAGTGACTTAGTAAAGAAACCTGCCAGCATATTTGATGAAGAGATGGGCAAGAGTTTGAACAATCCAGTTTGTAGTTTGTCTCGAACAATGTGACAATCAATTTCGATATGTTTTGTTCTCTCATGGAATGTTGGGTTTGATGCAATGTTCCTGGCTGATTGATTATCGCAATAAAGAGTTGTAGGGGCAGCAAAATCTATGTTTAATTCTTGCAAAAGAAATGTTATCCATTGAATTTCACAAGTTGTTGACGCTAATGCTCTATACTCTGCTTCTGAAGATGAACGAGATACAGTGCTTTGTTTCTTAGACCTCCACGAAATCAATGATGATCCAAGAAATATACAAAATCCAGTTACAGACCTTCTCGTTTCTGGACAGGTTGCCCAATCAGAACCGCTAAACGCTCGCAGTTGAGGTCTGGACGCTGATGAGTAAAACAATCTTTGGGCTGGTGCAGTTTTTATGTATTTGAGGATCCTCATGGCTGCCATGTAATGGTCTTCAGTCGGTGATTGCATAAATTGGCTAAGTTGTTGTACGGCGAAAGTGATATCAGGCTGTGTGTTGGTCAAGTAGATAAGACGTCCAATAATTCTTCTAGATGAGGTCAGGTCATGAGATGGTGCCTTTGAGTTGTATAGAAATTTGCAGTCCTTGATCATAGGTGTATTGCAAGGTTTAGCGCCTAATAATCCAGCGTCTGACAAGATATCGAGAGCATATTTACGTTGACATATGTGAATACCCTCCCTTGAACGAGAGATCTCCAATCCAAGAAAAAACTTTAAGTCCCCAAGGTCTCTAATCTGAAAAGAAGAATTTAAAAAAG
>JBBPBO010001986.1:2104683-2215777 GCA_037974295.1 Cicer cuneatum
GGTCATGAGATGGTGCCTTTGAGTTGTATAGAAATTTGCAGTCCTTGATCATAGGTGTATTGCAAGGTTTAGCGCCTAATAATCCAGCGTCTGACAAGATATCGAGAGCATATTTACGTTGACATATGTGAATACCCTCCCTTGAACGAGAGATCTCCAATCCAAGAAAAAACTTTAAGTCCCCAAGGTCTCTAATCTGAAAAGAAGAATTTAAAAAAGCTTTAATCATATCGATCTCCAATTCAGAATTACCTGCAATAATAATATCATCTACGTAAACCAACAAAACAGTAAAGGAATTTAATTTCTTGAGAATGAATAAGGAATGATCATGTTGTGAATGTTGAAAACCAAATGATATTAAAGCAAAAGACAGTTTGGCAAACCATTGTCGACTCGCTTGTTTTAAACCATACAAAGATTTTTTTAAACGACAAACCTTATTACTATGATGACTTAGATAACCAGGAGGAAGTTTCATATAAACTTCCTCATGAAGATCACCATGAAGAAAAGTGTTACTAACATCTAATTGTTTTAAAAACCAATTATTAGTAGCAGCCAAAGCAAGAAGTAATCTAATAGTAGTTAATTTGGCCACAGGAGAAAATGTGTCTAGAAAATCAACACCTTCTAATTGAGTGAAACCTTTGGCAACAAGTCTAGCCTTGTGCCTTTCAATAGTACCATCAGCCCTATGCTTAATCTTATGAAAAATAACATGTCTAGAAACTAAAATTTCCCTAGTATGTAAATCAAAACAAATAAATCCTTTAGTGCCAAATTTATATCCAAGAAATAAACATTTTTAAGATCTATGATCTAATTTAGTCCTATGTTACTGCAAAGTAGAAACAAAGCAAAGAGATCCAAAAACTTTCAATTCATTAAGATCAGGGAGATGTTTATATAACAACTGATAAGGGCTATGATTATCAATGGATGCTGATGGTAATCTATTAATAAGATAAATGGCATGTTTAACAGCAAAAGACCAAAATATTTTTGGAAGATTAGCATGAAAAAGCAAGCATCTAGTAACATTTAAAATATGTCTATGTTTTCCTTCCACAACAGAGTTTTGTTGTGGAGTTTCAACACATGATGTTTGATGTAGAATTCCAAATTTTGCATAAAATTCAGGATACAAGAACTCAACACCATTATCAGTCCTAATAACTTTGACAACTTTGTCAAACTGATTTTTAATTAAAACAACAAAATCATGCATTAACTTTCGAATTTCAGATTTAGCTTTCATAAGATAAATCCAAGTGTGTCTAGTTCAATCATCAGCAATAGTTAGAAAATATTTGTGACCATGAATAGAAGAATATGACAAGGGTCCCCAAATATCCATATGAATTAAATCAAAAGCGTTATCAGAAATAGTATTACTAGCATGAAAAGGTAATCTAGATTGTTTGGCAAGATAGCAAGAATCACAAATGTTATTAGAGTGGAAACTCACATATGGAAATTGTTTACAAATATGAGTAAGAACATTATTAGAAGGGTGTCCTAATCTAAGATGCCATAGATCAATAGTAGCATGTGATGTTCTAGAATTTAAAGAATACAACACAGAATATTTGTTATCATGAATAGGTTGTTGCAGATGATATAAACCATTCAAAAGCTTAGCATGCCCAATCATCTTGGATGTATGGTCCTGAATGTCACATCGAGAGTTAACAAAAGTTAATTTACAATTCAAAGAAGTAATTAATTGTTGAACGGAAATAATGTTCAACGTAAAATCAGGAATATATAAAACATTGAAAAGTTTAAATTCATTTGTAAAATATACAGTTCCTGAATGTGTGGCCATAACAGTATTTCCATTTGGTAATGTAACATGAATGGGTTTAATTTCATGAAAGGTAATAAAATTTTTGGAATTACAAGTGACATGATCAGTAGCACCAGTATCAAGAATCCAATAGTTTGGAGAGATATTACCTAAAACAGAATTCAGTTGATTAGAGGAAACTCCACCAATTTGAGAAATTGAACTTGTAGGTTGAGATTGATTTCCAGTAGAGGAAGCAAATTTTTGAAGTAAATGTTTGAGTTGATTAATTTGGTCAGCAGTGAATTGAGAGATATTACCATCAGATGGATTGGATTTAGGAGAACTATGATCTTGAGGAGCAGTCCCATAATCAGCATCAGTAATTGAAGAATTAATAGATTTGGTGTTCTTGTATCTAGGAGAATATCCAGGCGGAAAACCATGTTTAAAATAGTAATGATCAACAGTGTGTCCTAGCCTGTTGCAAAAAGTACATTGTCGTTGAGGACCTCCACCTCTGCCTCGAACAGATCCGCGACCCTTACCACGACCTGAACCATTTCTAGGATTAGCATTAGATGTACCATTGATGGAAGAGTTCATTAGAACCTTGGCATCAACAGAAGGACCCATAATTTGTCGTTCTTGCTGTAAAATTAAAGAAAATGATGTGGTTATATCAGGTAGAGGATCCATCATCAAAATATGAGTTTTTACCATATTAAAATTGTCATTGAGGCCCTTTAAAAAACACGTAAGCGCTTTAGAGGAACGATAACCTAAGACTAATTTGTGTAAACTACATGCAGAAGAATTAGAGCAAGAACAATCGGTGATGGGCCGTAAAACCTCTAACTCCTCCCAAAGAATACTCCATTCAGTAAACAAATCAGAGACTGATTTATCACCCTGTTTGATAGAATGTAAATCTTGAAGAAGATCGGAAAAACAAAAATGGTCTCCTTTAGAAAATCGATTCTTTAGATGATCCCATAAAGTTGTTGAATTCTCAATGTGTATAGTACTTTGAGCAATAGAAGGAGAAAGAGTACGAGTAATCCAAGAAATTACCATCATATTGCAGCGCTCCCAAGCATCAAATAACGCATCGTTCTCTGCCGGCATCGATAACTTGCCATTGATGAATTTCGCTTTTTTCTTGGAGATCAACGCACGTTTCATCAAACGGCTCCAGTTGTAATAATTTGGCCCTTGTAAAGTCAGATTTATAAGTAATGCGCCCTGATTTTCGCCAGGATGAAGATAATACGGCGATGCTGGATTTCGCGATTCATCTGGAGAAACTGTTGCAGAGGTGGGTGAGGATGAATTATCATCAGAATCTGCCATTGAAGAGTTGGATGAAGGAAGAGAGAAAAAGAAAGGCAAGAACGATCCGAGGGTGCAATCTGTCTGTAGTTTAGAGTCCTGTATGTGATGAGGACTTAAAGCTGATGTCAACGCGAACTGACTTGGATACTTTCAAAGCATTAAAACTAGTTTGAGACCTTTTCTGCAGTGTCCGATTTGGCGATTCGAGAAAGAAGGCCGTGTGATTTCTTGAAGCAGACAGTGGGAAGGAAGGGAGGATCGCGAGAGGGAAGATCGGGGAGGAGGATGAAGCAATCGTGGCCATTTGGTTGGAGTTTAGAGAGCATTTGGAGGAGGATCTGGACGAAATTGGAATCAAGAATGGTGAGATGAGAACCGTGTCCAAATTTGCCACTAGCACAGAGAGGTTTCAACGTTGTGTCAGCAAATTTCTGTTGGCGATTGTGCCAAATTCAATTGTGTTTCAGAGAGAGAAAGGAACGAACTAAAGAAAAGAGTTCCTATATCATATTCACTATTATGACTTGATGTTAGGAATTTAGGAATTTTGAATTTTTAGAGAAAGAAAAAGAAACTTCTGAAACCATAATAGAAATTATTTTCTGAATATACCTCTATATTAATTAAGAAAATAATACAATATGTGTCTATTTATAATAGTAGCTTTGATATAAGACTACTAACAAAATAGTTATAACAACCCCAAAAATAAAGGCAATAAAACTAACACCAATTTAAATAATAAAACTTAAAACATGATTAACTCAAACATTAATTATATAAGTATTATTTTAATACGATTTACATTTTAGAGAATATGTTTAATTAATGGAGATTTTTTTTTTGGTACAATTAATTAATGGAGAATTCTATGGCAGCCTTCGTAAGCATACATCATTTTTTATTTATCAATATATGTATTATTCCTAATTCCTCTAACTTTGAGTTATCTCCTTCTCAATTTGAAAACCTTATTTGTAATTTTTAAGTAATATTCTCAACTTTTGTTGTGATTTTCTTCTATTATTTTTACAATTATGAATCTTTAGGGAAATTTGTAGAGGAAGAAAATAGAGATAGGAAAAAATTCCATGAGAGAATATCTTGAATAAACGAGTATCCTTATATAAATAATATGATTTTCAATTCTCCATCTCATTATAGTTATCTTTTAAGGTGAAGTCTTTTAAAGAAAATTCAGAAAAAAAATTCATTTAAAGAAAATGATTAGTTGCATTAAGTTTTTTGTAAATGTTGTGTTGACTTTTATAGTAAAACAATGATACTTTATTCATCAATAAATATAAGACTCTTGAGATATTTTCTCATTCCTTTTTATATGATTATTTTTTAAAATTTCAAACTGCAATAGTTATTTCTTTGTGAATATAACCCTAATATATTTACATTTTTTTTACAGCCAACAATAAATATATTATATGATGGAACATAAACTTATCCTCTCTTTAAAGGGAATTTTTTTAAAAAATAATTTAATTATATTAAATAAAATTAATACTACTATCAACTATTTTAATTCTTACAATTTAGTTAATAGAGCCCTATGTTTATTCACATCCATCACATTTTAGGATTGGATTGTTTTGAGGCAACTAGATATATAATTGAGAATTAAAAAGTACACTATAAACTAGTTTCACACTCGGCGTCCAATAAAAAATGAAGTATGTGATTTTAAATATATCAGTGTAAAACTAATTTAAAATAATTGTGGATAGTTAATTATTAAAGAAAAAAAAGGATAAAACCTGCAACAATAATATAATCATCGTAAATAATTTCAACTACAACTGACATGCATAGCGTTTAAAAAACTAACATGCAGATATAATGATGGGATCCTATAAATGATTGTAAATTAAATTTATGATTGTAATTAAATTAGCTATCCATGCAATTCACAAATCCAATAAACTATTCTCATGGGTCATGTGTCGATCATAAATATATGATGCTAATTAGCTTGTGCATGTGGGTTACTAGGCTATGCGACTTTGGCTATGATCAATGGCAGTTGTAGTGGATGGAAGATCATTAAGAAGGGACTCGCTACATGATCCACAACGACCTACACTACTCACAACCTTTACATTATACATGCACCTAATTCGGTGAGAAATATATTCCAAAATATTTAAGAAAGAATAGAAACGAGTAAATGACGAGTTTGGTTATATAGAAATAGCACCGATCATTTTAATTTCTAAATTTTGTGGATAAATATATTAGTTCTTGTATTTGTATGCGTTGGACATTAAGTGACATTTTAACATGCATGTGATCGTTGAATCATTGTCATAATCTTTTTTTCTCTTTTTTATTTGTTGATATATTTTCGAACACTTTTTTTCTTTTTTTTTTTTATTATTATTTCGAGTTTTAGTAGTTTTAATACCATTTTTTTTAGAACAGTTTTTATGTTGTAGTTTTTTTAATTTTTGAGTGGTTATAATATCATTGTTCTTTTAGAGCGGTTCTTATGTTGTAGTTCCTTCGATTTCGAGTGGTCCTCATACCACAATCATTTTTTAGCAATTTTTTCTGTCGTAGTCCTTTTGAGTTATTCGATTTTGAATGGTCCTCGTACCACAGTCTTTTTTTGTATCGTAGTCCTTTTGATTTATGAATGGTCTTAATACCATATTGCGAGTGACTTTAAGTGTCATATTGAGGGTGAAGTTCTAAAACGGTTTTCTACGGTGCAATGAAATTCTGATACAGTGTAAGTGTATCTACGTTGTTTTATCCTAGGGATTTTGTGGTCAATAGTCTGTCTTGCACAATTTGAGCAGTGCTGCGAAAAGTCTTAAAAATAGCAATCTAGTCCGCGATTCAACCCAATAATATATTCAGTGGCATAAATTTATTTTAAAATAGTTTTTTCGTAACTCAAAAAATAAAAATCAGCAATAAAAATTGAGTTTTATGATCAAGTGTAGTATTAATTTTCAAAATAAGGTAACATCTAAAAAAATTTCAGTTTATTTAGAACATCTTAAAAAAAAAATTATATGAAAAAAGGAACTCAGATTTTTTGAACAATATTTTAGTACACTATTTATTATACTTCTATTACTCTATCCCTTCTACTATGTATGTCACGATTATCAATTTCACACATATAAAAAAATAAATATAGATAATAGAGAACACTAATTTTATTAAATTATTTTTTTAAACATTGATGTGTTCATCACAATTCTAAAATATACAAAGTAAAACATAATTATAATTCAATAGTAATGCACATGTTATTAATTATAAGGTACAGTCGAAAAAATAATTAATATTATACTAAAAACTCAAATATGTAATATTCATTTTTACTTATAGATCGGGATAGAGAGAGTAATATATAATATAATACACTGCTACATTACTATTAATATAAAAATTATATTAAAGTGTGGAGGACACAATGGCATAAGGAGAAATACTTATGGACACAATGTCAGATAAATATTATTTGGATAAGTATGTTTAAATGATGACGTGTCCATGTCTATACAAGACTTTCTCTGGCCTATGTTTGTCTAAAAACAGTAGTGGGTTCTTTTTAATGTAGCTACAATGTAGTTGAATTAATTTGCTTAAGTGAGAAATTACAAAGGACTAGTTTGATCGATTTTAATTTTCGCACTAGGTTATACTTTCTCAACCCAAACCACTTCTAATTTGATTATAATAAACTCAATAACTTTCGAAACAAACAAACACTCGTGTAACAAAATTAAATTAATGTCTTCCAAACCTGTTGGCTGAAAATTGAGAACAATGAACAGCTATGCTAATTTTGTATTATCATTAAGTGTATTATTGGAGTCATTATAATATTTTCAATTATAGGCAATTTAGTTCTTGTATAGTGTAACTACATAAAGTAACAAATAGTTCAATCCACACATACCAAAATTTAAATAGACTAATAAAATTTAATCTACAACTTATGTGAATTACAGTTAAACGAGTCAATCAATGGACTTCAGTTTATTTATTTAGTTTTATGGACCATTTTGGTCTGTTTAAGTGTTGTAAATAGAAACTGGTCTTGCACATTGTTTTCTTGATGGTTGAATTATATGCGTATGTTCCCTATGTGATTTTAATATTAGATGAAGAATGATTGTGTTGTGTAATGATCAAATGAGGTTTACATAATTTTTGAAAGGATAAATTTATTGGCACAATACAAGATCAATGAGGCTTTTGGAGTTTGGAAATGAATGTAGCAATCCAATAAATATAGAATGACAGATACATAGAACTAGAAGCTCCACATGGATCAAACAATATGGTGGTAATAAATTAATGATAAAGCAATATTAAAAATACAGAGTATATGAAAAATTAAATGTCACGGTCTCTTCTACATTCAGGTGGTATTTGAGGTAAACGTTTTCTATCAGTGCAATAGTTGTAAATAGTGTACTTCTTACGAACCCACTTTAGTCTTCTCCATTGAGCAGCATCAAGATCACGAAATTCAGGTTGATCCCACCATCTTTTACCTTGTGTGGCACAAAATTTAGCATTAACAGAGGTTTCACAACCATCAATGTGGAAACTTTTGTATCCAGCTACGAATGGTGCTTTTGACCAATTTGTTTTCTCTAAACCACCCCTTGTTGCCCAATCATCTGCATTCCATAGACTGTTGTATACCTTCATTGGTTGGTTAAATGGAAATTTTACTCCCAAGTCCTTGTTGTTCTTGAACACTCTGATTGGGATATTATCCACAAGGAACCTGTTCACACCAAATGTGCATTGCTCTTATTAACCATATAATATAATCGCTCATGTTAAATGTTATAAACAAAAATAATTGAACTATTCTAATATATCCTCTGTTTCAAAATTATAGGCTAATTTTCACAATTTTACAAAAATTAAAATTAAAAAATTATAAATGATAAGAAACATAAATTAAAAGAATTAAAAAAAAGATAAAGTAATAAATAGTAAATATATACCAAGATAAATAATTATTAATGATTTATTGGGAATATAAGATTGACTTGGTGACTGAAGTGGATGAATTAAAGACTGATAAGGAGGTCAAGTTGGATTCTCACCCTCAACTTAATTGAAACAGTTACTAATAATACTAATATAACATTGATCGTTTAAAACCACCTATAATTTAGAAGAAACATATTTTACTAGAATGATATATAAACTTCATTTACCAGATAGATTTACCAGATAGAGTACTCTTATTACATATATAAGCTTCATTTAATCTTAAAATATTTATTGCAAGTTGTTGAACATTTTACATTAAAAACAAACATTTAAGCAAATTTAACTTATATATTAAATAAAATTTTAAAAAATTAATTGTACTTAATTAATATTTTTAATCTCTTTTAAATAGCTTTTTTTCTTATAATAATAATAATAATAATAATAAAGTATAATTTGTTGATATACTATATTATTCTATACTATACTTTAATTAACAAAACATAGTTACACAAATTAGGTTTCACACCTATACTATATTATAATTAACAAAATATAGTTATACTGATCAAATTGTACCATGTTGCAAAATTCAAGGTTCAAATTTAAAATAGAAGATTCAACTTAACAATATCGGTATTTATCATTTAAATTAAGATTCAAAGACTCTTAATTAATTAATTTAAATTGGGTTGTTGATATTATAACTTAACAATAAGAGTTCAAACCACTAAGTCAAAATATAGACGGTTTGATATTTCAAAAAAATTGTTCATATTAATATGAAAAATTGAGTTTTTTTTTGTTAATATTTCTATATTCCCTCCATATTGAACAAATTTATGGAGTGATACTTACACAATTTGATACATATTCCATAGAACAGAGTATCTATGATAGGCTTTTGTAGGATCAAACCAGAGATAAATTCTTTGTTCTCTGTCACCTTGGCCTCCAGTGAATACATTTGTTTGTAAAATATAAGGTTGTCCTGTTCTATTTCCCAAAAACTCAAAGTCTATCTCATCATGCTCCTCGTTTTGGGAAGATAACTGCATAGTTACATTCAATAAATACAAGTTACAAACACATAAACTAAACAATTAATTAAAATTAATCATATTTTTTGTGCATACATAGAAAGCAGTGACCGTGCCAGCTGAATCACCCGGAACCATCTTTATGTTCATGCTAAAGTGACCAAATAAGTATGATCCTTTAGATTGGAAGCCAGTACCTGTTCAAAATTGAATAAATATAAAACATGAACAATACTGTATCACAAGTTAACAATTAAATCAATAAGGTATACATTAAATATTAAACTTATGTCTACATAGTATATAAGATGTTAATTAATTAACTAAGGAACATGTAGCATATATACACACCAGTGTACTCGTCAAGAAGAAGTTGAATCTCAGAACCACCATTAAAGGATTTGATGTGATCAAAAGCCCAAGTCGGTATGTAGTTTCGCCCAAAAGGTACATCCACGGGCCTCCGCGGGGTGGCGCAGAAAACTGCGGATGTTAGAGATGACAAAATTAGAAATAAAATTGACAATAAAAAATTCATTTTTGATTTGTGTATATGTTTCAAGGAGTAATTAAAAACTAATGAAACTCCAGTACAGGTCTTCATGGCTACAACCGAATATATATACATATATATAGGCACATGACCCAGCCTTTGGAGTTGTGACCTAAACTCAATAATTTAATATTTGCCTAAATAAGGATCTTAGTTACAAGCAACTGATATCGTGATGCTGTTTATTATAGTTTTGTGCTTATTAATCACCAATCACTTTCTATGTACCTAGAGTACCAATCATGCAATGTGTTTTTATTTCATTTGCTAGAATTAGAGAGTTATAAATTTAAAGGTATAATGTATTAAAATAAGAAGAAGTAAATCTTGCAATACACTTTTTTTTTTGTTACAATTGCAATGCATGTTTTCAACATATTTTTTTTTATTAGTTATAAAATTCATATAAATTTTACCAAATTCATGCGGCATCTCAAAATTTAGTAGGTTTTATTTAAGTTTTAAACAATAAAATTGAGTGCGTTAAAAAATATATTTCTAACATTTTTCAATGATCTATTAAAAAAAATCCTCAATAAATAAATTAATGCATGATATATACATAATTATATAGAGAGTATATACAGATATTTTTTTATGACTTTATTAAACAATAAAAAGAATATACAGATATTTTTTGATGAATTTATTTAACAATAATTAACTAGTTATATCAACTAACTAACTATTGATTAATAGCATTAGTATAAATGATTTTTTTTAAAGTACAATCTATATTTTCTAAAGTAATTTTTATGGTGAATTTTTAATTCTAAAATAATTTAGTCTATATATCTTGCTATTGTATTATAATTAATATATTCTATAAAACCAAAAAATATATTCTATCAAATAATATCTGTTAGAACATAGAGTATGTTAGTGTGTGAATTTAAAAATTGTGAAAGTTCCACCTTGGAAAACTCTTATAGAGTAGTTTTCGACTCCATAAATACTAAAGTCTCACATTGGATAAAAAACATATATGGAATTGTTTCCACCACTATATAAAGAGTGTGAAACTTTTATAAAAATACACCAAAGTTGGATGGATTTCCCAATTTTTTTCTTTTCTTCCTTTTCTATTCAGTTTGATATATTTTTGAACCACTTTTTCCTTTTCTTTCATATGTCGTAGTCCCTTCGATTTTTGAGTGGTTATAATACCACTACCCTTTTAGAGTGGTTCTTATGTTGTAGTCCCTTTGATTTTAAGTGGTCCTCATACCACAGTCTTTTTGAGCGATTTTTTGTGTTGTAGTCCTTGAGTTATTTGATTTTGAGTGGTTCTTGTACCACAACCGTTTTTAAGCGATTTTTTTTTTGTGTCGTAGTCCTTTTGATTTATGAGTGGTCATAGTACCATATTGAGAGTGACTTTAACCGTCATATTGAGAGCGGCTTTAACAGCCATATTGATTGTGTGATTCTAGAACAGTTTTATATGGTGTTGTAGAACTCCGATACAAGTTGTCTGAGTTGTTTTTGAAGGTGCAAACACGAGAAGGGGAGTTGAATTGTGTTTGACTAACTTGAATACTTTTCCTGTTTTTACACTTTTAAAACAAAACTTGATGTATTAATAAAAACAGAGTTAGCAGCGGATATAAAGTAAAAATAAAACACAGAATTTTTATACTGATTCACCGTTAACGAGGCTACGTCCAGTCCCTTCACCTTGAAGGATTTCACTAATTCAAACCTTGAATTACAACAGTTCCACTGACCTTCCAAGTCAGTCTTCTTAAACAATCTAGCAATCCTAGACTCTTGAGGAATACATCACCTTGACTTCCTAAGTCAAGTCTTCTCCTGCCAATCTGACAACCCCAGATTGTAGAAGGAATTACAACACCTTGAATCTAATTGCCAAGTAATCTGCTACCCCTTCTGACTCCCTCAGATTGTAGACTCTACTTCAACAACTTAGATCTAACACAAGGGAAAGAAAATAACACAAGTGCTTGCTTCTTGAAAGCTGGAACTCACAATTAACCTCACTGAAAACTTGAGTGTTTGCTTTTGAAGTGTATGACTCTTTTGTGATTTTCAATGCTAAGTATTCTGCCTTGAGCCTCCTTTTATAGATGCGAATTAGGGCCTCTTCCAAGCTTAATTTCGAGCTGTATCTTGCTGGATTCTCTTGCAAAAATATCTTGACCAATCGGGCTTCATTTAAATATAAAAAATATCTTTTTTATGCTTCAGATTTTCTTTCAAAAATAACTGGCCAATCATGTCTTTAGTTTCTTCCCGCCAACAACTTCTGATCTTCCATACAACTTCACTTTATTTTTGTAACAAATCCTTTTAATACTTTGATCAAATTTAATTAAATCTCCACCGTTAATCCTCATGATTAAATCTGGACTGTTTGATCTTATGCGCTAGTCCACATATGGACCATACTAAGTGATCTGTTGTGATCCTCTTATTTTAGCCAACCTTGGACCACACCTTCTGATCTTCTGATCTCGGCCAACCTGGTCCAGCAAACTGATCTAATGTGATCCTCTGATCTCGGCCACTGCTGGACCACACTTTCTGACCTTCTGATTTCGGCCAACACTGGGCCAAATACTTAAATCTGAACCATTGATCTGAATATCTTCCCTCTGATCTGGACCAATTCTGGACTTGGTCTGGATTGAACTGAAATTAACTCTGGACAAATAATATTTCAGTTTGGACATTTTACCTTTGATTCTGGATCAGGTCTGGATCAATTCTGGAAATCATTTCTTCTGGTCTGGACTTAGTTTCATACCCTAATTCATGTTATCTTCTGGTCTGGGTCAAATATGGATTGATTTTCTTGTTCTGGACCCATTAACTTATCCTCTGATTAAGTTTGGATCAAGTCTGGGTTGTTTATTACTTCACTACCAGACCATCTTCTGGTCAGAATAACTTCTGGATTAAGTCTGACTTATGACATCTTCTAGTCTGGAACAACTCTCCCTCTGGCAAGCTTCTCTCTGGTCTGGTCCAGGTCTCCCTCTGACTTTCATTCCTTCTGATCTGGGCCAGCAAAGATATCCTGTGGTAGTGTTTTGACATCTTGGAGTATCTTCAGGTACCTTCAGGATTCAATCTCTGGAACCCTATGATCTTCTTCTTCTGATTACTTCAACTTTTGATTTAATAATTCAAGGTTCAAAATAAGATTACATGGAGTGCTTTTGTAAACATCAAAATCCTAAGTACTTAGAACCAACTTGGTTCCAACAATCTCCCCCTTTTTGATGATGACAAAACCTTAACTTATTTTGCTAGTTTATAACTCGAAGACTTGAATTACTCCCCCTTAGACCAATCTCTCCCCCTAAGTCTGATACTGACTTTTTTTTCTCTTTTTCAACTCCTTCTCTTTTCACTCTTTCTTTTCTTCTCTTCTCCTCTCCTTTTCAACTCCTTCTTTATTTTCTATTTCTTTTCTCCCTTCACATAGCCTCTCCTTTTCAACTCCTTTTTTTTTCACTCTTTATTTTTCTCTCTCCCTGTTTCCTCTCTTTTTCATCTCTTTCTTTTTCGCTCCTCCTTTCTTTTTATCTCTCCTTTTCTACTTATTTCTCCTTTTTTTTTCTCTCTTTCTCCCCCTTTTTGTCATCAGCCAAAAAGAGGTCCTACTATTTTTGTAATTTTTTGTTTTTCTCTTTACAAATTACAGAAAGTAAAAACAGAAAATTAAAAAGCATAAAATAAAATTACAAGAAAATTAAAAAAAAAACTCCTAAGAAGACTACTTGAGCTAGTCAGATATAGAGACAATGTTGAGATGCTTCTTGATGAGCTCGAACCTATCTTCTGGTAATGCTTTGGTAAATATATCAACCCATTGATGATCAGTGTCCACAAACTGGATGCTTAAAGTCCCTTTTTGAACATGGTCCCTAATGAAATGATGTTTTATTTCAATGTGTTTGGCTCTAGAGTGTAACATAGGGTTATTGGTTAGGTTTATAGCTGAAGTGTTATCACAGAACAAATGGATATTGGTTTCAAAGATGTTGTAATCTTCAAGTTGATGTTTCATCCAGAGTAACTGTGAACTACATCCTGCTGCTGAGATATACTCAGCTTCAGCTTCAGCTGTTGCCTTTTGCTTGACAAATAGATCAAGTTATCACCTAAGAAAGTGCAGTTGCCACTTGTACTTTTCCTTTCCAGGTTGTCTCCAACATAGTTGGAATCACAAAAACCTCTGAGTTTGTAGGTGGGGGTTTTCTTGTATAACAGGGTAAGGTTGGTGGTTCCTTTAAGGTATCTCAGAATTCGTTTGACAGCAGCTAAGTGGGATTCCCTAGGGTCAGCTTGAAAACGGGCACAGACACAAACACTAAACAAGATGCTAGGTCTAGAAGCAGTTAAATAAAGAAGGGATCCAATCATACCTCTGTATGTTTTCTGGTCTACCTTTTGGCTGGTTTCATCTTTCTCAAGTGAGCAGGTTGGGTGCATGGGGGTGGCCATATGCTTACATTCACTCATTTTGAACTTTTTAAGAAGTTCTTTAGTATATTTAGATTAGTGAATGAATATACCTGATTTACCTTGGTGAATCTGAATTCCCAGGAAGAACTTGAGTTTTCCCATCATGCTCATTTGGAACTCTTTTTGCATTAGGTCAGAAAACTCTTTGCACAAAGTGCCATTAGTCGATCCAAATATGATATCATCAACATAAACTTGAATAATCAAAATATCATTTTTAATGGATTTCCTAAATAGAGTATTATCAATATGGCCTCTATTAAATTCATTCTTAAGCAGAAAGTTACTAAGTCTGTCATACCATGCCTTTGGTGCTTGTTTTAAACCATATAAAGATTTTTTAAGTTTAAAAACATGGTCTGGAAAATCAGAATTTTCAAATCCAGGGAGTTGTTTGACATAGACTTCCTCACTTATATATCCATTTAAGAATGCACTTTTAACATCCATTTGATACAGCATTATATCATGATTAGTAGCAAATGATAAAAGAATTCTAATTGCTTCTAACCTGGCCACTGGAGCAAAAGTCTCAGTGTAGTCTATACCTTCCTGTTGACTGTATCCTTGAGCTACAAGTCTGGCTTTGTTCCTTACCACTTCACCTTTTTCATTAAGTTTATTCTTGAACACCCACTTGGTTCTAATAATGTTTTTGTTTGGTCTGGGTACTAGATCCCAAACATAATTCCTTTGGAATTCATTCAGCTCTTCTAGCATTGCAATTATCCAACCTTCCTCTGCCAAAGCCTCATCAACATTGTTTGGTTCAATTGTTGAGAGTAAACCAAACATACTGGTTTCTCTACTTGATGATCTGGTCTTTAAAGGTTCTGCTACACTACCAATAATGAGAGATTTTGGATGTGAAGACTTGTACTTCCATCCATTCTTTCCCTCTGACTTGTCTTCAGAGTCAGCAGGTTCTTCTTCATCTTGATCTTTCTCAGATTCTGCTGCTGGTCCAGCTTCTGGTTCCTGTGCCTCTAGTTCACCTGCAATTTCCTCATCTTGCTTTGACTTTTCAGAGTCAAGCTGTTTATCATCAAACTTAATGTGGATTGATTCTTCCACATTATTAGTTTCTTTGTTAAACACTCTATAAGCTTTTGATCTCTCAGAGTAGCCAATAAAGATACACTTTTGAGATCTAGAATCAAACTTAGCTAGGTTATCTTTAGTGTTTAACATAAAACAGATGCAACCAAATTGCTTAAAGTAGGAAATATTGGGTTTCTTACCTTTCCACAGTTCATAGGGAGTTTTATTTAAGATGGACTTGATGTAGACTCTATTCTGAATGTAGCTGGCTGTGTTGACAGCTTCTGCCCAAAGGTAGGTGGCAACCTTCATTTCATTCAGCATGGTTCTGGCCATCTCTTGCAGTGATCAATTCTTCCTTTCTACCACTCCATTCTGTTGAGGTGTTTTGGGGGATGAAAAGTTGTGAGAGATGTCATTCGCATCACAGAATTCTTCAAAATACTTGTTCTCGAGTTCACCTCCATGATCACTTCTGATGGTTATGATCTTAATACCCTGTTCATTCATAACTTTCTTACAAAAAGAAATAAATACTCTGTGAGATTCATCTTTGTTCTTTAAAAATTTTACCCAAGTCCACCTTGAGTAATCATCAACAATTACAAAACCATATTTCTTACCACCGAGAGAAGCTGTTTGAACAAGACCAAACAAATCTAAGTGAAGCAGTTCAAGTGGTTGAGAGGTAGAAACACATTTTTTAGTTTTAAAAGAGCTTTTAGTTTGTTTACCTCTTTGACATGCTTCACACAGAATCTCAGTTTTGGAACTTACCTTGGGAAGCCCTCTTACCAACTGGAAATTGCTCAACTCGGATATAAGTCTAGGGTTTGTATGCCCTAGACTCTTGTGCCAAATCAGATTTTGCTCACTTACAGATAATAGGCATTTAACATGTTGCTTAGCAATACTGAACAGATCAATTTTATAAACATTATCCTTCCTAGTGCCAGTAAATAAAACCGACCCATCAAGTTGACTAACAGTTTTGCAAGTTTTTTTATTAAAAATAACATCATAGTTGCAATCACTTAATTGACTTATGTTCAGAAGATTATGTTTTAGCCCTTTAACTAACAGAACATTTTTAATAGAAAGGGAAGAAGAAGTGTTACCAACAATTCCTGTACCAATAATCTGACCTTTCTGGTTTCCTCCAAAGGAAACTTTGCCTCCATTCTTCATAGTCAAATCCAAAAACATAGATTTATCTCCTGTCATGTGCTTGGAGCATCCACTGTCAAGATACCAAGTATTGTGTTGCTGATCAGACCTTGCCTTTTCTCTGTCAGAATCAGAGTCAGACTCAGACTCAGATTCAGACTTAGCTTCTGTTCGAGCCATTAGAGCCAGTTCTTCTACTAGCCTGTTTGAGAAGTTTCCTTGATTCTGCTTTGGTTGATAAACCATGTTCCTCTGATGATTCTGGAACATGTTTTGATTCTGGTAATTTTTGTAATTCCTGATCTGATTCTAGTTCTGGTTCCAGTGTTGATTTTGATTCTAGTTCCAGTACTGATTCTGATTCTGGTTCCAGAGTTGATTCTGGTTCCAGTTCCTGTGCTTCTGATACTGATTCCAGTTTTGGTTCTGGTTCCAGTTTCTGTACTTCTGATACTAGTTTTAGTTCTGGATCTGGTTCCAGTTTCTATTCTGGTTCAAATTGCGTTGACCAGACCTTCTTCCATCAGACTCATATTGCCTTTGCCTGGTTGCAGCAGTAACATAAACCTTCTTCTGCTTGTGCATTGCCAACATCCATTGTCCAGGCACCATTGTTGGTGTCTCCTTCTGGTTGCTCAGAACATCTGCAACATAGACAATTTGATCTTTTGGTACCCAAAACTGATTGGGTCCAGGTTTGTTAGTCTTAACAGCTCTCTGATCTTGTTCAGATTTTACCATTGGACAAGATAGTTCAGAGTGACCTTTCTTAGCACAAACAATGCATAAAACATCAGAATGAACAGCTTTACTTTCAGTAATCGTTTATGTAAAACCAAGACCGCTCTTTCCAGTGTTACTGTTTCCATAAATCATAGATGCATATTTACTTCTTTCCATTCCATTAGAAATAATGTTTTGAAAAAATTGTTCATGCATATCAGATTCACAAACAGTTTTGGAAGTGGAACAAACATTGCTTTTGAGAGTTTGGTTTTCATATTTGAGTCTTGCAACTTCAGTTTTAAAATCCTTGTTTTCAATTGCATACTCAGAATTTTGATTCTTTAAAACTTGGACTTCTTTGGTTAGATTTTTCTTATCTTCCCTAAGAGTTTTCAATTTTAAAGCCATCTTATTATTTGCATTTAAAAAATCTTTTAAAGTATCAATTAACTCAGATTTAGAGAGATAAGAAAATACCTTATCGTCTTCATTTTCTGAATCTGTTCCAGAGCCTGAACTATATCCAGAACTTGAGTTGGTATGAGCCATCAGAGCCAAAATTGTTTCCTCTGATGTGCTTATAGACTTGCCTGAATGACTGCTTCGATCATTCTTCCTTCTGCCAGTTTTCCTTCCTGAATTCTTGCCTTTATGAAGTCCAGAGGCAGACCTGATGTGTGCCATCTTTGTTGTTTCTGCCTCTTCTTCATCAGACGATTCTTCCTCTGATTCTAATATATCCCAGGCTGCTATCAGACCCTTCTTTCTGAATCTGGAACTCTTCTTGTGTTGTTTGCCTTTTTCCAGATTTGGACATTCTGACTTGATATGTCCAGGTTCATTGCATCTGTAACAAACAATATTCTTCTTGTCAAATTCTTCCTTTCCTTTGTTGTTATGTTTCTTCTTGAAGCTTCTTCTCTTCCTGTTTTCCCATATCTTAACCATCTTTTTGGTTAAGTAAGCCATATCATCACATTCACTGTCACTATCCTCTGATTCTGATGCTGCCCTTGCAGCTTTCTTCTGTTTCGACTTCAGGGCCAGATTCTTCTTCTTCTTTGATTCATCTGCTTCTAGTTCTATTTCATGAGACCTGAGTGAGCTGATCAGATCTTCAAGTTTTAAGTTGTTCAGATCTTTGGCTTCTTGAACTGCAGTAACCATTGGTCTCCACTTGGTTGGTAAGCTTCTTAGAATTTTCTTGACATGATCTGCTGTTGTGTAGCTTTTCTTCAAGACCTTCAGTCCAGATATCAGAGTCTAGAATCTGCAGAACATTCCATCAATGTTTTCATCATCTTCCATCTTGAACATTTCATACTGTTTGACCAGTATGTCAGCCCTTGCTTCTTGAACCTGCTGGTTTTCTCCATAGGTCAGAACAAAACTGTCGAATATGCTCTTTGCTGTTTCTTTGTCTGTGCATCTGTCAAATTCCTTGAATGTGATGGCGCTGATCATGATGTTTCTGGACTTGTGATGAAGTTTGTATAATCTGCTCTGGTCTGGTTTCATATCATCCATGTCCAATTCTTTAGTTGGATCTTCTCGATCAGTAGGTGTAGTGTATCCTTTGACTACCATCTTCCATAATTCAGGATCTTGAGATATGAAGAAACTTCTCATTCTGTCCTTCCAATACTCAAACCTTTCTCCATCAAACAGTGGTGATCTGTTGATGTTGCCTCCCAGTTCATCTCTGGATTCTGCCATGTTGAACCCCTTGGACCTTTCCTCAAACACTGTTAAGTGCTCAGCCTTGAGACCGAGCTCTGATGCCAATTGAAGGTGCAAACATGAGAAGTGGGGTTGAATTGTGTTTGACAAACTTGAATACTTTTCCTATTTTTACACTTTTAAAACAAAACTTGATGTATGAATAAAAACAGAGTTAGCAGCGGATATAAAGTAAAAATAAAACACAGAATTTTTATACTGATTCACCGTTAACGAGGCTATGTCCAGTCCCTTCACCTTGAAGGATTTCACTAAATCAAACCTTGAATTACAACAGTTCCACTGACCCTCCAAGTTAGTCTTCTCAAACAGTCTAACAATCCTAGACTCTTGAGGAATACATCACCTTGACTTCCTAAGTCAAGTCTTCTCCTGCCAATCTGACAACCCCAGATTGTAGAAGGAATTACAACACCTTGAATCTAATTGCCAAGTAATCTGCTACCCCTTCTGACTCCCTCAGATTGTAGACTCTACTTTAACAACTTAGATCTAACACAAGGGAAAGAAAATAACACGAGTGCTTGCTTCTTGAAGTGTATGACTCTTTTGTGATTTTCAATGCTAAGTATTCTACCTTGAGCCTCCTTTTATAAATGCGAATTAGGGCCTCTTCCAAGCTTAATTTCGAGCTGTATCTTGCTGGATTCTCTTGCAAAAATATCTTGACCAATCGGGCTTCACTTAAATAAAAAAACATATCTTTTTTATGCTTTAGATTTTCTTTCAAAAATAACTGGCCAATCATGTCTTTAGTTTCTTCCCGCCAACAACTTCTGATCTTTTATACGACTTCACTTTATTTTTGTAACAAATCCTTTTAATACTTTGATCAAATTTAATTAAATCTCCACCGTTAATCCTCATGATTAAATCTGGACCGTTTGATCTTCTGCGCTAGTCCACATATGGACCATACTAAGTGATCTGCTGTGATCCTCTGATTTCGGCCAACCCTGGACCACACCTTCTGATCTTCTGATCTCGGCCAACACTGGGCCAAATACTTAAATCTGAACCATTGATCTGAATATCTTCCCTCTGATCTGGACCAATTCTGGACTTGGTCTGGATTGAACTGAAATTAACTCTGGACAAATAATATTTCAGTTTGGACATTTTACCTTTGATTCTGGATCAGGTCTGGATCAATTCTGGAAATCATTTCTTCTGGTCTGGACTTAGTTTCATACCTTGATTCATGCTATCTTCTGGTCTGGGTCAAATCTGGATTGATTTTCTTGTTCTGGACCCATTAAATTATCCTCTGATTAAGTCTGGATCAAGTCTGGGTTGTTTATTACTTCACTACCAAACCATCTTCTGGTCAGAATAACTTCTGGATTAAGTCTGACTTATGACATCTTCTGGTCTGGAACAACTCTCCCTCTGGCAGGCTTCCATCTGGTCTGGTCCAGGTCTCCTTCTGACTTTGTTTCCTTCTGATCTGGGCCAGCAAAGATATCCTCTGGTAGTGTTTTGACATCCTGGAGTATCTTCTGGTACCTTTAGGATTCAATCTCTGGAACCCTTTGATCTTCTGCTTCTGATTACTTCAGCTTTTGATTTAATAATTCAAGGTTCAAAATAAGATTACATGGAGTGCTTTTGTAAACATCAAAATCCTAAGTACTTAGAACCAACTTGGTTCCAACAGTTTTATCTTGGAGACGTCGTGGTTAATAGTCTGTCTTGTACAATTTGGACAGTGCCGCTAAATGTTTAAAGATACCGATCTAGTCCGTGACTCAACCCAATAATATATTCGGTGACATAAATTTATTTTGAAATAGTTTTTTCGAAACTCAAAAAACAACAATATTTATATTAAAAAAACATTTTGCAATAAAAAAAAATATGTATAAAACATTAGTCTTGCATTAGATTTCGTTAGTCGATCACCCTTTATTGTTGCACTAGTAATAAATTACAAATTTGCATAACAAAGTATACATATATTGATTAGTGAGACAACATGAGCAACACATAAGAAAATTTTTGTTTAAAGATACTTAGGGTCTGTTTGAAACACTTTTGCATTTTAGTATTTAAAAAATGTTTTATAAATTTGATTTTAAAAATTGTTTTAAAGAATAGAATAAAAGAAAAAACTTATTTGAGATACGTGTTTTTAAAAACAGTTTTAGAGATGAAAAAAGGAAAAAACTTATTTGGTAATCTAAATTTTTAAAACAGATATTGACTGTAAAATTAAAAAAAACTGAAAATTGAGAAGTAAAACACCATTTAACTGTTTTGTTTTTTTAGTTTTAAAAAGTATAATATTAAAAATAATTCTACAAAATAGTTTTTAAAAACAAATAATCCAAACAAATTTTTAGTTTTTAAATTTTAAAAAACTAAAATAGAGTTTTTGAGAAGAGAATAAAAGAAGCCCTTAATCTAATTTATTGTGTTCATTTACAAAATGGTAATCATATGGTACAATAAATCTCAATTACGTACAATAGATTAAGTGATGTACCAAAAATATATAAATTATGCATTTGTACCCAAAAAAAATATTAATTACATACGTAAATGAATTATAACTATTTAACAAAAAACTCAAAGTCACAAATCATGATTTCTTAGTGTTGTTGGAATTACATATGATAAATTAGATTTAAGTTTTAACCTTATATATATTAATTTTTTCTCTTAATGGTTAATTAATGTTACAAATGTGACTGAGCTACTATTTTAAAGAAAAATAGTTAATCATAAATTTGGAATAAAAATGATCGTTGTATTTAAAGATTTTTGTTCAAAACTATCCCTAAGCCGAGCTCTAACATTTTCAAAAGCAAAATTACTATCAGTAAAAAAAAGTAATGTTATGAAAATTATTTGATTTTAATTATAATAAATAAATTTAAAGTTATAGATAAATTGATTGTAATTTGTTGAGACATAAAAAATTAATTAAATCATACCTAAAACTTGAACTCCTTGTCAACAAAACAATTAAACGCTTTTATCCAAATAATTCGTTGTGGTCGATACACATGGCATTATGGCTGTTGAAACCTGACAGATAAATCTCACGAAAATAGAAAAGAAAAGTAATGCACGTGGGATCATGAGTTGGGTACAAAATTCTAGCATAAAAAAAAAAAAAATTTCGTGTTGGGGGAACGTAATAAACAAGCTCACATGATTTGGTAATTAAGATAAGCCATCCATATTTATGTGTATATCTTAACTTGAGCTGAGCAATAATTACATGCATTTTAATATATTTGTCATTTTTTTTTTAAAGACTACCCTTTGAAATTTTAATATAATTTTAATTATTTTTTAATTATATCATTTAAATAATATTATATACATTAATAATTAATAATAATTTAATAAAATTAATATTCACTTTTTTCTATTTTATCATTTGTTTTTAATTTATATAAAATTGTCGAATACTACAATCTTTTTCTAAGATGGAATGAGTAATACAATATAGAATTGTAGAGCCTCCCATGATTAGTTTTTGTTTTTGTTTTCATAATGGTGAGATGACTCTTTTCTAGATATAACCTCTTGTGGTGGGGAGCCGGGAATCAAGTCGTATTTGTAAATTAATTGTCTTATTATTGTCAACGCTAAGAAACTTACATTTTATTACATATAATAATATTACATATAATAATAATAATAATAATAATAATAATAATAATAATAATAATAATATATGAGTTAAATAAGTTTTCAGTTTTTATAAATTTTTGAAATTTCGTTTTTAGTTTTTGCAAAAAATCTTATTTTTTAGTATTTATAAAATTTTTATGCAAATAATTTTAGTCTATGCTAGAACATTAAATATATATTTTTGAATGATTTTTTTTGTATATATATATATATATATATATATATATATATATGACACTATAAAAAGTTCATAAAAAAAATGATTTCAAAAGTTGATTTTTAAATTCATATTTTTATTATTTTTATCTTGAATATATGACATTTAAAAAATTTATATTTAATTCATCTAAAGTTAATTTTATTTAAAATTTTTTTTGTTTAAACATTAATATTTACAAAAAACTATTTAAAAATTTATAAGTCGAAGATGTTTTGTTCAACAAAAACTAACTCCTACTTATTAATGTTTCATTACAATGCCACAATGTTGCAAATTAACTTTGTTAATGTAACATAATCATTTAGGAGATAGTTCAATTATATTTTTATATGGTGACTAACTTATCCCAATTTGCTTTTGTAATAAAGGGATTAAAAGTCACTGTATTTTATTTGATGACTAATCTAAGTTTTGTGTTTTATTCAAGAGATCAAAATAAAACTTTACTCATATAAAAATATATTAATAATACTAATAGATATAATTTAATATAAATTGTTAAACATCTCAAGTAGTTCGATTACATAGTTTAATGATAGTGAACGGGAAGGAGGGTAAAATCTTGTAATCTAACAAGTTGTTAAATTACTAATATTTGGCTATAAAATAAATCAACCTTTGAACATATTGTAGGACTATAGTTTAATTCAAAAAAATTACTCATTCCGTTTAAAAAATATATCACTTTACCATATAACACTTAAATTAAAAAAATGTAGTTAATTTTACATAAAAGATATAAATTATAAAATAGTTTACAAAATTATTTTTTATTAATGGTATGAGAAATAAAAATTTAAAGACTATAGAATATGAGTAATAAATAGTTAAAGATATATATAATAGAAAAAACAAAATTAATAATTCATTCATAATGTAAATTAGCATATATACAAAATGATAATTTTTTGCTATAATGAATTATATCGTGCTACGGAGAGGGAGTATTAATTTTATTGCAAAACTTGAATATTGAAATTATGTACATATGAATTATGTAACGCAATATTTTTTATCGGATACATATGTGGAGAAAATCTCAATATTTAATTTTTCATATCTTTGAAGTATTGTTTTAAAAAACAAAACTTAAAATGTAAAACCCTAAAAAATTGGATTTCCCAAAAACACGCATAGTCACGTCACCGAGTGATTTGTTAGCTTATTATTTATTATTATTTAAATAGCACGTTAACAAAAATAACTCCAAAATTCATGGAAACAATTTACAAAAATTGGAAAATATTTCTCATTTAAAAATGAGTAGATCAAAATAGTAAATCTACAAAAATGTGTATTTAAACATATCAAATATTAAATTTTTCAATAATAATTTATTTGAGAATACCCGTTATCTAAATTTTCAAAACATCTTGTTACAAATTCTAACTTTTTTTTAATATGAAAAAAATATGATTAACACAAATACAAATGATACTTCATGACTTACAAAATTTAGAAAAATGACTCAACATCATAATTAAAACACCTATCCATGAAAAATTAATTTATGTTTTGCTAAGAAGGTTAGCTCAACAATGTGGAGTTCTAAATCGAATTTTTTAAAATGTGACTGCAACTTAAAATAAATTTTTTAAATTTTAATATGATATCATTAAATTAATATAATCGATGCTATGTAATTTTTTTTAATTAATTTAATATTATTGAAAGAATATTAAATTTAGAAAAATTTTATATATTTTAATTTTAAAAATGTTAAAATCTAAAATATTTTTATTAAGTAAATTTTTTTTTGAAGATTTTTAATAAAGCAAAAAATTTATTTTTCATAAACATCTAAGAAGATTGTTTTAATAGCTTTGACATGAGACCGAACCAATTTGCTGGTCTCCTAAAGTATAAAGTAGGCCTTAGGCGTAACATTTCTAAATCTTTCTGGCACTTTCAATAATTGAGCTGGAATTTAGTTCATTTACTTATTCATCAATTTGGCACTGCAACATGCCAACATTTATTGAGCTGGGTAATAGCATACCCAAATAAGCAACAACTATATAACACCTCGTGTTCTTTGCTCCCAATATTCAATCACAGCCTTACCCACAAGTGTTCAAGTAACACAATATACCACTTCCTATCAAATAAAATATAATAAATAATAAATACTAAGCCAAACGCTGCCTTCACGAGTACGTGAATAATAACAATTAATTGATTGTTAGATGTGCATATTTTTCCCCTCAAATATGGAAAAATATTTATTTATTTAAATTGATAAAAATTACATTGATCGAAAATATTATAATTTAAAATTATTAAAATAAAAAATGATAAATCTATAAACAAGTTTATATTAATAGTATAAAATGATAAAATATTTATACATGTGAGAAATATCGACGATATCAATTTTATTGATTGAATGTCTTTGGAGCTATAACATTGATGATGTAAATTTCATTGATTGAATTTGCATTGAAGTGAAGTTTATATACCAATCTTAAGCTAATAAACACTGCAATAAAATGTAAAATAAAAACATGTCACCAAAATGATAAACATAACAATACCTCACTAAAATGGTAAAATCACAGAGAAAAAAATTCAAAATAAAATAAAATATATATATATATATATATATATATGTATGTATATATAATTTAGAGATGTGACTTGTTTAGAATAGTGTAGTAACGAATAATGAATGTCATAATTCACTAAACCTCTACTATAGGCAAAATGAAAACTAAAATATTCCTCATAATATATCAATTGTGTAAAGTTTTTGGAACATGTATGGTGAAAAGGGGATCTCATAATCAAGGTTTTAAATTGTTTTAAAGTCAAAAGTAAAAAATTTAATTTAATTGTAATTTTAGCCTTTATATTTTTACCGATTTGCGAAATTAGTTCATTTATGTTAAAATTCCACAACTTCGATTTATCTTTTAGATTTTTTTAATTAAAAAAAAATAATTTTACATACTTTAATCAATGTGACATATAATCAATGAAATTTAAAAATACGTATATTTTATATGAAAAGGTAAAGAAAAAACTTACATTTCAAACATTTTTACATTTATATACTTTAAACAATATTTTATAATAAATTTTAGGTTTAATTACAATTTTAGTCTCTACGTTTTTACTGATTCACAAAATTGGTCCCCTATTTTAAAATTCGACAATTTTAGTCACTTCATCTAATTTTTAAACTAAAAAAATACTGACGTGAAATGCATTAAATAACGTGAGATATAATACGATGATGTAGAATCATTAACACCTATAAAATTTGAATAATAACCGTAGAAATTTATATTTCAACGTCGAAATTTTTTCATATTTTTAATTTAATTAATGATGTATCAATAATTAATGCATATAGATCATTCTATATTATAGAATTGTATGTCAGATCACTAAAAATATGTCAAATCATCAATTTTTAGTTCAAAAATTTAATAAAAGAACCAAAATTATCGACTTCTAAAATAAATGAACTAATTTCCATAAATTGATAATAATAATAATAATAATAATAATAATAATAATAATAATAATAATAATAATAATAATTATAACTACAATTAAACGAAATTTTTAAAAACATTTCGATTCTATATTGGTTGCCATGATAATATCCAATAGTGCACCACGGGTGCTATGCACATGTGTATTGCTAGTGTATCTTGAAAATTAAATTCTAAAACTTATATAAGTTTCCAAAATTAGATAAGGAAATGCAACCAAACAAAAAAAAGCAACAACGATGAGGGGTATTTTAGTCATAGTAGAGAAGAAACTTTTAAATTGTAGGGTGTAGTTGACAACCTGCGAAAGTGTGGGTAGCATAAAACTATATGATGGGTACTGTAGTTAATTGATGTATACTCATCTAGTCATCTTTATAAGCTCCTGCTATTAACATCCTTAAAATTTATTGGATTAAATATAATAATAATTAAATTGTTTTTTTATTGCTATAGTCATATTGCTTGAAGAGATATATTTATTAAGGATAACTATATTGCTATCTTGAGTTGTTTTGCGGTTAATTTAGAGATTAAATCTGCGCATTTAACTTAGCGTTTATAAATGAATGATATTATTTATGAATTGAATCTAATTCTCAGCTAGCAAATTTGACTTTCAAGAATTTGTAACTTTCTTTGATTTATGAAAAACAAGTGATTTACTTGCATTGAGATGATTAAAAAGATGAGATTTATTATCTCTCATATTTTTTGAGAATGTATCTAATATACTGACATGATTGTTAATTTAAAGCTTTTTATTGTTAAAAGTTATTAGTGAGATACTTTTCCTCCTAATATTTCAAATGTTTTTCATAGAAACACGATTGGTCTTCTTGAATATTATTTTGCTGATTTATGTAGGTATTTATTGCACTTTTTTTCTTCTTTTTATCCTTTTAGGTTTTTGTAGTAAGGTTTTTAAGGAAACAATAATTTGTTTCTTTTGTGATTGTTTTGTTGGGTTTTGTTATAGTCTCCCAAACATCTTATTTTTATTTTATTTTTAATAACATTTTAGAGTGCAGAAAATGATAAGTGATTAACATGAAGTATCAACATATATAGTTAAAATATCATGTTAATCATGTGATGCATTACACTCCATTTTTACTTAAAAGGTTGACATAGGGCTAGTAAGAAACCCATTATACTAAAGACGAATTTGAATCCTCTCAATCTAAGTGTATGTCAATCTTAGCTATCTCTTTTAATTTTATGTTATTATTTCAAAAAAAAAAAATTCTTTAGATTGAAAATTTATATTATATAGATGATACATGTAAAATTTAAATGGTATCTATAAATTTAAATAACATATATGATGAGTTAATGGTGTTCAATAAAAGTGTCTAAAACATTAATTTTGATATATTTCAATAATATCAAATATTTTTTATTTATATAAAACTTGACATACATAATCTTTATAATATTAACTTTCAATTTAAACTAGAAAAAAATTAAAATAAAAAAAAAATAGAGATGCTCCAAAGAAATTAAAAGGATACAGACTTACTAAAAACTCAAAACCAAAATTCTTGCTTTTCTGTGATATCTTAATTTTGGCGACAACCCAAAACTCTTTATGTATATGTGGAAAGTACTAATAATTTTTTCAATTTTTTGAGGTTTCTACATCCATCTAACACACCTAGTCCACATTTTAAAAATTCTCAAACTACGATTTTTTTTTAAGTTCAATACGTACTTAGAAAATTCTTTAATAACATATTGTATATATCTTTGAGAAAGAAAAAAAAAATACAATTTTAACCTTTTATCTAATTTTACTCAGAATTTTTACTTTTTTAAATTAAAAATTCATTTGAATCATTTATATTATGCAAGCTATACAGACGAGTATGTTAACTTTCCCTAATATCAATAACTTATAAAATAATAATAATAATTATTTACTCGAAACATATGACTCATTTATATGACTTACAAAACATACAACATTGTGGAAGGCCACGAGGAATAATTCCGGAAAATATTCATTTTAAAAGACCAACATGACCTGCTTATATAACTTATATATAGAATATAAAAGAGAAAAATAAATCATTACCAAGATAAAAGTTAAGGATTTGTTTGATTTGAAAAAGAACAAGAAGGAAATAGAACAATACATAATAAATAAATAAATAATAATAGTACATATTTTTTTTTATTTTAAAAAAGAGTATTTTAACAAAGAAAAAAATGGAGAACAAAAACTATTTTAACAAAGAAAAAAATGGGAACAATTAAATTATAAAAAAAAATAAAGTTAACATTTTTTTTCAAAAAAATAGTTTAATATATATGAAATTTTTATTGGGACAAATCTCAAAAATGGGCCTTACAAAAAAGCCCAAAATCAAACGTTACATCATCTCAGCAAAATATATATAACATATTTTTTAATATATCCAAAAACCACTAAAGAGATTAATAAAAAGAGACTACAAAGGTTAATAAAAAGAGATCAATGTCGAATTTTGAAAGTAAAGCTGAAATAGTAAAAGCTATAGAGACATTAATATCTGTTTGAGACTTTGAGTCAATGATATTTTTTGCCTCCAAATTTTTTTTTGGTCTTATTTTTCATCCATATTTAGTATGAATAAGTTTCTTCATTAGATCTTTAAAGCCAAAAATGAAAAGGCGAGGAAATAAAATAAAAAGCTCAGTTTAACGTCAGTTACCTGAAGATTATATGAATAATATAGCTCTGTATTGTGGATTTCTATGTATTTTCTTCGATAAACAAAAATAAATTATTCCATAAAAAATAAAAATAAAAGAAGGAAAAGGTAAAAAGTTTATCTTGAACAAAAGGAAAGAGAGATATAACTTTAAGTTATTAGGTTTAAAAAATTACCTAGGGGTGAAGCTGCTTCAAGCTACCCCTCAAAGCGACAAGAATAATTTATAAAGAACGGAATAAAATAAGATTTTTTTTTTTAACTTTAATTTTTGAAGCGAGTTAACTAAATGAATATTTTGAAAATTTTCCGAATAATTAATAAATTTATTAGACAAATATTATTCTTTCAAACACCCCACTTATCTAATTTTTTTCAATAAAATCAGAATGACAATATGATTTTGTTGAAATTTCACTTCGTAGATTTTGTTAAAACCAAGTGTTAATTCCAATATGCACTTAAGCTTTGAAAGAAAAATAATTAGAAATTTAAAGTGTATACTTTTAGGAAGCTTCATGAAAGGAAACAGTTAATGAATTCTGACTTTCCCAGCTAGATAATTGGTGTTGGCTTGCAATTCATACCTCACACCTTTTGATGCAAATATTCTCTCCTTTATTTTCAACATGTGGTGGATGATGTATTCCTTAATTTAGTTATGTTTCTAGTAGCTGTATAGTCAGTGCCTTTACTCCTTCTGCAAGATGGAGGAGAACACTCCCACCTTTTTTCAGCCTAAAGAAGAACAGCATTTTTTTTCCTCGTTCCATTCACATTATTGAGACTCTCATTTATATAATTGAACAATAGTTATAACAAATGGATAACTCTTATCTTCATATATTTGTATTTGTATTAGACCCAAATTAAAATTCTAATACTGTATTAAAATTTATATCTTATAGCGGATATTATAGTCTTAAAAACATTATATTTTAAATCTTTGATCGTACGTGTGAAAAAAGAATTTTAAATTTGAAAAATTTACGCTAAACATAAAGTTGATTTGGTAAAAATAAATTAAATGTTAATTTGATGATTGTGATAAATAGATCAATGTTTGATTTCTACTCTTCACGTAATTCTAAGAATACTAAAATAGTATAAGTTGTTTTAAAAAATAAACTTAGTCTTAGACATCCCAAATTCAGTTATTTATGAGCTAGCTTTTGGTGTTTGGTGAGTTAGACCCAAATTCAGTTTCTAAGAATTACTCCAAATACAATGATACAATGACAATAAAAAGATATATAATGTAACATTATAAGAAACTTATGCATTATGATATATGAAGATGAATAAATTAGCTAGGCTTCATGAAAATATGGTACATTAATATTTGCAGATTTACAGAGTTGAAGCACCAACATCTGTGCTCCAATTAACATCAATTACAACATATCTATATAAGAAACATATTCCATTTCTATTCTCTTTCTTTTATTTGACACCTGAAAAAGAGAACATAATTGGTGAAGTACTATTGACACCACCACCCAAAACTAAAATGGAAAAGAAAAAAAAAGAACAAAGAAATCACACCCTGGTTAATTAATTCAGGGTTGTGCTCCTCTTAATTAAACCAACCATATATTAATACAATATATCATAGTAAAATAAAGCAAGCTATTCCTTCTGATCTCCCTTATTCTTGAAGAAAAAAAAGAAACAATAACAAAGGGAGAAAATGATGAGGTTGAGCTTTTGCATATTTTATCGAGTTTGGATCCTTTACAGCAGCAGCTGCATAGTAGTTGAATTAGAACCAACTCGAAATAAATAAATTCAAGTACCCTTTTGAGCAATTTCCCTCTTCCTCTTCAATGATTCTTGTTTTTGCAAGATTATATTCCTTCTAAACCTCCTAATGAAAAGATCAGCAACTTCATCAATATCATCTTCAAGTTTAAACTCTTTCCCTGCTTCTTCCTTACAATTCTTCACCATATCAATCACTGAACCATCAAAATTCAAACCCTCAGAATCAAAAAGTGTGTGAGTCAAATCAGGGTACTTTTCATCATCATCATCAACATCATCATAGTAACCATTATAGCCATCTTGGTCTTGTTCTTCTTCAACAACTTGTGTTTCACTTGGATTTTCCAAAGCCTCATAAGTGTGAGTGTGAGCATTGTTGTTATACATAACTATGGATTTGTTATGATGTTGATCACTATTGCCACCTTCTTCAATTAAACAATCTTCTTTTGATTGATGGGAATGGTTTCCAAAAACAGAATGAAATTTTTCTGAAAGGGAACTCATAAGAAATTTTTTGTTCTTCATGAGTGAGAATATAATCAAACGAGCTTTGATGGCATTTGTTTTGGACTTTAAAGCTAAAGTTTTTGACTTTGCCATTGATGTTAAACCAGCTATGATTTGCTTCAATAATTTTGCTGTTTTGTTCTTCATGTTGCTCATATTGTAGTGTATAGTAATTAATAATGGATGAGTCTAGAGAGTTTGCAAATGGTTTGTGAAAATAAAAAAGTATAGTGAACAAAATCAAAATTTGAAAGGAATAAAAAAAAAAAGACAATTTTGGAAATGTTTGTGATTGTAGATTTTTGAGAGAGTGTGTGAATTGAAGAGGGTTGTTATTGTACAAAATCTTTGTACTTTGACACGAAAGAGTACAAGGTGTAGACAAGGGATTATATAGGAGATACAATTAATTAGAACAAGGTATGAAATGTGTTGAACAAAAGAAAGAGTGGGGGTTAAGAAAAGAAAAGCAAAGTGAAAAAGTTAAAGGCATTGATAAAGTTGAAGGACACTTGGAGTATTGTGATAGGGCCTTTGAGTTATAGCTGTTTAAGTGGTATACGAAGTTTGGTGGGTAGAAACTACAAAGATTTTATTAGTGGGTTTGGGTTTTTAGGAATGTGGAACTCTATCTTTTAAATAAACAAACTATATATGTATTTTTTTTATTTCATTTCTCTTCAAAAACTATAGTAAAGTGTGCTGAAATGATCCTCTTTGGCTCTTCATCAGCATTGGTACCAAATCTTTTAGTACATTTTTGCTTAAACAAATTCAAGGAAATCGATTTTGGTTAAAATCAATTTCATAAATTTGATTTTAAAATATTTATTTGTTTAAGCATAGTGGAAAATACTATGTTATGAATTTTAATCAATAAAAATTATCATTGTTAACGTAACTAAAAAATATATATAAGTCTCTTTTTTGTTTCGGATAGTAAATAAAATAATTGATTTTATATTTTTAGTGAAAATGTTATTATTTGGATATTGTTACAAACTTCAATTTTTTAATTCTTTTTTCTTAAGCAAGTTAATCTTAATTCTAAACCTCAATTTAGTCGGAGGAAATTAAAAAAAAAAAATAGTTTCTATATCTGGTTTAAAAAACTCCTCTAAGTTTTAACTCAAACATGGTTTCAGAAATAAAAAACTAAAATACTCATATATAAATTACTTTACTTGATTTCAAAATCAATTGTAATTAATTTACCCAAAAAACTCATCTGTAATTAAATTAATTTCATTCAAAATCGTGTTTATCGAATGTTGATCCAAAATGCACATTAGTTTAACTGTATTATTATTAGTAGTTCTAATTTTTATATTATCAAATTTTTTTTCCTCATCAAATGGTTTAAATTTATATATTTTTAAAACAGTTAAAAAGTTATTGTGGATCCATGAAATAAACCCACTTAACAGAATTATCAAAACCTCAACACAGAAAAAATAAAAATAAAACAAAGACCCTTGCTTTTGTAGTTTAGACGTTTCATATGGACCCTTTCAATTATTTGACTACTATTTTTGGGGACCTTTGAAGCTTTTGAGGAAATGAAATGGGGACACTCCCAAACCAACCTAACCCACCAGATGACCATGGAATAATTTACTACTCAATCCATTAACTCTATCAATTTTTTTGGTAAATGACAAAAATAACCATCAACAGTGGAAAAATATTATACACCCTCTAATCTTTTGTGAAATGGAGAAGGGTGGTACCACTGACATTGCATTTTGGCTATATTCTATTGTTTTTTTGGTAGAAATAAGAATCTCAATTGCTTAGTGTAATCATAATCATATCAATTTCAACTTCAACAAGGTAAAGGCTCATATTATAGAACTATTGAAATAATAATCTGGGCCACTTATTTTACTATAGCAACGGATTTCAATGCATAACTAAGGAAGTTTGAAATGTGTGATTAATTAATAAATATCCAATTATTATTATTGTGTGTCTTTTATGAAAACTTAGCCCATAAGGTTGCTCATAACGGCCTTACGATTTACATTTTGATCTTCTCTACTTTCTAGTGCCGTATGCTTTGTTGTTTTTCATGTCAATGGAAATAAAATAAACATTAAATAAATAAGGAGAAAATTTTAAAGTGAAAGCTTAATGTTAGCAACAAGTACACTACTTTGACACACATTTCACTTTATTCATTTTTACCATTTGAAATTTATATGGGTACTAGTGGTTATTTAATTTTTAGTAATTATTCGTTTCGATTTTGATCTTTAGTTTTATAAATGATAAATATTAGTCATTTTTATTATTTTTTTTTTAAACAATTGTATTTGATTTTTTATCAAATGTAAAGTTTGCAACCTTACTAAAATCGAGATAAAAATATTGAAAAATCTTGTTAATATTATTCATTTCAAAAATTTTATATATGTTCTAAATCATATCAGAAGAGTTTTTTAAGTGTAAATTTATTATTGAATTAAATGAATGTTTTTTGATAGAGTATTATAGTGGCTACAACAATTGTTAAAAAGAATTCTAATAATTATATGTTATAACTTTTATTATTGCTACAATGACTAAAATATATTATTTATAAAAAGATAAAGAATGGAAATTAATTAAAAAATAATAATAAATTATCAAAATAAATACTAAATAAAAAATAAATAATTAAAATTATATTTGAGTTTTTTTTTTTTTTTTTATAAACAAAATTTCGTTAACAAGAGTACCAGGGACTCAAAATTTGTTAATGGCATTGTTAAGAATTAATGGGGAGTACTGTAAGGGACACTCCAACACGTTTCACCAACACACTCATTTATTTACATTTATTTGTTCTCACATTTTACAAATCATTTAAATTTCAATCAACATGAGAAAGACAATTAGAATATATTGTTTGGAATTTTGTTTCTAACATTTTTCAAAGTTAAAACAAAAAGAATAACATTTACAACACACATTTCTAAACACACTCATTTATTTTGCTTAAAAAGTATTTGGGTACCACTAGGTGAGACAAACTCAATTCAATATTTAAATATGTTTCATTTGAATTGGTTTACAAAAAACAAAAAATGGACACATAGAAGTAAAAATAAATTTGAGAAATTAAAGATTAATTTGTGATCTTTTGAGCAAAATTGAAACATATAAATACAAGTTTTTTCACTTAATGCATATTATGAGTAGTAATTAAAACGTTTACTAAATTAAACGTTTAATTTGTATATATAAATTTTTACACATTCTTTAAAGTTTAATTTGTATATATAAATTTTTCCACATTAGTATATATAAATTTATATATAAACGTTTAATTTGTATATATAAATTTTTACACATTAGTAATTAAAACGTTTAAAAATTTATATAAAGTTAAGTTAATATTTTTACACATTCTTTAAAGTTTAGACCGTGGTCTTTTGACTCGTTCACTTTTTTAACTCTTAGCCGGTTAAATTGCTCCATCCCCAATGTTTAATTTGTATGAAACTAATATCTTTTTCTTTCCTACAATAAAACAAATATTATTTTGAAAATTTTGCAAAAACCAAACTCATGTAAATATTAACTATTTTTAACTATAAATATAGCTTATTTTGTCACTAACAAGCCACAAACAACTTATTTGAATTATCCTTAATCATATCTCTCGTAAAAATTGAACTATGGATACATTTATGGACTATAGTTTATCAATGATAGTAATATCTTGTCTTACTTTGTTAGTTGAATCTGACCTTTCAATTAATGTTCAAGGATCAAATGATTTTATTACAGATAATTATGCACCAAAACAATTATCATCTTATGAAAAGTATTTGAGCAACTATGCATCAAATGTGGTGATGAGATTTTTTTTTTGTGTATGTGTGTATTTGTTGACAATCAAACAACTAGTAATAAAAGTTGTTTTAACCTAGTAAATGAGGTGGGATAAAGGTGTCATGAAGACATGACAAAATATATTTTGACATTTGCTAAATTTAAGGAACAAAATTTCAATTTGACAAAGGAGTAAGAAATTTTGGAATGATTATATCTCTTCTTTACTAAATATCCTTCCATCAGAATCAATAAATCCTGCTATATTTAACTTTAACTAAATATCCCTCAAAACATAAGATTTGTACAACTTGATATCAAATAATTCTTTTTTTGGGTCTACAAATGTTGAATTATTAGTTGAAATATCTATTACACTAAGTGTTTAGTTAAAGATCACCGAAAAGATTACCTTTAATAATAATAAGTAAAACTATAAAATAAAATAAGTCACTGAATGTATAATTCAGCCTAAAACTATAAAATAGTCATTTTTATGTATCTTTTAGTTACTTTTAAACTTGGTAATGTCATTTTCTAAATAAAAAAATGTATGAAATTTATGTACAATGTCATATTGGTACCAAAAATCATGTATATGATATTTGAAAATAACACATGCCCCTTTTTGTATGGAAACCAACCACACAAATATCTAGTAATTAATTACCAAATCAAAATAGTAGTGCGTTTGAATTACAAACTTTTTCCTTGTAATTATTTTGCTTTTAGAGTTTAGACTTTCCTAACTCGACCTCACTTGTTAAGTTTCAAATATATAGTAGCTTTAGAGTGGATTCCAACTCAACAGCGCTACTTAAATCTTATTATATAAACGTTGTCATCACCAGAAAATAAATAAGTTTTTCTTAAATAAAACTTAAATATTAGTAATTTTTTTTTACAGAATTAGTTTAAAAATTATTAAATTGCAACATCATTTGGCGTCTCCAAAAATCCGCTTTTATTTTTTATTTTTTTACATAATTAGTTTAACTAATAATTGCAACATTTATTTTTGACAAAATTAATAGTTGCAACTTGATGATTATAAAAACCAAAAATGTCAAAGCTAGCTAATTTTGGCAATGCTTTGATTTGGGTTGTGGATGCTTTGTTTTATAATTTCCATATCCATATTAATATATACATTTGAAAAGCAACCAGAAAATGCTTGCATTACGCATATGTTGCTCCCAAATCTTAACTATTTGATTTGACCTACGTAAAGCTCGACAACGTGGTCATAATTTAAGACAATCGTGCAGTTTGTGAGTGGTGCGATATCTAGTCTGTAAAGATCAACAAAACTTTAATAATCAAACGCATAATTGGTTGCCAAAATTGAAAAAAGTCCAAGCACTAATTTAGAACTACGGCTGCTTAAATTCATCTGTAACGTGCTTAATTTATGAATATACGTCATGTCTAAAAATTGGCCACAAAATCATTAAATATTTGTAATTTTAAAATCTTTTTTGTACCTAAAAAAATATCTTTTTAATAGGGTATCCATAAAATTTCGAACATTTGCTAGCATGCCTTTATGTTCTCACAAACTAGTATATTTTGTGTGTTTTGATCCCCCACAATAGATACAAGGTGAAACAATTGAAGAGATAGATAAGTTTCTCTCAATCTATATTTATCGATTTTCACAAATTGGTGCTAAAATTGGCCACAAAATCATTAAATATTTGTAATTTTTTCAGTAATGATTAAAATAAAATCTATTACCATTGTGCCACAATAAAGTTAAGCAACAAAATATCAAGCCAACCAAAGGTGCATGGATATATATGTCAGAACTTTTTGCAATCAGCTTTGTGGGCCTTTTTTTGCAGCTTCTCAAACGGCTTAATTTTTACAACTTTATATTTTTAATAGTGGAACGGTAGGTTTGTGGTCGAGATCACAATACCTTTGGTTTTGGTTTTGGTTTTAGTCACCTTGTTTTTTTGATCTGATTTTCTCACTAAAGTAAACAATCTATATATATATATATATATATATATATATATATATATATATAGAAAATATATGCATAGTGCATGCATTTGTTGTAGTTATTTTGTACCTTCCAATCGAAAACAAAAGAGGTGCACTTAACTGCACGGATGAGATTTGATTTTGCTTTTTTTTCTTTTCTTTTATATATAAATCAAACATGAGGTAAGAAGTTGTGCAATCTAGGCTGTAAAGATAATTAATCGGTTTCTATATTTTAAAAGAACATGTGTTTATAACTTAGATATTTTCTGTGCTTCTGGAACATTATATTATGAGCTATACATTTTTATTGGAGGTCGAATAATTTATTCACAATTTGTTAAATATAACTTAGAAAAAATCTATAAATTGTATGTGTTGTGAAGCCTATATAAAAAATATATGTGTTGTTGAAAGACTCACAACGGGAAAAAAATTGAAACATAAGTATGTATTTTGTTTTGTATAAAATAATTGATTTTTAATGAATTGATTTTAGTTAAAAATAAATTAAATATAAAGTTATTTATATTTAAATATGTTTACTTAAACGTGATTAAATGAATAAATTTTAGTGTAAAAGTCACTTTTGAACTCAAAAGTTATAAATCAAAACTTCAAGTTAGAATTGATTCAAGAGATAAAATTTGGGACACCTCTCATATTAATAATACTTGAATATTTTCAATGTTATATCTTGTATTATGCATTTATGACATTGATAATCCATTAATATCTAACAAATATAATCTGAAAAAAATAATTTTTTATTTTTTTATTTATACAATTTTCTTAATATGTGAAATAATCAAATGACTCAATTATTTTAAAAAAAAAAGTAATAAATTTGACTTTTGCAAAAAATAATCTTCTCAATAACACCCAAAAATATCAAAATTAATTTTATAGCTCAAAAATTAATGTTGTCTTCATTAAAAATGAAGCCAAATATGCACTTATATATAAATTACTCACCTCTTAAAAGTACTTTTCCACTTTGTGGCTTTCTCTTTACTTTAACTTGTGCTTTTGTTGATTAAAAACATGGTCCTTTTGTCCATATATAATTATATTTCTTTGTCCCACAATAAGCGTTGTATCTATAAAAGAAATGTCTCAAAAAGACTATTACTATTAATTTTCAATACAATTTTAAATATTTTTTTAGTTGTATCTTATAATTAATTTGAACATTATTTTTTCAATTTCAATTGTACTCTATAATAAATAAAATACATTAATAAATAATAAGAATAATTTAATAAAATTATTTTTTTTTTGTTTTCATTTATCTTTTTTTTAATATGGATAAGATTATCAAATATGATAGTTACTGAATATGTATTATATAATATTGAAATGCAATCTCCACAATATGTGGTAATTAATAAATCTATGGTTTATTCTTAATAGCATATGATAGTCGTCTTCTAAATTGTCTCTAATGTAACTAAGAACCCTGTTGTGTAACGAGTTTTCAATATTATTTATATTCACTTTATTTTTTTTGCTATAAAAAAATTAACAAGAGATAAATTATTATCCGAGGTAATATATCAAATTTTAGTTAAGATTGGGATATTTAGGTTTTATCCATAATAAATAGAGCAATTATTGTTCAAATTGTAGGCTATATAAATTAATGGCAAATATGCTTAAAAGAAACTGTGTGGCAACTCAAAACACCCAATTTTGTTTGGACTATTTAAGTATTTCATTTTAGAAAGTTTTACCCCATACCCCCTTTATACTTATACCCCCACAAACATAAGGAAAAGACATTTTTGCCCTCCTATAAAGTATAAAATTTGAAAATTTTACCATTTCATCATTTGAAGTTTTTCGGAAAAAGTAAGTTTTCTAGATAAACTTCTGGAAAACTTGATTTTCAAGTTTTCCGGAAGTTTTTTTTTTTTTTTTTAATTTTTTAACTGATTTTTTTCTTGTTATTTTTTCATTTTTTTAGAAAAAAAACTTAAAAAAAAATTATAGGGAAGTTATTTTTATAAAAAAAAATTGACAAAAAAAAACTATCGGAAAATATCCCTACAAGTTTTCTGGTAGTTTTAAAATACGCTTCTTTTTCGGAAATTTTTTTTCAAGTGTTCCGGTAATTACTGTAAAACTTCTTACGTACCGGGAATCTTTGTTTTTTGAGCTCTGAAAATCTTTGGGAGGTAAAAAAAAATAGTTATTTAAATTTACATAAATAGTAAAAAATATGAAGGATATTATTAGCATTTTAAAAAATATGTGGAGATATAAGTATAAAAGGAGAGTATGGGGTAAAAGATTCGTCATTTTATTTGTTAATTATGTAAGTGATAAGTGATAAAAAAAAAAAAGTAATAAGGTATAATGATTTAAAATGGGCCAGATTGTACCTACCTAATGGGCCAAATTGAAAGTTTTTATTCCTACCCCCACACGAGAAATGTACCGTGCACCCCTCCACTTTGACCTCCCACCCCTTCATTATTTGTGAAATGTCCTAATTGTCCTTTTTACTAACTATAAATCCATCTCAAAAAAATTACCATTCACTTTTTCACCCCCTTCATTCGAAACTTACAGAGTTCACCCCACAATTCGAAACAATAAAACAAGTACGTAATTTAGATAAAATTCAAATATTTAAAATGTTCGAAGTTAAATTTTTATAAATTTTCGAAAGTTTTGAAGAAGCTGAAACCTTCGAAGTGAAATTTTTTCCTAGATTATCGATGGTTTTATCAAACTCTCGAATGTTTACATCACAAATTCCAGAATTCATCAACACTTTTGAAATTTTTGAAAGTTTCGAAAGGCATATAATTAAAAAAAGTTTCAAACATTTTTCAGAAGTTTCGAACAATTTCGAAAGCTTCGAAAACTTTACTTTAACTTTACCCACGGAAAATCAATGGAAAAATAAAATACGAGGATATTTTGAAAACTTAAGTTGAGTTGCTTTTTTTTTTTAATATTATCCACAGATTATTTTTAACGTTACCTACACACTAACCATGGAATCTTCTTAAAAAAATAAATTTATTCAATAACAAATTTACTCACGGTTTTTCCAAGGGTAATTAATAATTAATCCACGAACTAAGATCCGTAGGTAATTTTGCAAAAGTTTTCAATTCTGGATAATTTCGAAAGTTTCCAAATCTGAAAAATTTCGAAGTTTTTAAATTTGAAAAGTTTTGAAAGTTTATAAATTTGAAAAGTTTCGAAATAGAAAAATTTCATAATTTCAAAACTTTGGAAAGTTTCGAAAGTTTACAAATCTGGATAATTTCGAAAATTTCTAAATCTGGATTATTTCGAAAGTTTCCAAATCTGGAAAATTTCGAAGTTTTTAAATTTGAAAAGTTTCGAAAGTTTATAAATTTGGAAAGTTTTGAAATAGAAAAATTCCAGAATTTCGAAACTTTGTAAAGTTTCGAAAGTTTTCAAATCTGAATAATTTCGAAAATTTGGAAAGTTTCGAAAGTTTCCAAATCTGGAGGAATTTCGAAACTTTCATGTGACACCAAACTTTCGAGGTGTTTCGAAAATTTCCATTTCCTACGAAAAGTTCGAAATTATTGATGAATTCAGAAAAAATTTCACTTCGAAGGTTTCAACATCTAACAAACTTTCGAAATTTTAAAAAACATACCTTCGAAAATTTGAAATATTCGAATTATAGCATAAAATCCAAAAATTTCGAACATACCATGTTAAAAAGTGATTTTTAATTTTTTAAAATTAAATTTATAATTAATAAAAATGATATTTTAGACATTTTAAAAAAATGGGGTGGAAGGTTTACGTGTGAAGGTGCATGGTATAATACTCCCCCCACACCTGAACCACTACGCCCTCATTTTACCTTTAATGACTTTTAAATTATTTTACCTTTTATTTTTTTGCGAAAAAAATTATTTTACTTTTTCATTCTTTAGATAACTCACCCATAATTTGAGTGTAATTTTTGGAATATTTTGGCAAATTGGTATTGAGTTTTCTTAATATCAGAAACAAAATTTTTTAGTTGTTAAAACATATTTCTTTAAGATATCTCAAAAAATGTGTTGTTTGGTATCCTAAAAATCTCAAATTTTGAGTTGTCTAAGGTTGTATTTATTTGGATAAATTATAAAATTGAGTTTTCTTCAGAATTTAGAATAACTTAATAGAAGCACAATGCCAAAATATCATAGCCACCGAATTAAAATATAGAATGAGAAATTCGGGCCACTTTGACTCACCAGGAAGAAGAACAAACAATTGACCTGGGTTCTTCAATCCATTTTCAAAAGGAAATGGTTAAATATTTAAATGTAACTCAACAAAATGAGAGGGTACATCTACTTTTTTTTTTGCACTAGATAAAAATACCTTTTATTAAAAACTATGAACAATAAACTTATAATTTACTGTACATAATAAAAGTATCTCAAAATTTAAATTTAGGGAACACATTTTTTTAAAAGTGTGTACCATAAATTTGAAATTTATAAAATACAAAATGTTTACGTATAAAAAAACAAAAAAGCTAAGAGCGTAATGAAAAAGAAAATAATGAAGAGTATATTTCATCCAAACAAAAAGTATAACTGTACAATATCATTTATAGGGGTACATATAACAAGTTTTTTTAAAATGATTAAAATTTAAAATAAAATAGAAACACAATCATTTATACTCTCCTTTAACACAACTATATACTAGTATATCCCATGGGATGATCCTAGAATTCTTTTCGATTATGGTTGTCTAATATTTTGCCACAATCAAGATTAATAATTAGTATATTGTTAATTATTAGTATTAGTATTTTGTTTAGAGTGTGAATTGAACCTACGGTCCTCTTGGTTATTAATATTTGTTGAGGGCTGTCCAATTACTTATTTAGATCATCAATAATTTCAGCTTTTAAAAGTAATCGTTGTTGTTTTCCATTTTTTTTGTATTATCATCTGCTTATAAAAGAAAAATCAGATAATATAACTAGAAACCTATTTAAACATTGAATCAAAAGTATATATGACTTAATTGTTGGATTAAGATTGGAAAAAATATTGATTACTGAAAAAATATCTTACCGTTCAATAAAATTACATTCGATTACTTGTTTCACTCTTATGGTGCATTTTATTTACTAAAAAATAAATGACTTGAACATGACAATTTTTTTTATATTATGTTGATTTAGAGTTTGGTCATAAGATTAGACAAAACAAGAAGTAATAGAGTGAATAAAAAAAAGAATTCTTGTCACTCACTAAATCATGAGACAATTTTATCACAAATACAAATTATTAAAAATACCAAAATTTTCTACTAAAAATTATTATACATCTCTATTGCTCATGTCTCTATCTCATTTCCCTCTCCTTTTCTTCTCTCTCTCATGTCTCTTTTCTTGTCTCATTATATATCTCACTCTCTTCTCTCTCCCTCTTGTCTCTCTCTATCTCTTATGTTTCTCTCTATTTTTTTTTTCCTCTCTCTCTCTTCTCTATACATCTCCCATCTCTCCTTTCTTCTTACTCACTCTCTCTACATTCTTTTTTCTCCACATATATATATATATAAAGTGTGTTACAGTAAAAATTATATTATTTTATCTAATGTATAAACATATTAAAATAAAGTGCAATGCAAAATTATTTAAGTTATGTATCAACCATTAAAAATAGTGAAATACAAAAAATTTGTTACACACCCTTAGAGTAATAAATATAGAACTGAACAAAGTTAGGTTGATATTGTGACAATGGAAACAAGCTTCTGGTTCTCATCATTTAAGGTGCATTCCCATTGTTTATCCATTCCCAATGTTTTTATATATAGTTTAAATTGATATCAGTAAGCATTGTATTAAAGGGACTTGAATCAAAAGATAATATAAATGATATGAAAAGATGATATGAATCAAAAGATAATATGAATGATATGATTTAATAATTGTTGGATAGAAGGTAAGTGTGCAAGTATACGCCCCGAGTAATAATAAAGTGAAAGTGAATATCGTTTTCACGAGAATTGATTAATTAAATTCTAAATATTTTCAAATTTATAAGTTCAATTATTCAAAATTTAAAGTAACAAATAACAAACTTATTTTGATGATTAAAGTAGTAAAAGAACAATAGTAAATGACAGTAAAATAGAGATAAAATTTATTGGAGAAACTTGTTAGGGGCATGATAGGTTTACAACTAATTTTTAGTTACATATATGTTTTTAAATCAATTTGTGTGTAACCTTTGTATTTTTGAATAAGTCTTTGTAGTAATGTTTAGAACATTATAAATATTAGATAATAGGCATAATTACTCTCACGGTCCATTAACATAATTTCATGGTAACACTTCAGTCTTTTATCTTTTTTTTTTCTTCTAGATTTGGTCTTTTATTTGATTTTAAGTAACAATTTGATCTATTATGTCTTAAAATATCAACAACGTTATCCTTTTTTTACAAAAATTCATCAAAATTTTCAAACAAAACCCGTAAAATTAATTATCATCTTCAATATAATACAAATTTCATCAAATTCATAACTCAAATATTCAAATAAACTCATATTTTCATTCTTTATTTGATGAATTTGATGTTGTTAGAGATGAAAATATGAGTTTATTTAAATATTTAAGTTACTCATTTGATGAATATATGAATTTTTTTTGAAATTGGTATTGAATTTTATGAGTTTTGTTTGATGATTTTGATGAATTTTCTAAGTTTTTGTAATGAAAGGATAACATTGTTGACATTTTAAGATATAAAGGATCAAAATGTTACTTAAAATTAAATAAAAGACTAAATCGAGAAAAAATAAATAAAGGACTAAAGTGTTACCTAAAATTAAGTTACGGGACTGCATGAGCAATTATGTCTAAATAATATTATTATATATTAGTAGTAAATGTATTTTAGACTTTTCTATTCTCTTGTATATATATTTATTGTAACTCTATCACCTTAAATTTTTTGTTCATTTTGTTTATGAAACCCTAGTGGGTTTTTTCTCTTCTTTCTCTTCTTCCTCTTCTTCCTCTCTTTATCTTCCTCCATTCTATCTTTATGTTTGTTTATCATTGTTAATATGGTATCACAGAGCTTTTGTTGATTTTGGGATCTACTATAAAGTGGTCCACAGGGTTCGGAGTAAATATTACTAGCAGGCTGAATTCATAAGGTTTAGTAGTACAAGGCAATAAAATATAGGGTTCCTTGTGGTTGGTTACAAGGTTACTATTAGAAAAATGTTTCTTCTATACTCATCGTAGTGTCCACAGCTTAGCCGATACCGATTTGCTCCCTCCGTTTCTGATCTAATTTTTCCTCTCTATTTCCGGTGTGGTTCTACTCTTCTGTTTTCGGCACAATTTTGTTTGGTTCTTCGTTGACTCTCCTATAGACAGATTATCCCTAATTTATTTTGTCTCAATGATTGTGTTCGTCATATTTTCCTGTCATTATTTGTTATGGTCGGTGCTAAGGATGATTCTCTTCAAGCTATTAATGATAAAAAAAAATTTTGATTGAAAAAGATATATGGGGTTATGTTGATGGAGCTTATGTTAAGCCTACAAATAAAAAGGAAGAAGCTAAATATGCAAAAGATTTGAAAACATGGAATGTTAGTAATTCAAAAATCATTACTTGGATTAATAATTCTGTTGAGTTGTCTATAGGTGTGCAACTAGCAAAATATGCTACTGCTAAAGAGATATAGGTGTGCAACTAGCAAAATATGCTACTGCTAAGGAGCATCTCACCATATGACATATGATGATAAATCTTGTGTTTGGGAATCCTGCCTCGTCTGTGTCGGTTATGACTGTTGATGGCACTCTTATGCCATTAGCAGGCATAGGTTCTACCTCCACACCTAACTTGTCTTTTTCTTATATTTGTTATAATCTTAATATCACTTTGAATCTTGCTTCTGTTAGTCAAATATGTTATTTCAGTTATTTTGTTCTATTTTCGTCCTCTTCTTGTTGTGTGCATGATCCACATTCCGGGAGGCTGATTGGGAAAATCGATAGAGAGGGGGACTTTATGTTTTAGATGACATGCGAGTCCCAGATACTACAGCTTCAACAACTACTGTTAACTATCTAGTTTTCGCTTAAATTCTTCATCTTCTAGTTTTTATTTATGGTATTCTCTATTTCGACATGTTTCTGCTTCTATATTAAAATATTTGACTTCTACTGGAGCTTTAGGAATATTACAAACTAGTGATATTTCATATTGTTGTGGTTGTAAACTTGTTAAATTTTCACCTTTATTGTTTAGTAAAAGTGTTTCTGTTTCATATGCACCTTTTGATTTAGTTCACTCTGATGTTTGGGATCCATCACCAGTTCTCACCAAAGGTGGATTTAGATATTATGTTTCATTTATTGATGATTACACTTGTTATTTTTGGGTTTATCTTATGAAAAATCGGTCTGAATTTTTTGACATTTATAAAGTGTTTTCTTTGTGATTTAGGTGGCTAATATACCTTTAATAAATTCTTTGAATTACTTGCTTATAATGACACCCTCCACCAGAGATCTTGTATTGATATTCCTCAATAAAATGGAGTTGCTAAAAGGAAACATCGTCATATTATTGAGACTAATCGTTCCCTTTTTTTGTTTGCTTCGATTCCTAGTGAGTTTTGGAGGGAAGCAGTTCTCATTGTTGTCCATGCTATTAATAGCAGTTCTCCCTTTGAAAAATTGTATGCTTCTATCCCTGATTACTATTCTTTGAAAGTCTTTGGTTATACTTGTTTTGTTCTTCGTCCACAAGTAGAATGGATTAAGTAGTCTTCTCGTTCTGCCATGTGTGTTTTTCTTAGCTATGGGGATGGTCAAAAGGGTTATCGTTGTTATAATCCTCATGCAAGAAAATTATATGTTTCTCGTAATTTTATTTTTCTTGAGCACATCCTTTTTTACCTTGTTTCCTCTTATTCTCATATTACTAAGAGTTCTAAACTAACCAATATTGATATGTTTGGTCCATAATGTTTCTAGTGATTGTAATGTTGAGAATTGTAGGACAAATATCACTACTCCATATGATGACATCCCTCTTGTCCCCCTCCAGTTTTCCAACCACCTCATGCGATTGTTGATCCTCCGTCTCCGCCTCCTCGTTACTCCTCTCGTCACCGTAAGTCTACCCAATTACTTGATTTTGTTTATTCCACTTACTCAGCTTCGTTTTCTTCTTTGTTAACCTCTATTTACAGTTTGTTGGAGCCTTTTTCCTATAAAGAGACTATTTTTTATCCTCTTTGGCAGCAAACTAAGGCAGAAGAATTCTCTGCTTTGCACAAAATAGATACTTGGAAATTAGTACATATTCCTCCTAGAAAGCGTGTTATTGGGTCTCGTTGGGCATACAAGATCAAAACTAAGTCTAATGGGTAGACTGAGCTCTATAAAGCACGTCTTGTTGCTAAGGAATTCTCTCAACAATATGGTATGGATTATGAAGAAACTTTTGCTCTTGTAGCTAAGATGACCACTATCAGTGCTCTTATTGCAGTTGCATCTATTCGTCAATGGCATATGTCCCAAATGGATGTAAAAAATGTATTTTTAAATGGTGAGCTTCATGAAGAAGTCTATATGGTCCCTCCATAAGGAGTTTCTTATAATCAAAGGAAGTGTGCAAGTTAAAAAAGGCTCTATATGGTCTTAAACAGGCTCCTCAAGCCTGGTTTGAGAAATTCTCTATTGTGATCACTTGTCTTGGTTTCCGCTCTAGTGAACATGATTTTGCATTGTTTATAAGGTCTACCACTTATGGTCACATTATACTTTCTTGGTATGTTGATGATATGATTATTACAGGTGATGATGTTAGTGGAATCAATGAGTTGAAATTACAGTTAGCCAAATAGTTTAAGATGGATGACTTGGGAACTCTTCACTATTTCTTGGGAATTGAAGTTACCTACTCTCCTAGAGGCTGTCTTCTTTCTCAATCCAAGTACATTGTCAACATTCTTGAACAGGCTCGCCTTTCTGATACTAGAGCAACAAATACTCCTCTTGAGTTGAATGTGAAATATGCTCCCTCAGATGGTGTTTCTTTACCAGATCCCACTTTGTACCGTACTTTGGTTGGCAGCTTGGTGTATCTTACAATTATCAGACCTGATATTGCTTATGTTGTTCATGTTGTCAGTCAGTTTGTTGTCTCTTCCACTACAGTACATTGGGCATTTGTTCTTCGTATTCTTCGTTATCTTCGAGGAACTCAATTTCACAACCTTCTCTTTTCATCTTCGTCCTCATTAGAGTCATGGGCTTATTCTGATGTTGATTGGGCTGATGACACCACAGATCGTAAGTCCACCCCAGGATTTTGTATCTTTCTTGGAGACTCTCTTATTTCTTGGAAGAGTAAGAAACAAGACATTGTCTCTCGCTCTTCTATAAAAGTTGAGTATCGTGTTATGACATCCACTACTACTAAAATAATTTGGTTGTTTTAACTTTTGTTTGATATGTATATCTCTCTTTCTGAGTCAACTCCAATACACTGTGATAACAAGAGTGCTATTCAAATTGTTCATAACTCGGTATTTGATGAACGCACCAAGCATATTGAAATTGATTGTCATTTTATTCGTCATCATGTTCACCATAGAACCATTACTCTACTGTTTATCTAATCTTTCTTACAGATTGCTGATTTGTTCACAAAGATACAATTCATTAAACGTTTTCGTTTTTTGGTTGACAAACTCTCGATGTTCTATGTTAATGTATCATGAGTTTGATGGGAGATGTTAGATAATATTATTATATATTAGTAGTAAATGTATTTTAGACTTTTCTATTCTCTTGTAAATATACTTATAGTAACTCTATCACCCTAAACTTTTTGTTCATTTTGTTTATGAAACCCTAATGGGTTATTTCTCTTCTTCCTCTCTTCATCTTCCTTCATTCTATGTATATCTTTGTTTATCATTGCTAACAATAAACACATCTCTTACAAAAATTTAAATGTTTTTAATAAACGTTAGATTAAATGTGAAATGTTAAATTTTTAATGCTTATAAAATCATATTTAATTTCCATTATGATCTCTAAATAACTCACTTGTAACCTAAGTAAAGAAGGATTTGTGATGGGAATCGTCCAAATTGCTCTCGATATAACACCTAGGAGGCATGCTGGTATGGATTAACTGCTTCTCTATGACTTGTATGAATAAACAAAGCTTGAGAAATAGCATGAAGAAGGGGGACCATCTTACATATAATAAAGAGATACATTTATTTTAAATGATTTCAAATGTATAAAAAAATTTAAAAATATAAGTAAATATGGATGATTAAAATAAATATATATGAATTTTAAATTTATATAAATTTTTTTATGTTTTATTATTATTTTTATTATGTCGATAATCAATAATTAAATTAATAAAATTTATTGTTTATATCAAATTATTAACTAAAGCACCTTATCTCAAACTTGACATATTCAAATAGAGCAGCAATGGGCTCGACCCCTTCTCCCTCTACTGTAATAGTAGTAATATATATTAACTATTTTGTTTTATTTTGCCAAAAATAGTTTTGTAATTTAATTTTAAGTAAAATGTATTATTAATTGAGTTAAATATTATTTATATTTATTTATTTTAGTCCTTATAATATTTTGTTTTGTATTTAGTCTTAAAAATATAGAATATTTTTCTTTTTTATTATTTTTTTTTAATCTCTATAAATTTATTTATGTTGTAATTGATCCATGTAATATATAATATATTTGATTTTATTCGCTCAAAATAAGCATTAAAATAAAATTTTTACTAATTTTATTATGAACAAATTTTTCAAGGACTAAAATAAAACATCAAGGATCAAAAATAAAAAAGTAGGATATTTATAGGAACTATAAACAAAAATATATTTTTGTAAAGATTAAAAACAATTATATATTTACAAAAATTAAAATCATATTTAAACTTTAGTAATTTTTATTATGCCCCCGTTCGATTCATAATGTATTAATTTTGTACATGTGTTTTTTTTTTTGTGTAATTGATTTATGTTTTGATTTATATATTTCTATTATTCTTATTATAATTATTATGTATTATTATATAGAGTATAGGGATATTTTGGTCCTCACAAAAAATACACAAAATGTATTAGTCTTTGACAAAAAAGATTATATTTGTTGGTCACTAACAAAAATAGACCGGAAGAATTTAGTTTATAAACCATAACATATCATGAATACAAAAGACATATATTTTAGTGAATTTCACATGTGGTCTTTAACATAAACATAAGAGAACAATTTAGTTCCTTGTTTGAAAAACAAATAAAAAAGAAATTAAAAAAGGAAAAAAAAAACATCATATATATGGGAGTTTTTTTTACTTAAAATTACTATTCATTCATCTATATTAAAAAAAGTACCTCGATCAACAATTCAACTACAAATTCGCTAAAAATAAAAAGGATAAATATGTGAACAAACTCACAACATACAAATTAATAGTATAAAACGGCAAAAATTGTTATAAAACTTAAATGTTTTTTTTTATAATTTAAATGAATCATTTTATGACATGTTATAATTCAATTATAATTAAAAAAATGAATAAAAATACTGATTGAAAACAAAATTTTACAGTAAAAATGGTAACGTTGTAGAAAATTTAATATAACGGTAATATTAATTTTATGAATAAATTTTATATAATGTAATTGATTGATATATTTTTTAAAATAAAAAATAATCAAATCATTCATTGTTAAATGATTTAAGGTCTGACGTGGCATAAGATTAGTTGCACAAACCATATTTTAGCTATTATAATAATAATAATAATAATAATAATAATAATAATAATAATAATAATAATAATAATAATAATAATAATAAGTAAATTGTTGATGAATAAAAAAAAGTAAATTGTTGAATTCAAAAAAATTAAATTTTTTTATCCTCAAAATGGCAATGAAGTTTGTTCGAATTTTCTTGGAAGAAGTAGCATATTTATTTCAGCTGAAAAAGGAAAGGGCAAGAACCACTTCTAGAATTCATCATTAGGAAGGGGGGTAGGGGAACCAAGGTGTCAACACAGAAGGCTCGTGTGGTGTTTCATTCATAATTTCTTAATGAAACTTCTTTCTTTTTTCTTACAAAAACGACACAACCAATGGGTCCCTTTGTTCGCTGTTCAGTGTTTTTGCCAGAACATTTTTTAGCCGTTGAATCATTCTTTTAACAAGTCTTGAACACGGTATATGATTTTGCTGTATTTGAATTCAACCACTACTGATACATTTTTGCACATTGAAACGTTACTATTAATTTAATTCCATAAACCCCCTTATTAATTATTTAATGTTTGATTTTTATTTTTTAAAAACGGATACAAATGCATAGGAGCGTTTCTTGGGTCAAATTTGAATACCATACCCATTTTCTTCCTATACCTTTTAAAAAATAAAATAGACAGAGAAAAAAAAAGGTTAAGCAACTACTATAAATATATCATCTACTCTTCATCTTCCACATTCTCACATTTGGTTTCTTTTCTTCTGCGAGGTCTAACAACCTCATAGAAACGAGAAACCCATCATTTTATTCTCAAAAAATTTATTCTTTTTTTCTTCAAATATATGTATGGTGCTTAATTTTTTTATAAACAGGAGCTTGAAATCTACATTAAATCCATTACTTGCTTCACTATTTGCTATATATTGATATTTCTTCACATAGTTGAACACATTACTATAGTTATTATTTTTATTATATAGTTTGAGATCTAATGGGGGTACATTCTCCAGTTGTAGCCAAAAGACTATGGAATGTGTTGAGAATCACATTCTTTATGATGAGGAAGGGTCTTATATCAAAGAGGAAAATGATAATGGACATGAATTTGATGATGAAAAAAGGAAAATTGCTAAGAAAATCTTTGAGCAATCTCATGTCATCAAAAAATGTGGCACAACGTAATGGTGGTTTTATGGTACATGATTATGAATTCTCTTGTAGTAATAGCCCAAATCCTGTTTTTTTCAACATGCCCAAAAGGAAGCACCATTTCAATTTCCCTTGCATCAATTCTCCAGATGTTATTGAAGAGGAAACTTTACCTTATCATCAATATCAATTGTCACAAATTGAAAGTGATAATATTAATGTGACTAAGGGAAGTGTTGCTATGGTGCCTAAGACACCAGAATACACATTCAATTTCAGGTTTGATGCATCTGAGTTTGGTGCTGGAGAGGGAAAAAGTCCACTTCTCTCACCCTTTTCAGTGAGGGTATCCAATTACTCTGCTTTGGAGGAAAATGAAGAATTTGGAAATTGTCAAGTTGATGATGAGGCTGAGAATTTCATTAGAAAGTTCTATGAACAACTCAGGACTCAAAACCGTTTGCAATTACCCGGGTTTTAAAGCAACATCAGCTGCATTCTGCATTCGATTGCGACTCGACAATATCAAATATTGTTATCACATCACAATTATTATTACTATCATTGTCGCGATTTAAAACTTTGACAAATTGGTAATTATTATATTACCAATTGATGTAAAGAATTAAGAAATATATATATAAAAATCTCATTTCTAAAATGCTGATCATTGATCAACTAGTTCTGTCTAGTACTCTACAAATATGTTCACTAAAATGTTTCAATTTTTTATTGTGTATGTTTAAATTGGGTTGGGCTGTCGTTTTAATGTTTTATTTATCAGTGAGTATTTTTTTCCCACCTTATAAATATGTTGTGTATAATGAATGTTGGGTGTACATTATTGGTGCACCTTTGAAGTGTACACAGTGTTGGGGATTTAGGACCCCACTCACCAGCTCTTACATTTCCTACAGGTTACAGCTACCATCAGCACTTTCACGTGTTGGTAACTGTCGGTCTTATTTTATATATCTTTGACTAAATCACCAAGTTAATTTCTGGCTCTATAAATCGATCTCAAACACATTCTTCACTCTAATAATCTTTTATATTTATTTTTGTCAACATTTCTTAGTTATACCATCTCTCAACCAAAATTTGAACAACATATACACAGTCACCTTAAAGTTCTAAACTTATAATTTTTTACCCCAATGAATAATATTTGTTTGGATTGTAGTTTACAAATGTAAAAAACTTCATTTTGTAAGCATACTTTTATTTAAAAATAAGTTTTCTCTAAAGTAATTTATGTTTTAATATTTTTTTATAAATGTCGTTTTATAAATAAAATTTATTTAGATTATATAACCAAAAGTATTTTTAAGTGTGTATTTGCTAAAAAGAGTATATATTTTTTGAAGTTGTGTTTGTAATTGTAAGGTGTAGTAGAAGATAAATTGAGAACAAATCATGTAAACGGAAAATGAAAAATGTAAAAACAGACAAAATTAAGTTTGTAAACGTAATTGTTATGTAACTCAAACAAAAAGTCAAAACATATTTGTCATATATAAATATAATTTGGCCTAGAAAATAGAAAATTAAACATGTTCATGTTTGGTATTCCATTTCTGGACTTAAACCTGATTTTTAAACACACCTGTGTTTTGACTTTTTATTTAAATTACTTTAAAATTACTTTGTCAACCTTCATTTTTCCTCAAAATTATGTTTGAGCAAAAGTATCACTCATGATTCTTTTGCATTTTTTATTTTCCATTTACATGATTTGTTCCCAATTTAATTGTCTAGTGCATGTTACATTTACAAACACAACTTTGGAAAATATATACTTTTTTTTTAATAAATACACATTAAAAAATATATTTAGATATATAGTCCAAACAAATTTTATTTTATAAAACGATGTTAATAGAAAAATAATAAATCATAAATTACATTATAAAAAATTTATATTTAAGTAAAAATATATTTGCAAATAATAATTTACACACGTATAAACTAATTTTTTCTTCAAACAAGCGCATAAAATATTGTATCTTCCATGATTTTTTTGACAAATTATAATGTTTGTCACTTGGAATTGAAATTGAGAAGAGGAATATCACAGATAATAGACACTTGGTGATCACATCCATAGATTTTAGTCTGAAGAAAAAAAGAAGGAATACAAGAAAATACTTTATATCTTTGAATATGAGAGGCGGTTTAGTTTGCAAAAATAGTTTTTATTTTTATTTTATATTTTTGTTTACAGAAAATTATTTTATTTTCAGAATTTTAAGATTTAGAAAATATATTTGTTTTAACTTTTATTTATATAAAATTATTTTCATTTTCAAAATCTCAAGATTTAGAAATGCATTTGTTTTAACTTTTCATTTTCATTTTCAAAAAATTGAAAATATTGAAAATGCATTTGATATGAAAATAAAATATTTTGTTCAATATAATCTAAATCTATTTTTTTTTATAATAATAATGAGTTAAATATTTTTTTATCATTAAAAAAATAACTTTATCACATATATGCTTAGTAATATGAATTTTTGTTATATTATTTATTTATAAGAATAACACTATATAAGAGAATGGTGCAAATAATATAATAAACAAAATAAACTTTTTTAGTGCAAGATAATAAGATTATCAAGTACATCCATCGGTTCCAAAATAAGTAAAGAAATTTGGTTTGATGTGCAATTAATTAATTTTTTATAATAGATTTTAATTTAGTAAAATACATTTGTATGTATTAATTGAGTTTAATAGAGATGCAATCTATCAAGTAAAATAATTTGACATCCACATCTAATAGTATCAAATGATATCGTCTCATCATGTAATCGCAATTTAAACATAATTATAAAAAATTATATTTTCATTAAACCTTAGTATAAAATTATTTTATTTAATTAAATTGTTACCATTTATTTATCAATTTATGTATTATTTTTTTTATCGTTCTGTCATGATTGATTATTTTTTTTTCTAAAGAATCCGACAGTAAAAAGTTACATACATTAAATATAAAGAAAAATAATATATTGATTTCAAATATGTATCGAAGTATATTAAATGTCTCTCCAACTAACGTTTAAATTGTAACTAATAGACTGATTTTATTATCATTATCATTATTATTGTTTGGAAAAGAATTTATATACTTACTCTTTTTCAATAAAAGACTTTCTATACGTTTAGGATTTTTGTTTAGGTTGCCTGTTAGAACTTTTTATTGGTTCAAAAAGTACCTATGAGTTGTTGTTCTTGAATCATTCAACAAAACGAAGGAATGGTTGACTCATATGTGTCATACGGAAGTTTGTTTTTATTTTAAAAAAGAAAATGCTAAAGTGATTGATAATCGAAAGGATAAAAACGTAAGTAATAAATTACTATCATGTCACCGCGTTTTCAAGTTGGAAACAATTATTTTTTTATTTCAAAATTTTCATTTTCTTGTGAACTTTTTTTTAAGAAAATGTTTTTAAAATTTTAAACAAACATATTGTCAATACTATTTCTTGTTTTTGTTGAAATGAAAACAGAAAACAGCTTAAGTAAAACAGAGATAATGTTTTAGGTTTTTTCATACTAAGAAAAGTTATAAATAAATTAAAGAAGGCTGCAATTTTATAAAATTATTATTAATAACTATTAGTTATTATCATAAATGTATATTAAAATATAATGATTTGAAAATAATGTAAATAATATAAATTTAGATACATAATTAAAAAAATTAATTAATATCGTATTAAAAAAAATAAAATAATAGTTATTTTGAAATATTTTATATATACTAATACTATAATGATGAGAGTAGAAAAGAAAAGAAGAGAGAGAAACATATTAAGAGTATTATTAATAAAAAATAAGAATTGTTGGTTAAAATATATTCTATTTGAAATAATACAAAAATAAATTTGGTTTATTGGTAAATTACTACTAAATCACCAGTAGCACATGTATTCGTTTCTTTAGTTGTGCTTTTAGGCTATTTTAGAAGAAACTCTAAATAATGATAATAATATTAAGAAATTGGGAGAAAAAATATTAACACGAAGAATGAAAAAGACACAAATAATAATAATAAGTAGAAAAGCTAACTCTTTGGACTAAAACTCCCTATCTTTCAATTTCTCTAGCAAAAGGTGATAAATCATTGGCTGAAGTGCATAATCTTTGGATTAAGTGCAAATTAAAAAAATCCAGTGTGGTCAACATTGAAATAATGTGTCTATCAATATTATTAATGAGTCAGAAACATGTTTGAGACTGATTTACAAAGACAAGGGCCAACTTAGTAATTTACTAAAATTTAATATTTTATATTACTCTATTATGATTTTGCAATGTTCGTGTGTTCTAAACCCCAAAATATTGAGTTTAATTAGTAATCATTAACAAAAGTTCCTAAAACATACATACAAAATGTACAGACTGAAAAATCTGATCCCCCAGGGGAAAAAAACCCAAACAATGAAGAAATTTCTTTTATCACCAAAAATTGTTTACAAGAAAATTTCCTTGTATCAAATATACTCTTCACATAATTAGTGCTTGCTACTAAAAAACAAAAAATATTGGGCCACTCATGTCTAGCCCACTAAACAATTCATCCGTCTGTCACCACCTATGTTCAAAGTATGGGCCTGATGACCAAGGATGGGCCCCAGGCCCAATAGGCGGGTAAACCTGCTCCACACGTGGAGGCGGAGGAGGGTACGGATACACCGATGGCTGCGGCGGTGGATAGTAATAATTATATTCTCCGGTCGATACATACGAACCATACGGCGGCGCCGGAGGAGAAACAGGAGTATAAAACGGTCCCTCCTGAACAGAACAAACCGTTGGATAGCAACACGGTTTCTCAAATTCCGATGCCGGATATTGTACCGGAGCACAATCCTCCGGCGTAAGAACAGGGTAACCAGAGATTCTCCCATCGAGAATCTGCGAGGAAGGGGTCGCAATCCCGTTCAATCTGTACGAGAAATTGAAGATCCCATTCGGCTTCCCTTCGCCGGAACGAACCTCGTAGTTAACAAAGCGCGCAACGCCGTCGACGTCGTGGATCAGATCGGAAAGTGGAACACGGCACTCTCCAAGGATCTTATCGCCGAGGATGACGCCGTCGTGTCGAAACTCGAAAAACAAGAAGAAATCGGTGAGATCTGAATGGTTGTGGAGAAAACCTAAACCGAAACGCGTTTGGTGGTTCCATTCCGGATTGGTTCCGTCTTCGTCGGTGTCTCTATGGGTTGGTGTTCTCTGTCGCTGTTTTTGTTCGTCGGTGAGTTGTATTGTGGGATCGTTTGTGGAGATTGAGACTTGTGCGTAGAGGGTTAGTTTTTGGAAGAAGTTGAAGGCTCTTATGTCTTTGCATGAAATAAGTTTCAGCTCTATGAAACGCGATTCCATGTTCATTTTGGAAAAGTTAGTTGGTTGATGCAATTATTTATGTTTTGTTTGATTTGAAGGTTATGCATGTATTGTAATTATCTTGTTGTAGGGCATGTGGCAATCAGAAGAAACTAGATGATGGCTGAATGAATTGGTAGGGAATTAATAAGTCCTTTTTTTCTTTCTGCTACCCATACTTCAACGTTAAGGAATTAAATGGAAGGTTCGTTTCCTTTCAATAAAATTAAATGATGAACCTCGCTTGGGAATTTACTCTCCAAATCAAAGTGTATATTGTCGTCGTATAGACGTGAGTGTCATTTGCAACCATTAATTTATAGACCATTATGTGGCCTATAAGATGAATATGTAATTTGGTTATACAAATCGTTAACTTGTAAGTTTCACCAAAAATAGTATCGCCTATACAAGGCTTTTTCTAGGGCCCAAGTAAGACATTTTTTGGGTACATAAGTAAGACACTCTTCAACCGTCTACAAATTTATTTTATACAATTTTATATCAATAAGTTTCAGCATATTTTATTTGATTCAATGATAAAATTTATTTTTTGAAAGGCTAATGACGAAATTTAGTAATCTAATATTAAAAAATAAATTTATGCATGATTCAATACTATTTTACTTGTACATCTTAGAAAAAATTCAATCAATAATTCTTATCACATCTCAATTGATCAAGTAGTGAAATTTATTTATTGGAAACAAATTTTAAGGCTTATCTCACTTGTGCGCACCATAGAATTAGCCCTTAAACATTTCATGATTTTTATAATTTTAAAAATACATCACCAAAGTTACAAAAAAAAGAATATTTAAATTACTAATTAAATTGTATAATGTCATTCAAACTTATTCATCTATTAGCTTATGTCGTTGGATGCTACAACATATGTGAGGTCTCAATATGTCACACTACATATTCATTCCACATCAATCTTAATTCACCATAAACACTATTTTATCTATTAAATTTAGATGGTACCCTCCATTCTACAATAAGCAACACATTTTTACTTATTTATTTATTATAATAATAATTACTATAAATGTAAGTAAAGTATATTGATTTGAGAATGATAGACATAATATTGTTATTTTCTAAATGACATATAACATTAATAAAATGATAATTAAAAAAGTAATTAACAATGCATTAAAATTTAAAAGTGATATTAATGTTAAAATATATTTTTTTCAAATGTGAGAGTGACAACAATACTTTAAGTGAACATATCACATTGTAAATTGACCCCACGTAAATACTAATTCATTAGGACTAATTTGCTTAAAAATTAGTTCATCTCGTGGATAGCATCGTTACTAACTACAATTGTTTAAAATGTAATTATTACCTAATAAATTTTTGGAAGACTTAAATTTTATTGATAAATTAATTTTTGATGTGATGTCAAACAATGCAAAGGATTCACATATTCAGTTAATATGTAATCTTCTAATCCTAACAATAAAAGTTAACAAATCTATTATGTTGATTAAAACCGTATATTTTTATTCATGTATACATCAATTTAAAATAATAAGAAATTATTTTCACAAATGTTTTTTTTTTCTTATTTTGACTAACAAAAATGTTTCATTAATACCCACACATCCACATAACACTTTGAGGAAAAAAATAGAAAATAGAAAGAGAGGTAGTAAAAATATTAATGTCCATATAACATTGCTCTTTGTCTGATTTGTATATTTGCGATATTATAGATCTCATTGACTCAATTTTATTTCTAAAAAACTTTTGGCAAAACTTAATAAGTATGTGAAATTTTTCTTCTTACAAATAAAATTAATAATTTAATTTATATATACAATTAAATTTTAGATTATTTGTGAATATTTAATTTTTATTATAAAATCATTCACATAATTCATTAGATAACAATGAATACAAATTAAAATACTATTACACCGTTCTCAAAGGAAAATATATTATGTTGTGATTTATACTTATTTAATAACTACTCTTAAAAAATAACTATGTCATACTTGTTTATATTAGACATTAATATAAAACTAATTTATATAGATATTGCATATTATTTTTTCTCATAAAAAATAAAATTAGAAAAAAAATATTACACAAAAACTTGTTATTCAAAATACTTAATCAATATGAAGTGTTTTCTTCTTGAATTTATTACTTCATTTTTTTATTATATTCTCTATCATTATCATAAAAATTTAGCTAATCTTCCCGCTGGTTCAATTTAAAAAACCAAATTATCTTTCTACTTTCAATGCTTTTCGCGCCGGTTCGAAAGCGATGTCGTTGTCCACCGCCTCACCTCCACCGTCGTACAGTGACAGTTACAACGTCAACGATGACGACACTTCGTTCGGTGTCGTTTCACTAGACGAGGAGGGTTTCCCGTCACAAGTCCCACTCGAAGACGCTTCACCAAACGAATCAGAGAAGAACACTTTCGCCGCCGATTTCTATCGATGCGGATCCGATTGGTCGTCTTTGTTGTCGCCAGAAGATCATAAACAAAGAGATCCCGCGCGTGATTCGATATCTTCGGGGAAGAAATTGAAGCAGGCTAATCTGTTTCAGATTTGGGGATTCAAAAGAAATGTTGACGTTGGTTCTGTTGAAATTGAACCTAATCAAGGTGAGGATAGTGTTTCATCTGAGAGGAAGATTGTTAAACCTGGAAATTGGGGTTCCATTTTGCGTGACAAAGGGAAAGTGGTTGAGAATCCAAAATCTTCTAGCAAGAGAAAGAGTTTTTATGGAGAGAATAGGGTTACACGTTCCTGTCCTTTTTATAAAAAAATGCCAGGTTAAATTTAATTTTTCTCTATTTTATTGATTCAATTTAGTTATTTTTGTTGGCATGCATATTTTTTTTCTGTTCATATAGTTCCTATAACTCGAATTCTAGACCATAATAAAAATGGGAATATGACGTGTTTAAAAAGCCTTTTCTTTTTCTTTTATTTATCATAATGTGTAATATTTCCTACATTACCATGGTAAATGGGGTCTAAAATACAAACTTCTAACCCATGAAGTTTGTTTTTTTTTTTTACGGGATTCTAATATATGAAAGTATGAATAGAAGTTATTGAATCTAACTATACGTGTCAGAATTGTATAAGTATCAACACCAGCCCTTGTCGGACATTTTAGACACGCCTTCAACTTAAAGTGTTGATACTACATCACTTAGAACAAAATTAAATCTTGAGCAATCGATTTGGGATCAGGCGACTGCGTGAATGTCGAAAATCCAAATATAGAGTACTGTGATGAAATAATTGAGTTGGAAAATCAGTTTGGGCCTATATATTATATTTACATGCTTTTTCCTTCTTTTTCTGGTTTGTTATGATATAAGAAAAAACTGTAAGTAGTTTCCGAAGTTTCTAAGTTTAGTCTATTTGCCAATGCAGGAACAAACTTCACAGTTGATGCTTTTCGTTATGGATGTGTTGAGGAGTGCTCAGCATACTTTCTTAGTCATTTCCATGCCGACCACTATGGTGGTCTTAGCAAAAAATGGTCACATGGCCCTATTTATTGCTCTCCTCTTACCGGACGGCTAGTTCAAATGTGTCTCTATGTAAATCCTTCGTAAGAACTCAGAAACTCTTCTATCTCTTAAGCCTTCTTTGTATATCACACATGAACATAAGATTTAAGTGCACTTGATCATGGTTTTGCCTTTTCCATTCAATGAAATGATTAGTTTTTTATAATATTTGTTTGTATAGGTACATCTGCCCTTTAGAATTTGACACTGAATATGTGATTGAGGGTACCAAAGTGACTTTAATAGATGCTAATCATTGCCCTGGTGCAGCTTTGATCCACTTTGAGCTCCCAAATGGACAATGTTATTTACACACTGGGGACTTCAGAGCTTGTAAACTAATGCAAGGCTACAATCTTTTTGTAAATAAACGTGTGAATGTACTATATTTGGATACTACATATTGCAACCCAAAGTACAAGTAAGACACTGGTCATTTAAAAACTTTGCATAGATTTCTCATCTGGTTACAATATATATGGTCATCTGAATTAATGGTTCTTAGTAGCAATTTTCTGCTTCAGGTTTCCTTTCAAGGAAGATGTACTCAACTATGTTGTCAAAATTACAAAGAACCACCTCAAAATGCATCCCAGAACTTTAGTGGTTGTTGGAGCATACAGTATTGGCAAAGAATGTGTATATATTGCAATTTCTAAGACGCTTGGGGTATGTGTGATTTTTTTTCTCTTGCAAATTTCTGTGTTAATGGTTAGCAAGTGCCTCTTCATAGGTTGTAGATTGTTTTATCCCCAAATTATATCGAAAGTGGCTTTTAAGTTATTAGGTTGTCTTCTTCTAGATTGTTTGATTCATTCACATATCCGTGGCTCTTTTGTGATTCAGGTAAAAATCTATGCAAATGCTTCAAGAAGAAGGATATTGCTAGCTTATGGTTCGCCTGAATATTCAGATAGACTTTGTACAAGTGGAAATAACACACTTCTCCATGTTCTGCCCATGTCATCTCTGAGAATTGAGGTTAAATTTTGCGCCATTACATCTTAATCTCAAAAGTCTCTGTTTTCTTATAATGTTATTCTGTTATCTCATAATTCACAATCCATATTTTTGTTGTTACATTAGACTTTGAAGGAATACTTGAAGACCTACAAGGAACAATTCACATCAGTTTTGGCATTTCGGCCAACAGGTATTTCACTAGTACTTTTAATGAAAATAACTTTTTGATCATCTTGGTGTATTTTCAATTTGTCAACGGAGTAGCTATTTTTTCTGATAGAGGAATTCTAGTGTCAATGCTATATCTTTCGTAATTTCAGGTTGGACTTTCAGTGAGAAGATAGGCAACAATCTGGAACTAATTAAACCTGTTTCCAGAGGAAATATCACGACATATGGTAAGTTTAGCTGTAGTTCAACTACCACTCTTGATATAAAATATGAACGTAAGTTTAGTACTTAATTATGTATCTACAACGCATGACATGTTCTCATAATAAGGATATGCTTTCTATTATTGAAGTGCTTAGTAGGTCATGTTTCCGAATGAAAAAAAAATTCTCTTTTGTTTATTCTCTGCTTGCTATTCAGTACTTATTTATCTAGCTAGCAGACTAGTGGTATTATTACTTACGAGTCGCTGTTCTCCCTTGTAATAGGGGTTCCCTACAGTGAGCACTCCAGCTTCACAGAACTGCGAGATTTTGTTCAGGTCCATAACTGAATATTACGATTTCTGTTTTATATGTATTTGACAATTTCTTTATGGTAATTGTATAGTAGTGTTATTTTTTGTCTCGTTTTGTTGGTGAATATTTATCTTTATCTTCCAACAGTTTTTGAGGCCTGACAAGATAGTTCCTACTGTGAATATTGGTAATGCTGCTAATCGAGAAAAGATGCAATCTTACTTTAGAGATTGGTTGAAGAACTAAAGATGCAATCTTACTTTCGAAACTGTGAATGTCTGATATTTTCATTCAAAAACCAATTTGCGGGGACTTCACATTTAGTGCGGCTTGAAGGTGATACGGAGACAAGAACTTTTATGAGACTGCATGCTTCATCAAATGGCTGCGGTTTTTCTAAAAGAAAAAATTGGTTGAACTTTAGTATTCTTCCCAATTGCTCTCTGTGCTAAAAGTCTCCTTGGAAGATCCTACTCTGCAGTATATGCAACAATTCTTCATCAACCAAAATAGGAAAATATGAAATAAAATGTTGTACTTAGGCAACATGCCCATTTTAAACATTCTTTTCACCATTGTATGTCAAAGAAATGATAGCATGGTGAAAAATCGTAGGCAATATTTCTTGGAGTTTACGACACGATTCCTATTATTTAGTTCCAAATGAGACAGACCCAAAGTAGTAATTGACAATTGTAGTTGTTGTATTATGTGAAACTTTTGTTATATGTATGCGTGGTAGCTCTTGCTATAGTTATTGATATGGCGGTGGGCTTTTATTTTGTAGTATTTTGAGGTAGACCATTGTATATTAGTGTGATTTATATGTAATGATGAGTCACTTTTTATCTTTATTTCGTTTTTCTTTTCTTTGCCTGTTGCACATGGGAGGAAAGTATCACCCAAAGACGACGGGGGAAAAAAAAAGCAAAATTAGTGTTGATATGTGATACATTTGCAATTCACACATTTTCAGTGTGAACAAGTTAATACACTAGTATTTTAAAAAGAAGACATTTTCTTCTTTTATGACAGTAAGTATACCTGTACAACTAAAATAACGTGACTTATAAAAGTTTCTCATTTACAGAGTGACTGACTGATTAAGAGAAGAGTCACTTGCTTCAATTACAAATTTTCTGTAGTCTTTTAATGATGTTCAAGCGCACTGATACTAAAAAAATCCACTGATGATTGAAACAAAGAGAATCGATTGATATAGATGTCATACTACTACTGAATATGAATATCGGATACATGATTTTTTTTAAAATAACTATTATATCAATATGATGAACTCAAATTGTCCACGACAATTTTAAAGATGTTGGATCTAAATGTAAGATTAGTTTGGTGCAACTGCTGTAGAGGATCTAGTTGCCAAAACATATAAGTAACTTATTCAACTAGAAATATAATTAAACAAAGCATAATTATGAATATCACACTACAAGATCAACTTATCATTTTCAAGCTCATGTCACTGAAAAGAACAACCTCTAAGCTTTAAAAATGTCAACCAGTTCAAATAGACTTCATTTTTTTGCACCAATGTTCCACATTTTGCTCTTAGTTATTCTTTTTTTAGAGCCATATCACATTATGTGCGAACATTTAAACTTCAGCTCTATCATAAATCCATTTCTTGCAAACAGGGAGGTTACTCAGACAAGAACGAAAGCATATCCAAAACGATCAAAGAAAACAGTGTTTTTCTAATTTTATTTCACAAACGATTATATTTTTATTTAACAAACTATATATAGGAACCCACACATACTCGAATAATATCCAAGTATACCAGATTGGATACATGTTTATTATGAATATCTACTGTATACTAACAGCTTGTTTGGTTATGCAATGAATTTTTCAAAACTGCAGCAGAAAAACTACATTTATGTAGAAGCTTCATTTTGTGGCTTTATGTGTTTTCACGTTAATATTGCCTCCGACAAGTTGACATGCAGCTATTCGGATTATATGGAAAGCAAGGAATAACATCGATTTATTGATTTCTGAAAAGAAAATAAGTTGAAATTTCAGTTATGGTTGAGATAGTTAAGGCTTTAAGCTGAAACTAGGTTTTAATAACTCAATATCTTCCTGGTGTTCTCGGATTGCAAGGTGCCTTGGCATTAGAAATCAATGATAACTCTGGATGATTGCCAGGAGTTGGGGGTGCCTCCCTGCTGTTGTTTTCTGTATATCAAATCTAGTAAGTTTATACCCAAAACAAATGCTGACTTTTTTTTTTCCAGAGCCTCGCGCTGACGACACATCATATTGATATATTCCGTTAGATGAAAGAAAATGCAGACAACATAGCATTCATAGGAATAGATGTATCAGACAGTCTAGTGCTTTCCAAATTTTATCATCTGGATCTAGACAGAAATAACAGGACAAAATGATGTCGCAACATGAAAATATTATCTAGCGATCGCTAGCAACTTCATTCCTCAAACAAGCACCAGATTGATCGAAAGAATCTATATTCTATAATCAATTATCATGCTCATAGGGTCGGTTAAATAAATCTTGAGCCCTAACACTCGGTGCATACAGTAGCATATATTTCTAAAAAAAAAATGCATTTCATGAGAAACATGACTGGATCACAGATGAGAAATTGAAGAGATGGTCTCAGCTGGAAAAGAAGCAGAATTATTGCACATCTCTGAAACAGCGATGATAGCTTATCAGTCAGGAATACAAAAAAAAAAAAAATGGTTTATCAACCTTGTGCATCGACTGGAACATTAAAACAAGCACCGCCATAACATTAAACTTCACTGCCCAGGGATCATCAGCTCAATGCTCAACAACTTATATCTTTTACCTAAAATGACAAACTGTTTGGTATGAACTCACCTCTCTATCAACTAAAACATATAATAAAAAAAATCGAACTTGTTTTCTTTCGAGACCCTTTACTAGTTATGCTATCCAGTAATACATAAGGCTGAGACATTGACATGCCATCACATTAATATGTGGACTCCAAAACAAGCTAGGACTAAAAAATAACATTAGGCCAAAGAGAAAACAATGGCAGAAAGGACCTTAACCTTAATATATCATTAAAAGCATATTTGGTTCCATGTTCCGAATCCAAAACCCAAAACCATGGTTTAGACTACAAAAGACAAATTTTTACCAAAAACTATGTACTAATTTCACATCCTCAAATTAACTTGAGAATGCATGAAAGAATAGGCAGAACTAATTATACAATAATCAATTGGCAAATTGAGGACAAACACTGGACACAGTTTTAAGCTTGAGCTCAAGGCCCGGTGATTGTCATCGTCACCTCCATGCTCAACAACTGAATCCAAGATATCTTTAATCAATAATGATAAATTGTATGGTATGAACTTATCTTTCTATTACCTCCCGAATACATAATCAAATAATATGACGTACCAAATACATAATCAAATAATACAAACTCATTTTTTTAGATTCTTTACTTGCTATGACACACATTACTACATACAATTTATGAGGCGTTGCCATGCTATCACATAAATAATATGAAGAGTGTACAAAAAAAACTTAGGTAAACTGCAACCTAGGACTCCAGAACAACCTCAGCCCAAAGAGAAAACAATGGCAGAAAGAACCTTAACCTGGATAAATCACTAAGAACATATTTGGTTTGAGGTTTCAAATTTCAAACCATGGTTAGGACAAAAGTTACAACTACAAAAGTCAAACTGTTGCCGAAACCATAATCTGCGATGTTTCAAATGCAAAACCAAACATGTAGAGATTTCATGTCTTCAATTAAACTTGAAAGTCCATGAAAAATAGCTTGAGTTAAAAGGGTAGTTGAAGAACAAGAACAACGAAACCATGAACTTCGATTATGTTCATTTACCCTCCAAATAAGATTTGTTGTTTCTCAATATTTGCTCTCTATGAAGCAGCCATAAACCAAGCTGGCTCAACCTAGACTCTAGAGCACGAGCTTTTCAAGCACTACCGGATTGTACAATTTTATCTCCAGCAACACATCAAACATCACATCTTTTCCTCTCACGAAAGCAAAAATAGATGCGTGCAGTCACACATTAACACGCTAATGTGAATCTGAACCGTCGGATCTTTATCAAGCAGTTCACTTTTAACTGTGTTTTGAACACATTTTGCCAAGTCCCACAAAAACACAATCAAAACTTAACTCTCACAACAAGATTAGTGAGATACAAGAAATAATCTAGCCATTTCCAAAATTTTGGTGCCACAAATTCAAAAGCTTCAATGCCAAACCAACCAGATAAGCCAAAATACAGAAATGCAAAACAAATTATCCAGCAGATGAATTGTTCAAGTCCAATAAGAAAACGAGAAGAGCAACACATTATCACAAGTGAAATCATATCTCAGATAAGAACACAGAACTACACCATATCAAAGTATAATCAATAGCAAGTAACTAACCAAAGACTTAAAGTAGCCAACAAGTACACTGTGATCTCATTATCATTAAATAAGCATTCAAAGTATTCACAAAGTCACTACATTCTGATGATAACATTAACTTTGCTCACAATCACAGATCATATAGCCTAACAATGAAAACCAAATAAAAGAAAAAACAAAAATTTAGGCATAAAAAAAAACCTCCTATTCAAGCCTGTGTTCCAGCCAAAGCTTTCATCTGAATATGATTGGAATCCGTAGGAGAAGTAGTAGTAGGTAATGCCTCATAGGAACCCACCCTTCTAACACCACCAACAGTAGCGGCAACAAGAGCATAAGTAATCAAAACAATAATCATAACGAACATAACATGAAGAACAAAAGCGAGATCAAGAATCGCAAGAGCTCTAAACTTAGACTCATCAAGATCACATTGCGTGGATCCTTCAACACCATTAACAACATCAAGAAGACGATGACAACCGTCCGGGATAAAGGGTTCGGCGTATAGCGTGAGACCGGTCTGAAGAGCCCACAATCCACGGAGGCAGATAGAACCGGCGAGCGCGGCGTCGGCGGGGAAGAGACGAGGGAAACAAACGAGAAGAAGACATAGGAATGAAGAGAGAGCGGAGAGATTGGAAGAAATGGAATCGCACTTGGCTTCGAGAGAGGAGGTTTGAAGAGAGGAGAGAGAGGTTTGAAGAGAAGAATGAAGGAGAAAGAGGAGAGAGAGGAGAGAGAAAGAGAGGTCGTTAGGGAGAGAGAAGGGGAGGAGAAGAGAGATGGAGAGAATTAAGAAAAGAAAAAGGAGTGAGGCGGATTGGAGAGAAGTGAGACGGTGGACGGGGGTGGAGCCTTTGACTAAAGGATCGGAGTCGGTGGCGAGGATGAGGTGGTGGATGATGGCGATGGAGAGAGAGAAGATAATGAAGTAGAGTTGGATGGGACGGAGACGAGGGAGGTTTGATGATGATGGGAATGGGTGGTAGGGTTTGGATGTGTATGTGTGTGGAGATTTGAGGTAGTTACGGGTTGTCAAGATTAGGTGGTAGAGACCTAAACATAACAGTGCTGTTGATGATAGTGCTTGGTATAATAAGCTTCCCATTTTTAATTAATCTCTCTGCTATCTTGTGTTGTGTCACACAGAGTAATCAGAAATGGCTTTTGTTTCTTCTTCAGGATTGTTTATCGATTATGATGGTGAAAGTGGGAGCTACTACGAGTGTTTGTTTATTATGATTGCTTCATTCATTATTCAATGGAAGCGCGGTCAACAGAAACAATGGAAAGGGAAAGGGATGAATGATGATGGATGGGTCCTCTCAATCCCGATCTTCATTTTGCCTCTTAGTCTTCCTCGCTTCGCCTCTTTTTTCCTCTCTAAAACTAATAAATTGAAATTTATTCTACTTTTTTTATTCTTAGATTTTTTTTAAAAATTTTTTAATCTTTATACAAAAGTTTTTTTTTAATCATTGTAAAGAATTTTATTTTTAATCATTTTTTCAATACATGTTTAAAATACTATAAAAAGTTTTTCTGTAAAAAATTATAACTTTTTAACTTGTAATAAAATAAAAATAAATTGTTTAAACGCATAACTCTAAATAAAAGTAACAAAAATATGAGTTAAAAATTAAATTTTGAATTTATTTTTTGTGAAAAAACTTTTATAATATTATAAATATATTCGTAAAAGTATTATTAAAAAATATATGATTTGATAGTATGAACTAAAACTATTTACACAATAATTCTATACAAATAAAATGTTGAAATGTATAGAGTCTAAATATATTTAACTATTTTTTTATCAATATTTGATTTTTTTTTGTAGTATTGTATAATAAAATATTAATCAAATTTGCTATTTCTTATCAAAATACATTCTTAACATTATTTACTTGATTTCAAATGCTTACTTGATATTACCAACTTAATTTTATTATACTCGGTACAGATATTAATGGAGAAATAAATTAAAATTTTATTTTATAAAAAAAAATTAGATTATCGTTAAGATAAGAGACTAGGATAATATAAAAAATTCTATAGAAATTTGCTAACACTCATTTATTTTTTTTGGTGAGAATAAATTAGCAAATTACATCTAAATTTTTTTATCAAATAAAGATGTTGGAGATATACATAAAGATATTGGAGATATACAATGGTTGTGTTAAAATACATAGGCATGCAGTTCACTATTAAGTATTTGATAATTTGTTATACATAGTTTGCAAGCTAATATTTCAAGAGTAACTACAAATCCTATGTATTACAATATTAAAATACAGGACATATTTTCTTAAAATCGCTTGACCTAAAGTCACTTCTTCCAACTTTCAGCAGCTAATGCTCAATGAAGATATAAAACTGCTAGCAGCTGTTGGATGTGGAGGGCCGCAAAATACACTCTTCAACACAACACACCATCCGAATATGAAAAAATTCATCAATTTAAATCAATCTGGTAAAAGTAATGATGAGGGAGTAAAAAAATAAAAACTCCAACTTGTATGGCCCTTCAAACTAAATAATGAGTGCAATAACTAAGATGATCACCACCACTATAAAAATGGCAAGCACCCACCAACACTGCAATAAAAGAAAAGTTAAATAAAAATCATATATATGGCAATGATATACTAGTGTTTATAACATTACTACCCAAAAAATAATGTTGCACACTTTTGCAATATCAACCATGAAATTGACAGCATTGTATTCAATCTATCTTCATGACTCACCCATGAAGTTTTGGATTTCACACTTTTGGAAGCTTTGGCTAGCTGGACCTTAGCTTGAGCTGTTGTACCAGCTGAAGTATCTATATTTGATTGAATGTCATCTGCCAGAATGATACAAACAAAATTAACAAAAGGAATAACTAAATTTTGTAACAACAAAAAACAAGCTATATATATATAGCTCAATGGTGATTTTATTTACCAATAACAATCCCCTGATCTTGAACCAGAACAGCAAGGTCCTTGAATATTTCATTTACTTGTCCAATTTGCTCTTCCACTTCTCTAAGACCCTGATCTCTTTCGTCAATCATGGCCTCATTGAAGGATATTTCATTATCCAATAGAACTATCTCTTGCCTGTAGTTTTATTTGAGTGATCAAGCAAATCATACTGTAAAATATTTTACTACAAATCTTTCTGAAATCAAGAGTTAAATAATCCAAAAATAAGCTGTGCATCTTTGTCTTGCAAAGATACAAATGGTTTACAAATTTACAATAATAAGATGAACATTGAATAGAAATCAATTGGTCCAGGGAAATAGCTGAAATGTTGTAGACTAACTAACCTCTTATGCTCTCTGATAAAAGGTTGGCTTTCAGGGTATTCCTCAACAGATTCTTGACCAGGGCCAGAGCTGTTTGCAAACACACAAACGATAGAGGAGAGATCAATATTTGTTACTGAAGATAAATAAGGTAATCTGAAGGGAGACAGATAAAGAAAGTAGGTATAGTGTGATGATTTTGGTCCCTATAAAATCAACACTCATCAACATTAGTCCCTAAATACCGAGTCTCAGATAAAGTCTCTGCTGGAATTAAGACACACTTCTTTTATCAGATACAGAAATAAAAAATGAATAAAGATTTTATAGGAATTCAAGTTCATCAGTAGTTCCTTCAACAACAAAAAAAGTTCAACAGTAGTGTTTTTTATGGACTAAAATCATAATTTTCCCAATTATTTTACAACTATACAAAGAATGATTGACCTTGTTGGTAAAGAAGAAGCAGAGGCAGCAGGAGTGTAAGTTGATTCACGCTCAGAAGCAAGGTGTTGAACTTTCTGGAATTCTTGCAATGTGGTTTGGAAATCTCTTGCCAGCTTAGCATCTTCAATTTTCTTACTAGCCTGCTTAAACAAAGGACAACAAATTGGACTACTAAACACAGATACATAGCCAAAACCCAACAGTAAATTGCAAGACCAAAAAGCAAACAGAAAGGGTATGATTAATTGGCTTATGGTGCAAGCAAGTGGTCGAGTAAAATAGTTAATAAGCCTCCGTTAAAGTCAAGTCGTTCAAGAGAACTCGAGTTCGAATCATGGCTAAAGCAATCACCATACTTTACTACTTACTTTCCAAGCGTTTTAACAAACAAAAATATTCACTTATGGTACATGACATGCTATAAGTAACTAATTTCCTATTTTTCAACAAGGCTTGTCTTTCTTGGAAAATTAAAATTTCCAAATACAAACTCGAATCCAAGTTCTTTTATGGGTAATGATATGATCAATTGTGTGTAATCAAAGTTCAAAGTCAGTCATGAAACATTAGAAAAAGGGAAAGCAAAAAAATTATAATAAATGAAGCATATATACATTGGCATTAGCATCACGATCAGATTGAGACAAAGATTTAAGCTTAGCAGAAGTATCCTTCACCAACTGCAATATCCTCTGCCTTGTATTGTGCCTGCAAAACACACACACCATACTTGATTAAATTAAATAAACCAAAAAATAAAACTAAAATAAGAAATTTAAACGTACAATTTCTGACGGTGTTCTGGAGTGTCTTTAACGGTTCCAACGGAATCGACTAATCGCCGGAAAGTAGCAACGGCGGTGTTGATCTGGAAAATTCCGGCAGCGATGGCTTGCGACGGTGACTGATTTCGCCGAGAAGGAGGGTTGGACCCACCTTGAATATCTTGAAAACTCATGAATTAATGAATTAATGAAGTGATGATCCTCTCAACGCGAAAAAGTAGTTTTGAGATAGTTTGGTTTTGAAATTGAATTATTGAGCGAATTGATTTTTAAATTATTCAACGAATTGAGTAGTGGCACCTTAACTCAGAGTGACCATTAAACGCTGTACACAGTCCCTACCTACTTTTCTTTTCTGTTTCTGTCTTTAGATCATACAAATAGAAATTATTAAAAAAAAATTGATTGAGAAAAAAATATATTCACCTTTCACTTTTTATTAAAATTTCTATAACAAATATTTAATAAATAAAAAACATTTTAAATCAATTTGTGTTATCGCAAATTAAAAGCTAAATAGTACTCGTGGTTTCTTAACTTCAGTTAACGTTTTAATCATTTATCTTTTTTTTTTCTTCCGATTTGGTCATTTATTTTAATTTTAAGTGACAATTTGATCTTTTATATTTTAAAATGTTAACAATATTATCTTACTTTTTACAAAAATTCAAAAAATTCATCAAAATTTTCAATCAAAATTCATAAAATTAATTATATTCTTCAATATAATACAAATTTCATCAAATTCGTAACTCAAATCTTCAAATAAACTCATATTTTCATTCTTTATTTGATGTTGTTATAGATGAAAATATGAGATTATTTCAAGATTTGAGTTTCGAATTTGATGAAATTTGTTTGATATTGAAAAATATAATTAATTTTATGGATTTTGGTTGAAAATTTTGATGAATTTTTGTAAAAAAAAAGAATAACGTTGTTGACATTTTAAAATATAAAAGATCAAATTGTCACTTAAAATTAAAATAAAGAACCAAATCGAGAGAAAAAAAAAAGAAGATAAATGACTAAAACGTTAACTGAAATTAAATTAAAGTAACACATGTACTATTTAGCCTAAATTAAATGTCTTATAAAAGTAACATAATAAACTTATGTATTGACATTATTGACCAAAATAATATTACATGCATAATTGTTATAAAATGTATTTTCTTTTTAAATGCACTAATAATTTGATTATTTTTTTATTAAGGACAAATATATTATTTGACAATGTAAATTATAATTATTTTTCATAAAAATGAAATAAATAAATACTTAAAGTACAACAAATTGTTATTAACCACACCCCAAAGATAAAAAATTACAAAATATTATTATGAGGAAATAAATCTACGTAAAAGAGGAATATAAATGGGTACGGAAAAATCCGCGAATTCGGTTATCTAATCTATTCCAACCCAACTCACGTTTTGATTCAACTCATTCAAGTTTGGCTCTAACCTGAACCAATCAATTGAAACTCAATTATGTTCGGTTCGGATATTATATTTAACTTTTTAAACTCATTAAAGTGACATATATATTTTTATATTATTGATTTATAGTTAAAACTTAGTTGTTGGACTATAATTGAGAATTTGTTGTTAATTTAATTAATTTAAGTGTTTTGTTGTGTTTATAAATGTATTTTAATTATTAAATGATATGTTGCGATATAATTTTATTATTTTTTAGATGTTTAAGTATTTAAATTTAATTAAAATATATTTTTTTATTACTTGTGAATCCAACCTAATTCGCTCATAATCAAATTGCTTTAATTCGTATTTGATGAAAAAATTATGGGTTGAGAGATCAATCCAACTCAAATAAAATTAATTCTCAACCCAACTCAAATAAAATTAATTAATTTGATTATCTGATTTAGAAAAAAATAACTCAAACCAATTCATAAAGAACCCAGTATATAGTTACAATTGGAACCCTTCTCATGCAAAAGTACAAATATTCTGCACTTTTCTAATTAAATGATCCACAAACAACTAATTACAATGTCCTCATCATACACACATATTCAACTTATACACACTAAAACAATTATGTGTGAGACACCCGTTGAATAAAACATTTAAATTTAATCTTTTAACACCTACCGTAGTGCTAAAGCTTATTAAAATACAACAATAACATATATTAACTTCAATTTTCTATATACTAGTATCATATTGTATCCCTATTTCGCTATTTTTTTATCATATTATTAATTTATTGCATTATTATATCATATTATTTTATCTCTATTTTTCAAAATGTATATGTTCACTGGGTTCTACTCAAAATATTTTTTATTAAAATAATATTTATATATCTTTAAATAGCGTCTCTCGTGACCATATAAAGTTTTCAATAAAAAAGTAATATGATCGGACTCACTAAAAATGGGAATTTTTTACTTCCAATGTTAAGATCATTGATATCCTAAGTCCTCGTCTAATACGAATGCTTAAAATTGAGGAACATAGATAAGGATGTATATAGATCGATTTAGGTTGAGTTTGATCAAAATTAATGTCCAAATTGTGTAGGGGATTTTGGTTTGAAAAATAAGTTGTCGTTTACAATATTGGTTCATTTAGGTCAAACCACTTATTTTCGGTTTGAGTTGGGTTGAGTATGAGTTTATCCAAATTCTTTTTGTTTTTAAAATCCTTTTCAAAATCATATTCTTAACAAAAAGTTATCTTACCTAATTTTTCCCAATAATATTACATATTTTCACTATTGTTTTAACATCAAATATATACATATACAATAATTATTAAATTTAAAAATAATTATCAAATTTAAAAAAAAATAGAAAAACATTTGTACGGTTTTATCTGGGTCGGGTCTAGTTTTACCCAATACCTAATTTAAGTTATTGATTTTCTTATTTTAAAAATTAAGTTCACCCCATGATTCAACCCAAACTGTTTTTTTTTTAATTGATCGAGATCAACTTTGTTGGTTCAGTCGATTTTACTTAACCCATAAATATCCCAACATATAGATAATGAAATAATCGGCATGTATTTCGACTAAAATATTATTATTATTTTATTTTCAAATATGTCGATAATAATTTTTTTAAAAAGAAAAATGAATTATATTATTAACAAGCACAAGATGTATAGAATATAATGTCTTACAAGGAGATCCCATAAGAGATCTAATGCTCACAATAGACTAAATCCAAACCAAAATCAAATGCATAACATCACACAAAAGTTACCCCCCTCAATAAATGGCCACTTAAGCAAATTGGGTGCACTTGGAGCCATTATTTTTCTCCGAGGCCAAAGCATTTTTAATAGCTATATTACAATTGGAAATATAAAAAAATTAAAAGCTAACTTTCTAACTAAAAAAGTTTAAAGAAAAATTATTTGGTAACCAGTTCATGAGAAGAGGTGAGCGTTGGTATCCATAATAAAAAATTAATCTCAAATTTAAATTAATAAAAAATAAATATATATGAAAAATATTGTGCTTTAATTAATTAGTTGTGGAGTACTATACCCAAATAAAACTAAATATCCGAGTGTTAACCTAATAATAATAATAATATAATTTGTACTGAAATAAACAATACTAGTAGTCCTATAAAATAAAAGAAGATAAAGCAGTAAAGAGAGGGAAATGAAATTAGTTATGCTGTTGGTCCTCCTATATTTATTTTCCTAGATGAAATGGGAATGTAGTATGTACCAATCAATGTGTGGTGCAGCAAGAAGTGAAGAGGATATTCATAATATATTCCCTCCACCTCCCTTGCATTTCAGTTTAATTAAATTTTTAAGCCTTATTAAACTATATGCAAATTTATAGTATGTTTGGATCCACATTATGTGGAATTTTCTCGTCTCTATGTGTATTGAACATGAATTTGTGGAATGTGTATTGAATGTGAATTTATACAAGTTAGAAATCCTCGAGTTTGGGTATCAAACCGTGATACTGTGACTTTTTAATGAGAAATATTTTTGGGACACCAAATGCTATATGATTTAGATTTATTTTAATAATTTTTTCTCTTTTCTCAAAATTAGGGTATGCACAATTTTTGTGTATTTTATATGGTGTTCTTTATAATTTATAATTTGTATCTTCAAATAACACAACCTTTTTTATTTTTCCAAACTTAGACTTTGTCTTTAGTACATTTTTAAATTAATTATGTTAAACTTAATATTGATTTTCTTAACATTGAGTAAACATAATCTTAACATTGATTTTCTTATGCTTAAAACCTCTAAGTGTATGTTTGGTTTCAATTTTAGAGGGGTTAGAATCAATTTTGAAGTTGGAAAATTGATTTTAACATATTTGGATGTTGATCGGCAGAATTGATCCAAACCTGAAGTTGGAATTTGTAGAATTTGAATCCAAATGTGATTTTTATACTGAAATTTATTGTTGAACCCACTTTTACTTAAACACATTGAAACATAAATCACTTTACACTCAATTCACTTTTAACTAAAATTAATTTTATAAAATTAATTCACTCAAAATCAATTTTCGTTAGTGTAGAACCAAACACGCGCTAAATATTCCATTTGTTTTTCCAAATATTCGAGAGTTTATAATAAATTTGAAAACATTAGATAGTTTTAAAGTTTAGAAGTTAATAATATTAGAGAAAATATAATAAAATTGAATTTTAAAGAGAAAAAACTTGATTTTTTTTTTAATTTTGGGTCAAATTTATATTTTGAGTGGCGAGTTTTGGGTGGACAGTGATTATTAATAGTTTTTGAAAAAGCAGCTATAGTGATTAGTCATTTTGTTTTTATTAATGATTAGTCATTTGTTGAAAGCTTTGGTATACACTGCAATTTGATTAAAAACTAAACTGATGATAGCAAGAATTATAAACATGATATTTCTTAATAATATGCAACAAAAATGCAACCATCCAATTCATCAATGTATTAGCTAGAATGAGACTCCAAATCTATACACTGAATTTCTCTAGATCAGGTAACTCATGAAACCTTAATACAACAAAAAGTGAGGAGAAGAATGTGTGTGGTAATAAAATGATTTACTCCTTGATGTATACAAAAGATAAATTATGGACATTTTGATTAAGTTTTACAACTTTTACTTGATGAGAACTTTAGGTCCTTGTATGTAACTATTGAAAGTGAAGTTGTTTTACGAGTGCAAGATTGAAGCTAATCATGTCAATAACTGTTTTCCTTCTTTTTTTTCATGTCCATGTCCTGTGTATAATGCATGCAAAATTTGGACAACACCAAGGTGCTTGCTTGCAGCTTGTAACTATCCACACTGATGTAGCTCTGTGCGTTGATGTCCGGCGCTGCAAAGTCAATCATGCAACACAAATCTTGTTCTGTGTCCGCCATGGTTAGTTTGCAGCCTTTCAACATAGTAAATCTGCCCGTTATTTATAATTTGTGTGATATACGCAGCGAGTCGAGGTTCCAACTTACATGTTGATAGAACCAAACCGGCAAAGAATCTAGTACTTTATGAGGGCTGCTAGTGAAGCATGAAGTTCAGCCATGCAATTAAAGATCCAATTAAGAAGTTGTTCTTTTGGTAGCTCCAAAAGAAGTTCGGCCTGCACCGCAAAAATCATTAAGAAAAATGTTAATAAAATGATCAGATTCACTATATACCAATCAATATTGTGTGGGAATGCGTTGAAGATGAAAAAACCTTTTGTGATATTGGAAAAAACAGAACAGAATAGACAGACAAAATACAAAAGTGATTAACAAAGATCACTGATTAAAGAAATTGAGAAACAAAGGGAGAATAGAAAATCACCTTAATTTGGTCACCCTCAAGAAGTAATGAATTTTTATATATATCCGATGTCATCGACTCTGTCATCATCTTGAAAACCTTTTTACTCATGTTTGTTTTCATAAACACTGTCTTCCCTGAAGAGTATATTCTAGTTACACCTATATCAGCTGCCATTCTCCTCAAGTAAAGCTTCTTTAAGATAATCTCCATCGAGCGAGGCTCCTTGCCATATTGGCGGCGCAAATTCTCTGTAAATTGCATTAGACTCCAGATGTCTTTGTCAGCGACACACTCAGCTTCATTTATTATTTCCATAGGGTTGTCGAGATGATTTATATACTCGGAAGGGAGGTGTGGATTGATATTTAAGTCAACCTAAATATCAAAGAAGTATAAAATGCATCAGCTGCAACATCTCTATAATAATAAGGAATTCCAAAATCATTGATAATTATGTTTCTATAATTCTGAGTCAGTTCATATCCGGTAAATTGTTTAGTTGAATCAAGAGTATACCTAATTACCTATTGATTCAATTAATAGAGTAATAAATGATACATGACCCAATACTAATTTCCCACAAAAAGTAGGGAATAAATTTGGACCTAGAGCACCATATCATCTGAATTGTAGAAAATCTTTAGCTGCAACATAATTTCAGTACTATTTTCTGTTTCACCTCAACCAAGAGAAAACAGTGTCAGATTTTACTTCTGGGATCATTTAGTCTGCATTCAGGTGAACATGTATTAACCATTAGTTATGTTCATAGTACATTTTCTCAAATATGCATACCTGCACTGAGTGGTAAGGAACCGATACAACACGGTGATCTTCAACCTAGAAGAAAAAAATAATAGGATAAGCCCTGTTAGAATGAAAGTCGTCATTACGATTACAGTTCAATTGTATATTGTATCCGTTTTTCAGCCAACAGTTCATGCAAAATAAACAAAAGAATACTTGTATTTTAACTAGAACGGGTGGCACAAAGAAAGAAAGAAACATATCACAAATCAAATTTTACCTTGGATAAACTCTCAAAAAGCATCTCAAAGAACAGATCAATGCCAACATTTCCAACATCTCCTGTTTGTTGTTCGCCAAAAATAGTACCAAAACCTCTTATACCCATGTCTCTCTCGGCTAGTTGGAAGCCTTGACCGAGTTCACGGCATTCTTCAAGAGCTGCAAGCCTCTCCTATAGGCAATCACTAAGGAGAATGTTAGTTTTCAGCATTATTTCGCAACTGATTTTCAATATTTCAAATGTAAGAATAAATTGAAGTTTAGAAAATAAAATAATACTCTAGTAGTATGGAATACACTTTGTTGTATGGCATTTATTTATCATATCTGATTAATTGAGCATTATTTCATGTTATATGTTTCAGAAATAAAAGGTAAAGATTGACCAGAAACATACCAATGCTTGATCAGAGAGCAGATTCTTATCAGGATAAAATAAGTATGCATATGCTTCCTTGTCTGCTCGCCCAACCCTTCCACGCAACTACCAGCATTGAAAAAAGACAATTGCCAATATTAGTGAAACTAATTTTTTTTGCCTTTCTTTGTTCCTACAGAAATGTGAGAAACTTTAACAAATGCATATAGGTACTTTTCTCTTTTGATTTTGGATAACAAAGTTGAAAATATTCATTCTTTGCAAAGAGCTACGTCATATTTGTCAAGCTTCAACTATCCTAATTTCCAAATACTAAGTTATTAGGTGAAGGCTCAAGATTAGTTTTATATCTTTAGCATGCCTTCTCATTGGAAAGTGGAAACCTTTGAACTTTAAGTGCACTACAAAAGCATAGACCCATTCTACTTTGTGCTAAAGTTCTACTTTTTATTTAGACAAATAAGAGTGTCAAGGACCACTTGGTCAGAGTCTCTCATACTGTATCAAGGGCAAACTATCCCAAGAAGTTAAGTTGTTAGGTGAAGGCTTAGCCGCTCAAGAAAGGTTTTGCTTCTCTAACAATATTGTGTATGCCAAGGATCACAAGGTTTTTTCCACATATGGCACCTATTTATTATTCTTAGAGCTTCCAAACCATACTTTTATTGTTGGAATACACACGGAGATGGTAATATGTGAGTAGTACATCAACTATTACTTAATTGGTAAGTATTTAACCTCGTTATTGATTGAGAATACTATATTTCTTAAGGACATCGTCACAAGCCAAACAATATTTCTCAAAAAAGAAACACTGAGACACATCGCTTGTAATTTAAGGGCCAACACACCCAAAGTATAGTAAAGAATTTCCAATAGTAAACTGCTTGGACAATGTTGGCAATGGCAAACGTAGTTCAAGAGTGACTAATATATCATCTTACATCACCTTCAACATACAACTCATAAGGAACTTTTATGTTAATATCTAGAAAATACAACATAATATGATTGTTACTGGGCCACTTGTATTATCCACGCACCAAACTTAATATTGTTGTGCGTGAAGGTGTGTAGTGGGGAAAAACCTAAGTTCCTATTGGCTAGAGATGAAGTCTAAATAGATTTTATAATGTCTAGGCAATCCTCACCTTACAAGCTGGTTTTGTGAGGTTGAATTAAGCCTCAAACCCAAATGATATTAGAGCCTATCCTAGATTTGTTATTAGGCCAAGCTCTTTGTTATTCTGCGGACATTTGTCCACACTTCAGATGTCTACTTTTGGGCATGGGGGTGTTGAGATGCTTGTTATTCCACTTGAATTAATCCGCATTTCAGAAGTCTAGTCATAAGCATGAAGGGGATTGTTGAGAGTCTCACATTGACTAGAGATACGACCTAGGTACTACTTGTATGGCTTGGGCAGTCTTCACCATACAGCCCAGTTTTGTGGGATTGAATTAGGCTCTAAGCCGAAGTTCTAATAGAAACAATTTCAAGTTCGAAGTAAAACAACAATAACTCCAAAATCAAACTGCTGGATGGTACTACTAATTGTATCTGCTCGGTCCCCACGGACAGAGACAGTGCAATATGTTTAAACCAAAAAACATCAAATGAAATTAGGAAGAACAAAACCTGGTACAACTGTGCAAGGCCAAATTGTTGAACATCCTGAATGATGATGGTGTTTGCATTTTGAATATCAAGCCCACTTTCAACTATATTTGTGCTGATAAGGATTTTTATTTCACCTAGAGCAAACTTCTCCATGGTATCCTCTAATTGCTTTGAGTATTGCTGCACCAGAAATAAAGTCAAATTTACACAAAGACAAAATATCATTATTTGTCTATTGAATATGTTATATAATGAATGTATATACTTTTTATACAAGACAATTAAATTCTGGACGTAGTAAAGCCAAACAATCACATATCTTCATCACAAGAATAATGACTATGTGAACTAAGTATATAAATGATACATGAGAACCCTTAGACTTAATAACAATGCAATTAAAAGAAGTAAATACCTTCCCGTGGGCAACAGCTATTTCCACATCAGGGAATGACTCTTGAAGAAATTCCATTGCTTCGTCAAGTCCTGTAAGAAAACAAAACAATTGTTGAGAAACCAGAGTCAATATTGCAATAGGTGCACAATATTGAATATACTTAATGGCAGCACTTTTTTTGTGTATAATCTCTTTAAAGGCCTGTGATGGTCATCTAATAGTAAAATCTGCTTGTGATATTTTCTTTAGTCGCATGAAAATAAATGCACTAATGGTAAGATAAGGAAATTAAACTACCCTTTAATGTTAAGTTTGCATAAAACTTATTTACAAAAATGAGAGACTTAGACCAGTCTCATTATATTGTTTATTTACATCAATAGACTTCTATAGGGACCTAAAAATTGCAACTTTGCTGGCCTAACATTTCTCAGATGATTTTTAAGAATATATATAAAATGAGATCAGCTTCATAGAAGGTAAGGACCTGTTTGGTTTATTTTTCTATTTTCATTTTCAACATCAGTGGATATATTTTCAATAATTTACAAAAAATTTCCTTTTCTTCACGGTTTATCGTTTGCAAATTCTTGAAAACATGGTAGCATTTTTTCAATTATTTGTTGTTAGGACTTAGATTAGTAGAATTAGTCAATAATAGTTAGTTGGTTGGTTACGAGGTAGTTAGGACTTTTGTATATAAATAGGGAGTTATCTACTTAGTGGAGATAACTTTGAATATTGTAAACAATTATTGTTAGAATATTAGAAAATATCTTATAATATTTTGAAAGAATTGTATCCAAGCTGGGAATAGATAACATCTATTCACCAGTTTAAGGGGGAGTGTCAAAATATGTTTCTGTTTTATATCCCTCAAGTATAGGGATTCAATTAAATAGGAGTACTAGTAGGGATTTAGTTATATATGAGTACTAATAGGGATTTAGTTATATATGAGTAATAATATGATTTGGTTGTTTAGTAATCTAGTATATATATATTTGATGTATTGCCAAAATAATTGAATTCAATAAAATATATTTTTACTCTAATTCTTAACAATTGTTGAATAGAGTAGTGACTCTATTGTGAAGAGGAAACCTTGGAGGAGAGACTTCTCTCCTATCTCTTAATAAAAGTGTTCTTTCTTAAGAATCCAAATCTTGGGTTCCTAACATTTGTGAAAACATATCTACAAAAAATGCATCCTGAGTTTCAATTGGACATAATTAAGGATTCTCTTGCTTTCGCTAAAGATATCAACTGAATTTCCAGTGAATTTTTCAGTGCTGCACATGCATTCTGATCTTCATGCAGTTCAATCTAGTGAATGAATTTCTAAAAGTCCAATCTACTGAGACTAGGATTACATTGTGGTTGCGATTCAATAACTAACATCGGTAAGACTTATATAATAAATCAATATATACATGGATCTATATTCAGAAAAGATTAGTTGAGAATCACCTTTAATACGTGGCAGAACATAAAAAACTTGACCACCGCGGTCCAGCTCATACTTAATGGCTGATACTACTCTGTCCTTACTGAATGAAGAAAGCTGAGTCTTGATAGGAACTCTTTCTGGAGGTGGAGTTGAAATTAAACTGAAATAGAAATTGCAGATGGTATTTTACTTAAGCTTGGAGGTTAGTCAAACTAAATGGATTCTTGATTAGTCTTAAGCTTAAAGAGTACTCCTTGGTCTTGAATATAAGAGAAGGTTGGGTCAACAAAAGTTGATGTTTTGGCCTAAAATGTGGACCAAATGCCTCCATTTTTGTTGACCCACTTTCTTTTATATTTGAGACCGGAGGGAGTAACTTTTTCAATACAAAAGTGCAACACAAATTTGTAAGATCTTTTATTTAATACAATTGGACCATGATAATAACACACAACAAATTTTCCTTCATAATTTGTGGAAAGCTTGTTACCTAGCATCACGAAATCCTGTCAACGCCAAATAAAGCGTCCGTGGTATAGGGGTTGCAGATAAGGTAAGTACGTCCACAGAAGTTTTAAAAGAAGCAATCCTCTCCTTCTGTTTGACACCAAACCTCTGCAATGCAATAAACCATTGCTTAGTGGATGGGAAGGGGAGTTACACTATAGTCACAAGAAGGAAAATATTTATTGCAAATATTTGGTATAAACCTGTTCCTCATCAACCACAAGCAAGCCAAGATTGTTATAAACAACACGATTTCCAAGGAGCGAGTGAGTTCCAACAATAATATCTAGGTCACCACTCTTAATCATTTCCAAGTACCCTTCCTTTTCTGATCTGGTCTGCAAGTAGGGTGGGATAAGTGAAATGACTGTAATAGATATAAAAGTGAAAATTACTCATGATTATTTTGCCAAAAACTATGAATAAAATGGGAAAAATAATCATAGTCATACATACCTGAAACCTGCTTAGTAGTCCAACTTTAATATCAGGATATACAGAGAAGCGCTCTGAAATAACATCAAAATGTTGTTTTGCTAGAACTATAGTTGGTGCGAGAACCATCGCTTGCTTTTTAGCTGAGACAACACATTGGATAGCACGCAGCGCAACCTCAGTTTTACCAAAACCAACATCTCCACAAATTAATCTGTCCATTGGAGTTTCTCGCTCTGTCAAATCCTTCTCAACGTCAACAAAAGCCTGCAAGAATATGCATTTGGAAAATGATGAAGTAACTAAATAATCATCACATAAGCCTACAATATTGAGAAACAAGCCATATCAACATGTGAGCTTTGATGTATTGGTGCTTAAAAGTAAAACTAGAATATAAAATCATAATTAATTAATCAATCTCCTTCAACTAAAACACACAGCATTTACAAATGACGGCACCTGTTTCTGATCCGGTGTAGGTTGATAAAGAAATTGTGCGGCGAATTCAGCCACGGCATGACTCTTAGGATAGGGTGGCCTTCTTTGTTTAAGCCTATGTAGATAGAGTTCCATCAAATCAACAACCATCTTCTGTATGGCAACTTTCCCTTTAGTTTTTCTTTTCTCCCACGCACTAGTATCATTCAACTTGCTCAATGTCCTAGGCTTTTTGTTTTCATTTGGACTGTAAATAAAGGCAACACCCCAATTTCCATAACAATCAACAAACCCATTCACATTTCATTGAAGCAATTCAAACTCCTATTTCAGAGTAAATAGGCAATTAGTCCTTGAAATTGTAAGAATCGATCAATTAAGTCCCTCCAATTTACAAAATAGTAGCAAATTAGTCCCTTAAAGAATAGCAATCAATTTAGTCCCTCCATCAAAATATTTATTTAGTAAGCAACCGTCAAAACCAATAAAAAGACATACATATTAACTTATAGTCTTTTGCTGCATGAAAACAAGCATAAAACCTTTAAAATTGTGGTGCAAAATTTGAAAGAAAGAAAAAAGGACTAAATTGATTAATATTTTCAATTTAAGGGACTAGATTAGTGAGACACTAAATTGACCGATTCTTACAATTTCAATGACTAAAATGCCGATTTACTCCCTATTTGATCATCCTCTAAAATGTTCAACAAATATAAAAAAAAGGGCTAATTTATTTAAGAGTGCAAAAGAAAACTCACAGACTATATCTATAAAGCATTTTAGAAGCCTGTTTAACAGGAAGCTTAGCCATTCCATCGGCATACTCTATAAAAACATACTCAGTAGGCTCAACAGATTTCTTCGAAACATCGAATTTGATACCAACAAACCTTCCAATACCAACTTTCTTATGAACAACATAGTCACCAGAACGAAGTGTATAAGGGTCTACCTTATAGCTAAAGGAACCATCTTTACCCTCTCTATCACCTTTAAGCTTCTGAAGCCCTCTCTGCTGTTGTTCCTTCACCATTTGTATGTACTTATCAGCTTCCTCAGTGTCCATTACAGTCCTTGAAACCTCCCTTTTGCCATATTCACGACGAATTCGTTCGTTAAGAATGGAAATTGGGTCGTTTTCAGGGTCAATTTTGTCTGTTTTTTTGGAGGGTGAAGAAGGAGTGTAGAGTCCTTGAGTGTAGACTGCAATGGGGGAAAAGGGGGGTGGAAATAGTAGTTTTTTGTGGTGAAAAGGGTAGTTAAGGATGAAGAGGTTGTTTGATTTTGGGAAAGAGGTGAGTTTGGGGATGAAGGGTGTTGTGGAAGAAATGTGTTGTGGAGATGGGTAGAGAGAAGCCATAATTGAATTGGAGGAGATGGGTGTGTTTGGATTCAGGTTTTCATTAGAAAGTTTGAATCTTTTTGAGAGGATAACAGAGAGAGATATGAATGAAAATTGGAGGTTTAGGAGGGGTTTTGTTTCCACAAAGAAATTAGAAATATCCATCAAACAATAAAAAATGGAAAAGATTATTATTACATTGATTTGTGGGGTTGACATAATAGACGTGTCTTTGCTGCACAAAATCATAATGGATGGTGCATGTGCATGTGCAGGATACACAGCCAGTAATTTTTTTGCAGTTTAGTCCTTAAATTTATTAGTTTTAATTTTCAACCCTTTTCACATTGATTGTTCTTGTCCATTAGTATGTACACAACATCTAGGGATGGTAATGGGTATTTATGTATCCCATACTCACAAAATATAGTTACAATGGATAGAATAAAATTATTTATTAAGTCCTACACAAACACAAAATTGATTTGGATGGTACTTTTTAAGATCATCTCTAACAATAATTCTTCAAGGGTTTTTTTTTTTAAATTTAAAGAGTGTCATTGATGAATTTCGTCTTTGGAAGAGATTGATACGACAGAAAGTTAAAATGATGATTGTTTGTTAAAAGAACTTGTCTTTAACAATATCTTGAGTAAATTGTGAGACTAGTGTGTCATGTGTTATTTAGAGTTGCACCACTAAAAAAAATAAATGAATTGCTTCAAAGTGGTGTAACACTTAAACCCCACTTAAACTACTTGTAATTAGTTATACTATTAAAGTTGCTCTAAGACGCCGAAGCAGGATAAATTGGATTTTTATAAATGCGTAAAGACAAACGTCAGCTCATATTATCGAAAAACTTTGAAATATTTAGAAAATGTGTAAGAATTTAATTTTGATAGATACTGATTTTGTCACAAGTAAATCTAAAATATTTTATCATGCAATTGTATTCATGGAAAATGTTTGTATAACTTAGAAATAGCCTATTTCAAGTATGTTAAAAGCATTCTCAGTTTAAATATCAAACTACTATATCACGCAAAATGTATGACACTTGTTTCAATCGTGAAGATGACCACCACTTTCTCCGAAACAAGTATATAAATGTACATAGCTTCGATATTTTTCCTTCACAAACAGCTAGCTAGGAGTACCCTGTGAAATCAACCAAGAAAAGCAAGCTAGGTTTAGCAATGAGTCTACAAAGCAAGCATGTGATCCAAATTATTGGGATTCTTGTGCTGATTTCATTAGGAACTGCTAAAGAGGTTAGCCAGAAAAGCAATCTGGGGCAGTGCCTTGGTAAATGTGGGGATGATATTCTTTCTTGTGTGGTTGGCTGTTACATTAGAAAGGCTGAGAATTTCTTAGGTTGTGCCACAAAATGTGAGGGAGCTAATACATTGTGCATGACCAATTGCACAAGTACAGCTATACCTCCATTTTCTCCTCATCCTGTTCCACTCCCATAATCTGCTCACCTCTTCCTATATTATTATCTATTTATATCTTCCTAATTTATCAGGGAATAATTTCAGTGGAAGTATTGTTGAATCATAAGCATTGGGTGGCATGCTTGGCCATTGTAATTTTCCTTTTGACATTTAATAATTAGATTATCATGGCAATAAAAATGTAACTCTATTTCTTATTACATTATTATTCAATGCTTATTCAGCAAAAATCACATAATACTTAAAATGGTATTAATTTAATTCTTGTTATGAAAGTTTAAAATAAAATAAGAGTCAAAACTAAAATCAACAAATTAACAACATAACAAGAGGAAACAAGTTTCAATAATCTAAGTTACGAAAATGATGACTAAGAGGACTATGAAATAAAAACTAAGGGTATTACAGGCTTGCAGTATGCTATATAGTTACCCCAACTCAGCCACAGTCACATGGTAACAACACGTTTTGTACACCCGACTATGACACCAGAAGCTAAATATGTTGTTTGAAATATAGACTTCAAAGAACATTCAATTTTCCACCGATTTCTTGGTCGCACGACTTCTCTTTTCCTCAACACCAGACTGGGAAAATCTCTTACGCAGAACCTGCAAAACATCTTCTACTTTGACATCTTTCAGTGCCAACAGAACCATGGCATGATAGAGTACATCAGCCATCTCTGAAGCAGTACGTGACTTGTCCTCGTTATTCTCTAGTGTTTGACACAACTCGTTTGCCTCCTCTCTGCAAGTAGAAAGATACAGTTACAAATTACAATCTGAATTCATAGTGAGAGGCATTACATAGTCCATCTGTTTTCTTCAATCAATCAATGTGAATTATTATAATAAAATTATGCGTTTGAAGGAAATGCTTTTATACAGAAGCAACTGTTGCTTTTATATAGAGGCAACTGTATAGCTACAAGGCTTTGCATTGACTAAAAAGCATGAAGAAAATAGTTTTTAAGGTGAAAAGGGGACTTCTTTTAATTAAACTCAGCAGAATAACATTATATCTCCAACCTGATTTTAGAGCACAGCAACTTATCATTAAGCAATAATCGCTTTGTCCATGAAGGCTTTCCATTTTCTTCTTCAGCTAACTCTGCCTTGCGCTGGGAGATTGTTGACTCTAATGCGTACAGAGAGGTTAATGCCAATTTGTTTCCTTCAGCCTGTAACAGATAACCAAACCAATTTAAATGTTGCTGACCTTTCTCTGCGGGAAAACAAGACAATAACATGCTGGTTTTAATTGATTGAAGCCAACCTCTTGCTCATTCAACAGGTCAAAGACAGGTGTATAGTAGCATGTTTCTGCCCCCGTGTGGCAGGTAGGCCCATCAGGTTTCCCGAGGTATATTATCTAAGTTGTTACCAAGGAATAAGAAAAAGTACTCAAAATTCAATATGACACAAACAAACAAAAAACAGAAAATGTAAAAAAAAAAAAAATCAAAGGAGAAAAATGGCAACAGCATACAGAATCACAGTCGCAATCAAGAAAGACATCATGGATATTGATAAAATTATTAGAGGTCTCTCCTTTGGTCCACAATGTTGATCGTGACCGGCTATAGAATGTGGCCTTGCGAGAAGATATGGTTGAAACCACGGCTTCTCTATTTGCAAAGCCTTGCATTAGTATGGCCCCTGTGTCTACATTCTGAGCTATTGCCACGGTCAAACCTTTATCATCCCATTTTATGCCGTCCAGCAACGAGTCTACCTGACAAAAGTTTAGCTTTTTAATGTGAAAACAAAGATTTATATAATCAAAAAGAACATTAAAAGAGGGAATGAAAACAACAAATGCCATGACATTTCATAAGCAATCAAAGGATGAAGTTATGAACTTTCTTGCTAGTGTAAACAGCATATTTACAATCACCCTGAAAATGTAAAAAGAATTTGGGGACTTGATGCCATTAAACTAAATGGTTACCCAACTTTAACAATGAAATATAAATTGGACTTACGTGAGGTTATTTCACAACTTAAATAGAAAATTTAAAAACTAAAAACAGCACCAAAGCTTTAGAGATACCAGAAGGCAACAATGATAGTTGATAAATAAAATTGATTTGTTCAAGATCAAAAAGAATTATTAGTATGTACTTCTGATCTACCACATTTTCAGTCTCATGGTGAAGGGGCAAAAGTTGTCAGTTGATTCTCAATCATGTTATGCAACCAATCATTTTTAAAATCAGCAAAAAAAGTTAAAACAAACTGGCATTATAATAATTATTTGCAAAAACATATCAACTGAAAAATGAAGACGAAAGACAAACCACACACCCCATTATTTCCTCAAGTGCACTCATTTCCCACTGTCTAAATAACATGCTAATAAAGCAATCAAATGTCCAAATGCAAGAAAGAAACTAGTTAGTAAGTTGACATGGAAGTACCTTAGGGTCAGATGTGTGCATAGAAGCAAAAGCTAAGTGGTGGGTCCTGGAACTGCTTCTGGAATAGCCATGGCTGGAAAAGGAGAGGTTGCACTTCTGGAAACCTCCAGCCGATTGAAGCATGTGAACATAGGAAATAGCCATTGAATTGAAACGCCTCGTAGACCCACTTGACTTTGCAATTGTAAAGAAATAAAAAATGTTTAAGAACCAAATTATAAAACCTCAATATGGGCTGATCTGCCCCCCTTGACTGTGTAGCCCGTGTGGTCAAAAAGCCTACAGGGCCAAAAATTCTATAAACCCTGTGCATTCAGGCTGGCTCATGGGCCTTAAGTTAAAAAATAGACACTTTAAATGGGAAGGGCTAGCCGGCCAACTTTTAATTACAATTTTTTTTTCAATCTAAATATTAGGAATAAATTCATTTCAACGTCTAATCATGAGATTCTGTTGCAAGTGCAAGTTATCAGCATCATATCACCAAAGCTCTTAGATCTAAGGAACAATATAAGAATGAATATAATCAAAGACAAGAGAATTGAAGCAAGACTTGCAATTAAAAATCAGAGAAAACATGTCAGGGAAACTACATACAGTTCTTTCCATTAAAAATCCAAAGAGTTTGCAAAGTCTTTCACTACACAAACGTCTATATATAATATCAAATCCAAAACTGCTACAATATTGAAAACTTCAAGGGTCTACACCTCCCTATGCCCCAATTTATTTGTAATTCATAATTTCCCTCCCTTCTCTTTCACTCCTATTATTTATATCTTCTAATTCTCATCTCTCTAACTACGACTAACAGTGGGGGTTTCCTAACAGTATGATGCCAATAAAAAATGCATTGATTGTGGTTTCAATGACAGAATTTCAGCAGCTAAGTCACATGTGACAGATGTATATAATATTTCAAACAAGAAATATGGAAAGTACAAATAATATATTGAATTTTAGAGAACTCTTGCAATAAAGAAATGGGGAATTTGTCTTGCTCTTTTTATCATACAGAGAAGAAAGCTTTATATAAACTCAGAAGTCATAACCACCAGAAATCATGCCAACTGTTCATTTTTTATTCCTGACAATTGTACTCAACAAGATGCATAAACTTTGAATTATATGATTAATAAATATAAGACAAATATATTTTCTAGAACTCGAATTAAACCAAGTAGAATCCAGCTTATAGACATTACCATTTCCCCATTCCAATTCCAACTCAATAAAAGAATCCAACAGCAGACAAATTTGATCTAAATGATATCAAATAATTGCTGGTAGGTATTTAGCAATTCTTCCTAATAAGAATGAAATCTTGTTGTAAGTCCAACATTATAAGAGGTCCAATTTCATCCCTACCTTAATTCTCAGTATTTCAGTCTTATATTTTCCTGTAAACAAAAGGAGTATGTGCTTATTTAGTTTGGCGGTGGGATTACAAAATCACGGTGAGTCGCCGTGATTTTGCCATTCTCGCAGTGAAACCAAACTTACACTATGTATGTATGACTTGACCAAAAGGAATAACCTAATTCATCAATATTGTGTACGGGATTTATAGTTATTGAAATTATAAGCGACAAAGCTTGTTTAGTAAAGGAAAAACATGAGAGCAGAAAATTGAGAAAACCTAAGAAGTTTGCTATAAAGATGCAGCAGCATTTGAGTCATTTGATCAAACACGTGGTGCTCAACTCAAATTTCAAAACAAAGGAAGTGATACAATAGTTAGTATCTAAAAATTGAAAATTGTAGTGTAAAATCCATACAATGATGGAGGGTGGTGAAGAGATGAGATAAATTGGAAGTATATATATATACCTGAATGAATAGTGATGAATTGATATGGTGGAGTCAGTAGTGTAGTAGACCGGATTTGATTTGAAGAGCCACAACTTCAAAAACCAAAGAAAGGACAAAAAAGAGAGACACTCGTAACTTAACCTCGCTAACCAATTTTTGTTGTCATAATTCACCGAGTAACAAATTAGTAGAGCAATTATCGCTCCATTTACTCTTTTCATTTTATTTTTTAGTCATTCCATTTAATTTTTGGATCGGTAAATTCTAAGCTTTCTTTAGAAAATTATTGATAATCTACATGTAAATGATTCTTGCTTTAAATAAATAAAATAATATAAAAAACACTTATCTAGTAAATTAATTATTTATTGTGATATTAATCTTCTATTCAAAATATTTATTTTCAAATGGCAACAAATAAAAATAGTAAAATATATTCTACATTTTTTTAAATATACTTATAATTTAAATATTTTGTATTTCGAAAAGAAATAAAAATTAAATAATTTCTTGTAGAAAAAATATATAAAAAATTTCAAGGTTAATTCATGATATGTTGAAGTATTTAGTTATTTTTCAAGCAATCAAAATTGATTTCACCGTCAAATTTGGACTCCTCTCATGTACACATCAAAACAAGAATACACTTTTATGAAGTATGAAATGATTTGGAAGATTTCTCAAAGGAATATGAAAATCATTAATGATTGAGTGATTGCAGGACATTCTGGTTGTCTTATTAAAAGACAAGAGACAAATGAATCAATTTTGATATCATTGAAAACTTGTCCTAGATTGATATAATTTGCACATGAGCTATCCAAAAGTAATCAAGTCTCAAGAAGTCAAATAGTGAATGTCCACTTGCAAAAAACACATGCAGATTGATTTACACTTTTTATCTCCAAATTGATTAGCTGGAGGTGAGTACAAAACACTCAAGTGCACTACCAAAAATACTCTTTGACATGACATACGTGCATGGTCATAAATCAACTCCGTCCCAACGGATATATTCAGCTTTTGTGTCCAAGTTTCCCTCAAAACTCAAAGAAGAACGTTCTAGACATACTTGCAAAATAAGAAGACTATTACAAAGAAAGCAATTGACAACTAGCAAGACTGTTCAACGGCTATATTCAAATTAAACTGAATATTTTAAGTTTTTCTTTATCCATAAAATGAATATCAATTAGAAGATGAATGCAATGATTTAGTTAACAATTTATCTACACTTGTTCATCTAAAAAGCTCAAGTTGTTAAACTTTTATCTCAAGCAAAACACGAAGCTCTTTTCACTATATTCGTGAATCGTTCTTTTTGAGTAATTGCTATCCGTAAATCTCGAACAAATAGTTGAGAATCATAAGATCTCAAACACTTTTTATGATACACTTTATTTGTAACTCAAGTATATCTTTTACGTTAGATTGAGAGGTTTGTAAAAATATTTTCTAAAGTCAAAGGTGGATGTGAAAAATTCCTTTCTGTATTGAAATATGAAAGTTGTAATTGATCAAGTGTGATAAAAAAAGAAAGTGCAAATGCATAGCGTTATCTGCTAAACATATTAGTGCAAAATCTCAGAAATTATGAGGACTGGATGCAGCCCAAATTGAGTGAATCAGTATATTTTTCTTGTGTGATATTCTTATATTTTCTCTTTTGTTTATTAAGCATTCACAAATCACTTGATATTACACTTAGTTACCTTATTTCTAATTTTAACTCATTAAAAATGTTTTGATTATTCAATCTATTGTTAGCAAGATTATTCTTGAGTATATTAAATTAAGTGTAGAAATTGAATTTTAAAAAGATGTCACAATTCAAACTCTTTCTTATGACATTTATTGCTACATGACATTCATTTATACATTAATTTTGAATATTACCATCCTTGCATTTTCTTTATGCAAAATTATTAATAATATGTTTATAATCAAACTTCTTTAAAAAATAAATTTAAATTGAAATCAATGCAATACTATTTAATTTATTTTACTTAGATTGTAAATAAGATTTTAACAACCAATTTCACAAAACTCCTCTCATATGATACAACATTAAAGGAGATAGTTACTATTATCTATAAGATACACAAACATTAAGAAAACAATGAAATGCCTTGAGATATCTCAATATCATAAATAAACATGATTTTGATTTAATTGTTAAACTACAATTTCACTATCAAGATCATAAGAAACGTTATGTTTGAAACACATTTCAAGAATTTTGCTGCATAATTTTAAATTTTCATAGAAAATGATGTAAGTCTTTCATTAGAAAACAAAATTTCAAAAATCTCCTTATATATTATATATTGCTCGAATATTCTATTAATTGAATCAATTGTTTAATCTATGATAATAAAAACTAATAAACCATAAAAGATTATTTAGCAACTCAAGTTTTACCTGTTTCCAATTAGAGATATTTTTCACTAAAAGGAACAAAATTGTCTCTTACATATAAATTTCGATGAGTTTGTGTTTTTGTTTAGATTTTTTTTAGAATGTTTGAAATTTGAGTTAAAATTTTATAGTAGATAAAAAAGGTGAAATGTATAATTTAGATTGGAACATAAAATGATAATATACTATAATATAATAAAATACTCCCTTCAATCATTTTTATAAGAGACCGTTCAATCAACAAAAATTCAATGTATTTGATATAGTTTAGGTTGAGAATAATTTTTTATTTAAAATTATTTTAATATGAAAATATAATTTTTTAATAAATACCTTAGCTTAAAAAATAAGTATATATATATTTGATTTTTTTATATACTAATTAATATATATATACACATAAATAGAAGAAAATACATATGTATGAATTTTTACATGAAAGTATTATATTTTAATAATTTTTACAAAATATTTCAATAATTTTTTGACAAAATATCTCTATAGCACTCAGAAACGTTGTACTCTTGTTGTTTTCAACTTCTTTCTTTTATTTATAGCACTCAAATCAAATAAATTATGATCACCCAACACTCAAACCAAACAACACCAATTCCAACGTCTCTTCCTACAACAAAACAACACTCCCAAAAGAATAAGAGAACAACAAATGTCACAAATCACCACCCATTTTCAACTTCATCCAACAACCCCTCAAAAATCATCTCCTTACCCTTTAATTCCAAGCATTATTAAACGAATGCAAAATGATGAATGCAAATTCTGTCACCAACAATGTCACTGGTCTTGGATTTGTCCTCTAATGCCCTAACAGTAATAACAATAAACCCTTTTTCTCTTCATCAAACAACGACCATTCAACGGTTACTATGAAGCATATTTACTGTCGTTGCGGTCATGGCTTTTGTGATGTCAAAACCGCTCAAAATGATAAAAATCCTGGGAGGAAGTATTTTGCATGTCCCATCAAAAGGGTATGTTACGAACACCTTAAAGATTCGATTTTTAGTGATTTCAAGTTTTATTTACTATGTTTTGTTTTTAGGGTGCACGTTGTAGTGCTATTAACTTTGTTCAGTGGTGTGACGATCCCATCGATGAGAGTTATTTGCATCCTCCGTTGATTAAGTATCCTGAGTGTGAATGTGGAGCTGGAGTTTGTAGAAAAATGAAGGAAACTGAACAGGGCTCAAATAAGTTTAAGTACTATTTTGCTTGCCCCATTAAACAGGTATGATGTTATGCTTGTTTTTTAATTTACAATTTTACATTATATGATTCTATGTGTTGTGAATCTTTTGATGTTTCTATGTGTTGTAAAACTTTTGATTGTTTAGCACCAAATGAGGGTTTATTTTGGTGACTGTAAACTACATTGTATGTATATACTGTTGGTAGTTTGAACTTTGAAATTCTTCTATATTTTTAGTATACACCAGCCAAGGTTTTATATCGCAGTCATGTGGTGATCCTTGGTATTTTAAGACCGGTATTGCCGATAATTGTGGTTGATATGACCATAATTGCGATAGGAAAAATAAAAACTTTGTTGTCACAATGTCACAGCCTAGATTGCATTTATTGACCTTGGTTTAAAACCCAACACTATTTGTATGCGCTCAAACTTGTACACTCATGATGTTGACACATCCAGGCTTAGTCCTTCATTTGCAATATTTAATTTGTGGAGAATAGTTAAATTTGGGGTAGGGTGAATTGGATTTCCTGTTGATGGTGAATCGTGATCAATAAGGTAAACATCTTATGGCAAATATAGATGTCAAGAGTAACTTTTTTTTTATGTGGTGATAGTGACTGGGAATGTAGTAGATTTCTTTAGCAGTTTGTGTAGTAAATATCATTTTCAATTATATGTTGGATTTTGTGGATTCCTCACTCTGTAGAATTTGTTTTGGTCTACCGTGGTCTATTTATTTTTGCATATATATTATATAATCTTATTACTATCAAACAGAATCATGGATCTTGTGGTTACTGTGTGTGGGAAGATGAACTACTCAACAACGCAAGCATGGGTGATAATGCAAGCATTGATCCTATCCAACAAAGCAGGCACAGATCTCTCCATGAATTTCAGGAGGGAGACCAGAATGATACAGCTGGCAACGACCTAGCTAATGACATGGGCGAGGGAAGTGATTTCCTATTAATGGCCAAAAGGATGGGAATAACGGACAATTCCGTGAATCCTTCTCCTGTGGCTGCATCTGAGACTCCTGAGGGAAAATGTGAAGGATCACCAATTGAGGTGTCCAATTCAAAACATGTCTGTTTTCCGGAAATTGAGGATGATCTAGAATTGAACAACTTAGCCTCGTGGGCGGCTATTGAGGCTGAAGCTTTTCTATTATCTGGTCAGACAACACTTTCAAGGATCAGTTGTCAACAAAACTTATTTCAGAGGGACACTTTTGCTGCTGATGCATCATTTGGTACTATTTCCTTTTTTTCTTCTTATTCTGGTTTTCTAGATTTGAGCAATATATACTTTTTTTCCATTTTTTCTTTATTTTCCTGCTTCTACTTCCATAGGCAAAGCTATGTCATTTTGAATTTTCTCCCTCCTTTTTTACACATCCAATCCCAGATCCTTGCAACCAATTGTTTTATTTAGTGGTGCTATTCTTTTGAGCATTGAACCAAAGTCATAATAGCTTAACATGTAGGAAAGGCATCTCTTATCGACTTGCTTTGTGTCTGTCTATCTTGCTCATCCGTAAGACAGTAACAACTCAACATTAAATGTCTTCTTAAGCTATAGTTGAAAATGAATTTTGACAGTAGTATAAGCATATCTCCTTGAAAAAATTGTTTAACAAAGAAGCCATGTGTAGAAATTCTCTTGATCTTATTGCAGGTTCTTGTCCAATGCGTTGATTAGGTCGCCTTATTTTCTTTCATCCAACTCAAAGTTTGAAATCCCCTCAACCTCAGCCATTTTTCTGCTGTTAGTATGGTTTCCCGAATTTCATTTGTTTGTGTACTGTCCGCTTCGATTTTGCATTATTCATATTATTTTTTTGTCTCCAACCGTTACAGGTATTTTTCCGTCGTTTGATGATCCTACAGTCGTTCCTAAACAAACCAAACAAACAAGTACTCTCAATAGTCAAAGTGAATGCAATGACCTTGCTATTAAGAGTCCTAATCAATGCACCCAACTTTCGACCAATGTAGTAAGCCCCAGCAAATCATCACCAGGAAGTGAAAGCAAGCTAAAGGCACAACTACAAAAAGAAGTGGCGATATTTATGCAGCAGCGACTTCTCAACGATCTCGAAGATTTGGATCCTAGTCAGCACGAGGCTATGAGAAATAAAGCAGAAGCCACTTTCTCTATGTTAAGTCATTTAGGATTTGAGTGTAAACAGTTTTCTGACTTTGTATGGAAATTCATCAACCTCGCATCATCGATGGTAGAAATCGATAACTCCATGGTAAATTCCCTAACTTTGGAGGAGCATAATAAATTATTGGAGGAGGAGAAAATGAGACTGGCTAACATCTGTGATGACTGTATGAAGACCGAGACTTTGCTCGAGGTATCTAATAAGCAGAGAAATTCGCTTTGCGAAGAAGTCTCTCATCTCGAGGCCATGGTTATTGAAAAACGAAATGAGTTGAAGTTTTGTGAGTTGGAGACAATGAAGGTAGAGACTCAACTCAAATATTTAAAAAGAAGAATGTCTGAGGTTGATGTAACTGTCAAAGATAAAGCTAGACAAGCAGAAGAAGCAAGGAAAAAATTTGTGGAGAGAGACACAAAGAAAATTGCAGCAAAGACAGCATTGGAGAAGGCTAAACATGCATTGGAAAATTAGTTACTTGCAACAAGTAAATAAATAATTGTAAAGGGAATGTGGTAGAATAATTGTGAATTGTATACTTGATTTCATCCTCCTCCTTGCTGCACTCACTATGCAGTGTCAATCTAACAGTATGTATAATGTGTTATTAGTAGGAATTTGTTTGTAACATTTTCAATTTGGAATGTGTAACAATGTTTTAGTAGATCTTCTCCACTGCACAAGTCATCTTTACATTTTATATTATTTTTCACAGTAAAAGTCGCTTTAGATGACTATTACGGGAGCTTATGAGTAAAGATCATCTTTGCAGTTTATAATTTGTTAAGTAGGATGCTACCTTAGATCGCATACTTACAAAATCATTTAAAACTTTAATAATAATCCACGACACTTTTGTATTGATCGACAATAATTTGATAATTTAAAGGAAAACAATATCTCCCTCAATTTACTCCTTAAAATGACATTAATTAGATTATTATTTCGACGTAAAGATGAATAGAAATGTTAACTTATACTATTGAGAAGTATAGTTGATTGTCTTTAAATTTTTAAGTGGTTTTTAAACACTAGATAACAATAGACCACCTATCACAATTTGTATAATGTCATATCTACACTGAGCACGAAAGTTTTGAAATGAATAATTTATAACATATATATAAAAAATAAAATTTATTAAGTTAATATTTGAGAGTGATATTTTTGGGATAATACTAAATTGCAGCAGTATAATCTTAATTTTAGGGGTATGATAAAAAAATTTCTTAATATTTTTTGAAATAGAAGTCAATATATGGATTAGATTGAATATGTAGTTATTTCACTTTAGGTTAACCCAAGAGCATTGGGCACGGTTACCACTCAACCAACATATATGCTCAAAGGAAAATGCATCTCCAACTCTATATCCTATTGCAGAGAACGATTTCATGGAGGGGGAGGGGGAGGGGGAGGGGGAGGGAAAAAAGAGAATAACTCTATATCCTATTGCCATATTTTCAAGAAATGATTAATGAGACTTTAAAATTAAGGATGAAATTCACCTACAATTACATATCTTCTGCATGTGTTGTTCTTAACTAAAAATGTCAATATTTGCCTCAAAACCTATAACTTTCTCCAAGTTTTCCTACTTCTATTTTATAATTAGTGTTTCATATGCAAAATAAATTATTTTTTCAATTTTCAATTCTTCTGTTCTATAGTTAGTTATTCATTTACAAATGAAATTTGTCTTAACATAAATAATTTTTTCAATTTTTAATATAATATTAATTATTTTTTTTATAAGAAAAAGAAAGGTGCACGGAAACTAATTTTATACTGATAGATAATAAAAACAGTTGATTTTATCATTTCACAGTAAGATTATAATCTCCATTGTAAAATAACTACATAATCAATAATTTGTATTGTCAGCGAGAGTAAAATTATTTAATGTATAATCACTATAGTCTCTTTTTCTATTTTTAATTAATACTGTATGCATCAATATCAATTCATTACTAATAGGTATCTTGTATTTTTCATTAATGATAATTGTAAATTCACCTATAATTGATAACAACAATTTAATAAATGTATTATTCTCTTTTCTTTATATTATTTTGAAAGAATGAGAGTAAATATGAAGGGGATGGGAGGTAGATTCCTGCCAGTCCAGCTTGAATTCAAAAGCTCTAATATCATGTATGATTGGTAGTTTATACTTCAATTAAAGTGTTATGTTTTTGTGATGCCGAAGATATCAACAAAGACCAATAATATCTAACACACCACCACCAAATGTGCCCAGAACAATACCAAACAAAATAAAAAATATAAAAAAATAAAAAAGCTTCCAGACTCAAAACTTTTCTACATCTCACACTCAGTGTGTCCGAATCCGAATAAATCATAATCACATTATTTATAGCTTTCATTTAATATTTCTCTTATTTTGTGTGTTCAACAGCTATTCGCTCAACACACAGACACTTCTATTCCCCGATGACGACCTTCACCGTCGTATCCATCATCGCCGGCAATCCTCCTCTTCGCCGCCGGCATTAATCTCACTCCTCAATCTTCATGTAACCATCACTTCTTCTTTTTTAAAAACGGTAAACAAAATTCTCCTCTCTACACTCTTTCATTTCGCTGAATTCCCAATTCGACACAAAATTATCGAATTCACCAATCGCCATAAAGTTTAAAAGAATATGCCATATGCCTCTCCTTATTCGATCCTCATTAATGTCACTTTATCGCTTACATTAGCGTTCTCGAATCCAATCGCGTCATTATCACTTATTTCAAAACCGCGTTTTCCTTCACTAACTATTTTTCGCTTCATTTCAGTTTGGAATTTGAATCTCGATTAATCGCATCATCAATGGGGTTAAAACCGAAGGAAGAGCGTTGCAACCCTGTGAAGAAATCAGGTCCAGTAACAATGGATCATGTTTTGTTAGCATCACAGGAAACGAAGGAAGAAAGGGATAAGAGAATTCGAAGCCTTTTCGATTTCTTCGATAAGGAGAATCGTGGTTATTTAGAATTTTCACACATTGAAGCTGGTTTATCTGCTCTTGAGATTCCGTCTGAGTATAAATATGCTACGGATTTGTTGAATGCTTGTGATGCAAACAAAGATGACCGTGTTGATTTTGTTGAATTTAAGAGGTATATGGATGATAAAGAGGTTGAACTTTACCGTATATTTCAAGCTATTGATGTTGAACATAATGGTTGCATTTTGCCAGAGGAACTTTGGGAGGCACTTGTAAGAGCAGGCATGTCTTTTCTTTTGTTGCCTTTTTTTTTTTTCTTTTCATTTTATAATTCGCTTTCCAATTTTGTTGATTTCTTAGTTGTTTGGTTGTTTTACTTTTTCTTGATTTTGATTTATATTTACATTTTAGATTTAATTAGCATATGTTGCACGGTTAAATATGTATATGTTTTGCACTATCAATCAATTATAATCGTCGAATCATTAAAAATGCTTGACTTTGATTATAACTATATTAAAAGTCACATTGGTTGTGGTTGCTTGATAGTGTAAAAGGTTTTACCCTGACATTGCATCAAAATAAACTCATGTTTATATTGCCTGGTATGATATTTTGAGATACAATATGTAATGGCACTTATTTTGCAATGGATCCCATGGACTCAGATTACCTGTGGTTACAAATTCATGCATTCAGTCCGTAAATTGGAAGTTGAATGGATACTGATTGACTTAACAAATCAGAACGGTAAATTGAGTTTAAGTTAGGAACTTGGAATATGAGTCATCTGTATTTCATTCAACCGTTTTGATTTGCTGACTGTAGTGAATGCGTGAACTTATATGACTGCAGGGTATTTGGTTATGGATTGTACCCTGTCATGGCTGGCTTGGCCTTTAACCCATAATTTGGGTAAGCTTGCTCAGTAACAATGCATAATTTGGATGATTATTGCCTGGGATGTTTTTGAGTTGTTGGACTGTTTCATATAGTGTAACAATGTAAAGTTGCCATATTGTGATTTATCTAAGTGTATCATCTTAGAAATTTGTGTCAGCATAAGAGAAGCCTGATTGCATTTTCTGGTAGAATGGTAAGTGTAATACACATTTTTGCATATTCCTTCCTGCTGAGGCAATTTATGTATAAGATTTGCATACCTGTTAAAACTCCAGTTGCATTGTGGAAAGTCGGAAGGAAGGGGAGAAAGAAAACCATATGTGAAAAGTAACATTTTCTCACACCTGTTTTTATAGGTTCTTTTAATCAGTAGTGGTACTCATAAGTGAACACTGACATGTCATTTATCAATTGCTCTGTGTAACTTCATTTGAACTCCATCTGTCCTTATTGTTTGATTGGCAAACCACTCTAGTTTCCCGTTTTATTTTCATGTGTCCTGAATTAATGATTGACAACCTACACAATATAAGCCCATTTGATTTCTACTTTTGATTTCAAAGCTGAAGTTAGATATAACATATGAGGTATCTAATTTATTTAGTTTATTCTTGTTATATGATTTAGACTTTCTTAGTTTGTGACATGCTTTGGTAGTTGGTTCATTCTATAAACCACACCAGTCTCTCTATTTCAGGGATTAAAATTGATGACGAGGAACTCGCACATTTTGTTGAGCGTGTTGACAAGGATCATAATGGTGTTATAACATTTGAGGAATGGAGGGACTTTCTGCTGCTTTACCCTCACGAGGCAACTATTGAGAACATTTACCATTATTTGGAGCGGATATGCATGGTTGATATTGGGGAGCATACCGTTATTCCTGCTGGTGTTGGTAAGCACATTCATGCAAGTAGGTATCTGATTGCTGGAGGAGTAGCAGGTGCTGCATCACGCACTGCAACTGCACCTCTCGACCGTCTAAAGGTTGTATTGCAAGTCCAAACAACACGAGCTCGTATAATGCCTGCAGTAAAAGATATTTGGAAAGAAGGTGGTATAGTAGCATTTTTTCGAGGCAATGGCTTAAATGTTCTTAAGGTGGCCCCTGAGAGTGCCATTAGATTTTATACATATGAGATGATGAAGACCTTCATTGTGGATGCTAAAGGGGGAGAAGTGAAAGCCGATATTGGAGGTATGGGGCGGCTGCTGGCTGGTGGTATAGCTGGAGCTGTAGCTCAAACTGTGATATATCCTATGGATCTTGTTAAGACACGACTACAAACATTTACTTGTGCAAGTGGAAAAATTCCTAGTCTTGGAACCCTTTCAAAAGATATATGGGTTCAAGAAGGACCCCGTGCTTTTTATAGGGGATTGGTTCCTTCTATTCTTGGGATTATCCCGTATGCGGGGATAGATCTAGCCGCTTATGAAACCTTGAAGGAGATGTCCAAAAAGTATATTATTCAGGATGGAGGTAAAATTGTAAAAACAATAAACTTATTTGTTTGTTATCTTCGGTATCAGGTATTGCCTTCAGCTGTGTGTTAAAATTTTGCGATTTTCTATAGAACCTGGCCCTCTGGTACAATTAGGATGTGGGACGGTATCAGGAGCTCTTGGAGCAACATGCGTTTACCCATTACAGGTCGTCAGAACAAGGTAAGTGTTGGCTGTAAATTGTCTGTGTTGTTTGTTAAAAATCAATCTTGTATCTTCAACCAATTTGGCTATCTATCAAAACTAGAATGTAAAACAGCTGCTGATTACAGAATGCAGGCCCAAAGCTCTTACAAAGGAATGGCTGATGTATTCAGAAAAACCTTGGAACATGAAGGATTTAGGGGATTCTACAAAGGAATATTTCCCAACTTGCTCAAAGTTGTCCCATCAGCAAGTATCACTTACATGGTTTATGAGTCTATGAAAAAAAGTTTGGATTTAGAGTGAAGAAATTTTCTGCTTCATTTGACAATTATTATTGACATGGCTGACCGTTGGCAATTGTTGGGAATGCTATTGGAGCGAAGACATTGATGACAAGAATAAAGTCAGCAATTGATTATTGTTACAATTGTCTGAATTCATTCTTATATAAATAACATTACTTTCTTCAAAATTCTTGGGAGGACAAAATTGGTTTGTCCTGCATGGTGCTTCATAAACTAAAATGAAGCTTCACATACATTAGCAGATTTTGTTGTATGATAGAGAAACATACGAAACAGTGTTAGGATCCGATTTTGTAATTGTAATTTGTAATAATTAGTTGCTTAGATAAAATCATCTTACTCTTAAAATTGATAGTACCATTTGTTCAACATCTCCTGCATCCTTTATTTGCTGGGTTACTTTTATTATAAATTTTCAGGTATTTTGCCTAGTTTGATGCTATGAATAGATACGAGTAAAGGCCCAAGATCTATAGTTTAAAAAAGAAATAATCAAAGTATATGTACGTCAGTTACAAATATGAAAAACATGAGGTATAATATATATATATAATTAATGTAACATAAGAGAGTTAAATTTTTCATTCTCCATCAAAATGTTTAAAGTTTAAGAAGTAAAATAATGTGCTCGGTTCCAACAACTAAATAAACTAATAATATTACATTTTCATATATGATTGTATTAACGTCATTCTTATATTGGCACTTGCTATAGTGCTATTTTAAATTAGCTTAATTTCTATCTGAGCATATATGTCATTCGTCCCTTTACTTTTCTCATCATGGGGGGTTGGGGGTTTTGGTAGAGTTCCGAATATTTGAGTTTGGAAACCAAAAGTTCTTATTATAGACTAGAAAATCTTGGTCCTGTTTATTTCGGAAAAATACAGTGTTTTTATTTTCTAATTAAATTGTGTGTTAATTTTGTTTTGATGAGAAACTTTTGAGATAAATTATTGTGATAGAAAGAAAATGAAATACTAGTTAAAAAATATATATTTTTAGAAATAATAAAAAGAAGTTTTTTGATATTTTTATTGATATAAAAATGAAGACAATTGTGCACTTTAAAAGTTTCATACTTATTTATTATCACAAATTTTAAAAATTAAATAACAAATATTTTTACAAAATAAATGAGTTTCATCTTCAAATGGTCAATTTTGTATAGTTAGTTTGATGACTTTGGTCTTTAGAAGATGATCGATGTCTATAACATAATTTATACTTAGAACATTCACAACTAATTATATATCACTCATTTATAATTTTTAAAATTAGTATTTAACGAATTTTCAATTTCTCCAATCCAAGAGTGCCATTTTTTTTATTAAATGAGTCATACAAATAACTTTATATCATTACATTTCAATAACATTAATTTATTTTAATATAATTTATTAAGTGAAATATGCAAAAAGTGAAAAACGACTAGACTAACAAGAGATCGTTTATAGAGCTACACTCCCTACCGGTGTCTACCCTTCTTTCATTACTCTAATGGAATACCTAATAGACATTGCTTCCTTTTAGCTAAAACAAGGGTTTGGGTTGTGTTCAGTCACAAACTCTTATAGTGATTATACGTAATCATGCGTTCTCAAATAGCACAACTCACCAAATCTCTAAACTTCTTAGATGTTTTCGTGCAAGTGCTCAAATAGCACAATTCACCGAATCTCTATTTCGAACGATCCATATTGTGGACATACATCTTCAAGTATTTTTTAAACAAAGTTGAGGGGAAAAAAATATTATTAACAACAATAACATAAATAATCATTTTACAATTATCTCAACTGATATATAAATTTTATCTCTTAAAATTACAGAATCAAACATTGAACTATATATGTGCAAGTATCATTATCGCAGAATTTATAGTTAGTTCTTAGCTATTTATTTTATGTGTTATGAAGTATGTAAAATTTACTAAGACCAAACTGAAAGAGGAAAACTCCTAGAAAAAAATATCTCTAATAAAAATCCATATGGAAGACACATAATCAAAATTAAAGATGATTTAATATTTTTATGTATTATACATCAAATAATTAATTCACTTAATAAAAATATTTAAATAATATAACATAAGAGGTAATTAAATTTTTATTTAATATTGAAAGACTTAAATCTTTTTTACTTATTCTTTAATATTGACTTCAAATTACTTTACATACGTCTTGAACTTTGCCACATGATAATTTTTCTTTAAAATATAATGATTTAGTTTGGACTAAAGTGATTAGTTTTGAATGACACCTTAATCAATATATGTTGATTTAATTTAGTTTAGAGACCCTTAAAAAAAATCAGTTTAATTGAATTAGATGGAATCATTTATATCACATTTAACCATACTGCTATACTTAAATACCAAACATGATAATAAGTTAAAATCTATTTATAGTTTTGTCTCATGCTTTGTTTCGAAGCTGCAAAACATATTCTCTTGATAGCAGTCTTACCTCATGAGTTATCGAAAAATCAAAGCACGTGGATGCTACTACAAGGAGTTTTCTAATTTCTAATACCAACTATATATAGTGACAAAATAGTTTCCTAAAATTAAATTAAACAAATAAGATATTGGCATTACTAGTCACATGACAATGGTTTCTTAAACGTGTCTCTCTCATAAGTCATGCTGTAGACTACAAAAAGTGATTGTAGAAAGGAAGGTGTAAAAATAGCTTATTTTATTCCTTTGACAGATTGTGTTTATATACACAATTGTAGTACAATTGAGATCCTATAATTATGCTAGGAGTAATGGCAAATAATGTCATAATACTGAATAGAGGAATTGTTACAATATTGTGATCAATATGCAGTTATTAGGATCATAACTTTCTCTAACTATTGCGTCCATTAATTGGTTATCAGTGGAGTGGAATTCTGCTTCCTTTTTCTATGATTAACTAACATCACTTGTGGCTTTGCTTAAAAATAAATAGAATATATGTTCCAATCCAATCCAATCCACATTATTATGTTACAAAAAGAATATCATATTGCTGTGGTCTATTTGGAGAGAGCTCAATAGATAAAAATACATTGGTATTTCTTCTTTATAAAAACAAATGTGTTGCTTTTGTTGATTACAACTTGAGAAAACGATAGGGCCATACATATGTGGATCTTATCTATAAAACGACACCATGTGGAAAATGAGAGTATCCTATTTTTTAAAAACAAATGATAGAATGCAAAAACATCACTACAACACTGATAGCCATTTTAAAAAGAATCATTTGTTATAGTATTTTTGTAAAATTATTATTATTTTTAAAAAATAATTACTTTTAAAAGTTTGTGTTTATTTATTACAGTATTTTGGAAGAAAAAAAACTACGAACTAAGTAAAATGAGAAGTTGTATTTAATAGTTTTAAAAAAAAAATTATTTTTATAATTAATTAGAAAAAATGATTTTCACATCAACAAACAAATACATAACAACTTCTTATTTTATTAAAAATCTCTAAATTATAGTATATCAATTCTTTTTTGAAATCTATAACAAACGGATCTTTAATTGACAAATTTTTATTTATTGACAAAAATTCTGCAAAGTTTTATTTTTTATAATCAAAATTTGTTCCTATATATTTTAACTCACTCGCTATTTTAAACTAAAAAAGTTAATAAATTCAACTATAAAAAATATATTTGGGATAGTCATGCCGTAGACCGTCAATGAATCGAACCAAGTAAAACTTCATTTGAATCTTAACTCGTTCATCCAAAATATATTTTGCACTTTCATTTCAAATCATAATATTCTACTATATATTTATATATTTATGACATTAGTTAATAATAAATAATAGTTATTTAGAATAATTTTATTAAATTGTAATATTTATTTATTCGTTTATAGTTTGATTTTCATTTGTCACAGGACAAACTTCTTTTGAAACAAAGGAATTATTTGAAAAGTGTTATGAATATTATGAATTATGTATGGATGTTTATTTGATTTCCGGCTTTACGAATTATTATGTTAGGTTATTCAATTTCTTGTGATTTATAAGAATTGTGTCTTATAAATAAGACTTATGTGACATTGGAAAGTATAAACCTTGAAAAACATAATACAATATTCTCGTATTTCTCATTCTCTCTTTGTCTCTGCTATAGTTTTCAGTTTTGGGTTAAATTCATAACACGTTATTAGTACCATTCACTTGACGAGAATTTTTTTTTTTAAAGTTTATAATACAAGAATACTTCTTCTTCTCGGTATCTTTTTACTAATCTAATTATAATATATCTTGTCGCTATATTTGTTCATATATTTGTTTCAGGCCAGTTATTTTTATTTTACATTTTTTGTTGAAAACTTTCTTTTCCTTTCTATAATGATCATATACTAAAATATGACTCGTGCTAGTGGCAATAAACTTTAACATATTAATATTATTGTGAATAATTAAGATTTTAAAATTTTAAAAAATAATATAACTTATTGATTTTGTTTGTAGAGTATTTTTTTCAAATGAGTTTATTTGAGTAATTATTATATATGGGTTTATAAACAGACATTTGAGAAAATGTAGAATATTTTGAAGAATGTAATTGCAACTAATTCATATATTAAATTTTACCCATTAAATTATTATATTAAAATTTTAGTTATATTTTAATGAATGAATAAAATTTAAGACTTTCTAAACAAATATTTAACGGTTTGATCAATTGATTTATAATTTAATGACTTATATCTCATTTCACTCATTAAATATTATGAGAAAATAGAAAGAAAAAAAAGTAATATGAAAAAATATCTACGCATTAAATGTAGTAATAAGTATAAAGTTAAAAGTATATTAAACATTGATTTTTAATGGTCTATATTATGGACCAAATATGTGTTTTATTTGTCTTTTATAAAAAGAAACGAATGATAAAGGTACACTTGATATGTTAATTTATATATATCTTTGTAATTACTATATTTTTTAAAAGAAATAATAATTGATAAACACTGTCGCTTCTCAAATTTGTGTTTAGGACACATAAAATCAAAATTAATATTTTTTTAAAAGAAACCAACAGTGAAGATTATGAAGTAGCAATATCGATTTACAAGGAAGGGGGGTTTGAATTGTAAATCCGTCCTTTTAAAATTTATGTTAAAAACTTAAGAAAATAACTCAAGATTGATCTTGGTTGTGAAAATAGAAAACAGAGAACGTTCTTGATTTTCACCAGAAAACAGATAACGTTCTTGGTTAGTTAAAATCAACAGTTCAGGTTATCTATTTAACTTGATAATTAACAGACTGAAAGTAAATAGAGATAAGGGAAGAGATATCACACACAGATATATCCTGGTTCACCAACCCGGGCTACGTCCAGTCCTCACCACAGTGAGATTTTCCACTAAGTGTTTAAAACAAGAACCTTTTTGGTATTACAGCACCTAGTTCAGATCAGCCTTGATCTGTTACAGTTTGTCAATCCTTTCCACCCAGAAAGAATTACGATCGGATCACCTATCAACCCTTGATAGGATTTTACAACTTCACCTTTTAACCTTAAAAGGATTTTTCTGAGAATGACTCACTCAAGCTATAAACAAGCCTTATAGTCTTGAGTGTTGAATGATAAAGATATGATTTAAGACAGAATCTGTTTTGACTAGTCTAGATCAACCTTGATCTTTTGTTTTCAGAACTTAAACTGATTCCTACCCAGAAAAAGTTTAACCAAATCACCTATCAATCTTGATAGGATTTCTTACAATCTACCCAAACTATCTTTTACTCTTATAGTTTGAGTTTACAATGATGATGAGATTGATTTTGTTTAGAATATGTGAATTCTCAACTCTTGTTTGAGATTCAATTCTTTACAGATAAATCAGAATATATATCAGAGTAAAACAATTTAACTAAAAACTGATTCTGTAAGAGATTTTCATAACTTCAAGTATAAATGTGAATGATTTTGATCGTTGTGTTAGGACTTGAACTTCTGAGTTTTCCTTGAGCTGTGGCCTTCCTTTTATAGGCTTGAGAGCATTGAATAAAGGCCAATATAGCCGTTGTAAAGGCCTTGTGTCAGACTGGTCCAGTGGCTTTATTTCTAATTAAAAATAATCCTTTTATTTTCCTGATCAGTCTTGAGCTGTAGTGTTTTGGATCAATCTTTCTTGAGTTGTTAATGATCTTCTGAAGCTTCTGATAAGTGGCAATATTGTTGTCTTGATCTGAAGCTTTGGATCAATAAAAACAGATTGAAAACAATCACGAAAGCTTGAAGTAAGAAGCTTGTACTGAAGCTTCTAAAACTGCCTGGAGATTGATGATCATTCTGGACCTTTGTACTTTAAGTATCCTGGAGACTGATGATCAATCTGGATGTTTTTTAGGCCATACTGGAAACTGTCTTGACTTCAAGACTGTATTAACATTCTTGACAGCCAGTTCCAGAACTGTCTGGACAGGCATCTTTGAGAGCCTTATTCTTTCTCAATTTAAACGACTTCTTGAATTGAATAGATCCTATGTGTTCTCTGCCATGTAGTGATCATATCCATGTAATTTCCAGAGCCAACAACTTCGATTAAGTGATGGAGAAAGTTAGGTTTTTAGGCTGTCATGGACTGGCGAACATTCTCCGTTTTCCAGAATATGTGGAGAATGTTTTCTGCTGCTGTTTTCTTTGATTCTTGCTTTGTTCACTTATGCATTTATATTCCTTAAACAAACTTAAGTGAAATCATTAGTAGACAACCATTCATAAAACTTAATCATTTAATTTAAAAGGTTTGTTGTCATTAAAACATATATCAAAAAAGTTTTTTCCTCAACAGATTATCCTACAAACAAAGTCCATAAATTATATTAGTATTAAAAATCTTAAAATTATTTTAATAAATATTAATATATGTAATTATCTAATGTACAATCAGAATAGCCATGTATTTTTATCGTGTAATTATAATTTTTAATGATTAGACAAAAAATTGATATAAGTTGGCACATTCAAATACAAAGTGAAAAATAGAATTAAAAATGACAAGACAAAAAGAGTGTTGTTTTAATCATATATGATTTTGTCATTTGCTATTTATTTTATTTTATCACTGTCAAATAAATAACAAATCTAAATTCCAATATCTTGAGTATGAGACTTCCATACAATCTAACTTAAAAATTTTCACAAACAAAGCGTCTATGTATGGCTGAGTAGAAGTACGTAGAAACTTTAAATATAGGTATATTTTTTAAAATTTTGACCACAAAAAATGTCTTTGTAAAAAAAAAAAAACAACAAACAATTTCTGAATTTCAATATTAAACATTAATCTTTTATATATTAAAGAGTACATGGTTCTAAATCTACCCAAAACACAAGAGTAACACTACTGTAAAGTAGAACAATTTTATTTCTCTTTTGGGAGTCACTATACTTTCATGTTGCAGATGAGATCAACTATGCAAGTAATAAAAATAAGGCTAAATAGCACCCGTGGTCCTTTAACATAATTTCAGTTAACGTTTTAGTCCTTTATCTTTTTTTTCTCGATTTGGTCATTTATTTTAATTTTATGTAACAATTTGATCCTTTATGTTTTAAAATGTCAACAATGTTATCCTTTTTTTTTACAAAAATTCAAAAAATTCATCAAAATTTTCAACCAAAACCCATAAAATTATTTTTATTCTTCAATATAATACAAATTTCATCAAATTCGAAACTCAAATCTTCAAATAAACTCATATTTCTATTTCTAACAATATCAAATAAAGAATGAAATTTTTGTATGGGTTTATTTGAAGATTTGAGTTACGAATTTGATGAAATTTGTATTATATTAAAGAATATAATTAATTTTATGGGTTTTGGTTAAAATTTTTGATGAGTTTTTGAATTTTTGTAAAAAAAGGAGGATAATATTGTTGACATTTTACAACATAAAGGATCAAATTCTTACTTAAAATTGAAATAAAGGACCAAATCGGGAAGAAAAAAAAAGATAAAGGACTAAAACGTTAACTAAAATTAAGTTAAGGGACCACGGGTGCTATTTAACCTAAAAATAATTACTCTAACTAACAACAATCAAGGTTTTGAGAAAAAAAGACCAAATAAGTAGAATATGTTAAAAAAAATATCATTTACTCAAAATCTATTCGTGCAAAACAAGAATTTCTCAAACTCTAACTACTTATTTGAAAATAATTAGGCTGCAAAGAAGTTTCTTTTGAATTGAGAAAGTGGGGTTAGTATCTTGTTCTCGTGGCAGAGGTGGGGCATAGGGCTGCCATCGAAAGATAATTGCATAGGGTATGTGAAAGTAGTTACAAGAAGAAAAAAAACAATTTATTGATCATTTAAACAGTTAAAAATTCAGAATTTAAATAGGTACAATAATGAATTAAATTGACACTCATAAATCTAACACAACAGAACTAGCCAATAGAGTTGTTATTGAGAAAATGAGGAGAGAATGAAGACAATGAAGAGATATGAAATTCAATATATATGATGAAAATTGGCTACAATAAAATATGAGATTATAAAACCTAAAGATTTTAATAGCATGTGAGAATATTTAATACATAATGTAACTGACAAATAATGAGAAGATGAAGGATCATTTTGGTTGTAGAACATGTGTAGTAAAAGAAAATGTGAATCTACGTGGTAGAACACACGGAGTAAGTTTAAGTCAACTATATAGAAGAGTGATAGGTGCATTTGTGATGGTTCCATCTCATAATTTGTTTGATGTAGCAAAACTAATATTAGGTGGCATAAGAAGAGTTGCTCTAATCCGCGTCTCTATATTAATAAATTATAAATAAATTTGTTTCTTCTTGTTATTAAAAGCATTGCTCAAATAATGATTTTTTTTAATATCATTGTTTATGAAGATAATATGGGATGTAGTTCCTAAAGAACTAAAAATTTAAAATTGAAACACACTTGAAAGATTGCTCAAAGAATGAATTGTTCTTGATAATTGTTGATGAAGATTATTTTGATATAGTTCCTGAACAACTAATATTCAAACATCCTTATAGAATTGCTCAAAATAAGTCTTTTTTTTTTTGCCATTGTTGGGAATTTCGGTATAGTTTTGGAAAAACTAATAATTTAACATCAAGCATCCTTGTAGGGTTGCAAAATGTGTGATTTTGCATGGTCATTGTTTATGAAGATTTGTAGTTGAATTGCTGAAGAACTACACATCTAGACCGTGATTGATATGTATATAAGATCTCTTTGATTTTTGTATTAATTTAAAAGAAATGAAATAAGAAAAAACTACATATGTTTTTATGCCACTAAAATATGCTTCCAAAGTAGCAAAATTGAGAAACACTTTCACGAATATTTTGAGAGATTGATCATAAATTGTCATTGAACAAAAGAGAAATTATTGAACAAAAATATGAAAGGCCACATGATAGATTATATAACTAATGTTGTGGCTATGATAATTGGTCTGCTAGAGATTACCATTGATGTGGTGTTGATAAATTATAAGTGAAGGTGATAAAATTATGATTGATGTGGTATTGATGAATTATAAGTGAATGTGATAAAATCTCATTTGGTATGATTTGTGGTATGATCTTTTCGATAATAACATCACAAGTAATATATATTAAAGAGATGTGTAATATAAAAATGTCATTTCATGATAAACAAACTTAAAAGAATTAGTGGTATGGTAAGTTTTTAAAGAACTAAATTTATGTTCTAACTCTCTCTTTTTACCTAAATATTTTAACTTGTATGAAATAACAATTAACATTTATGTTATATGACAAAAAAGAATTTACATGAGAGATAATATCGAGATATATATATA